>JAPKLW010000009.1:1611386-1732129 GCA_026898455.1 Plectranthus barbatus | reverse complement strand
TATATATATATATATATATATATATATATATATAAGGGTGTAATATAGGTTGAACATATGTCCATGAATGAACTAAGACCAAAATCCAGCCCTTGATTTTGAAAATGGACATTTCTGATTTTATGTTACGATTTATCATTGTACGTTCCTTCTTCTATCATTAAAAGAGAAAATTAATCCAATTCGGATAAAAATAAAATGTCATCAAATATGCATGCTGATTATTCGGGTTCAGTTACCAAAATAAATTCCCACGATCTCTTCCATTATTATCGTATAAATTAGAAAGAGAAATAAGATGATGTCATAGATTTTTTGGGTGCGGTTACCAAAAAAAGTATACCACAATCTATTCCATAATTAACTCTCTACTTCATTAATGTTTTACCATGATTTTAAGTTAAATTTTTTCATTGTTTATAGCTTTGTGTGTCATTGTAAGGTAATTCTGTCAAAGTGTGATAAACTACAAGGTGAAATAAAATTTTCCGGCTGATTTAACGGGTGCGGTTTCAACTTCCACTAATATATTATCATTAAATGTATACACAATTTTAATTATTCGTACAATGATATTGAATAAAGATAACAATGATCTTAAAAGGTGTATTAAAAACTAATTAAGATTAAATCGGCAATTTTGATAAAATGATATTAAATACAGGTAATAATGATAATATCAACAACGTACAATGCTACATATTAACTGAGTTCACACAATGTAGAAAATAAATAAACAATTAACAATCCATTAAACAA
The DNA here is from genome assembly GCA_026898455.1 of Plectranthus barbatus. NCBI lineage: Eukaryota > Viridiplantae > Streptophyta > Magnoliopsida > Lamiales > Lamiaceae > Plectranthus > Plectranthus barbatus. The sequence goes on along the minus strand of JAPKLW010000009.1, from coordinate 1,731,370 downwards.
GAATTCGAACATTGAAACATTTATTCAGAAATAATAACACACATTTAAAATAACAATGTTAATAGCATATGACACAAAAATAATGAAAAAACACTTTAAACCTAAGGATATAAACAATAAAAGATTGAAAAATAATACAAAGATTCAAAACCAAAAATTCAAAAATCAATCGATAAAATTATTAATACATGTTCAAAGATGATGGATAACACGAAAATCCCAGCAAACCAAATTAAGAAAAGATGCGGAAGGATGATTAGATCTTAAGGAAGACAGAACGCATGCCGGAGTGATTGATAATAGTGGAAGGAAAAAAATTGCTGATGAGAACCTTGAATGAACCACCGTGGAAATAAACAATCAAGGGCAGTGGATGGGTGACATTGACGACGGCTGGGATGAAGAGGCGGAACCAGAGCTTGTGAATTGGATCAAGGGAGATGTCGGAACTGGAGAGGCGGAGGTCGTTGAGGCGTCTGGTGGCGGGTGCTGGTGCCTTGAAATCTCTTAGGTTGAAGAGACGTGTGACATATTTTTTAATAAAATTGGTGTGCAACAATAATAATATAAATATATGCTAACAAATAAAATTCTATGAAATTAGGAACTACCATAATGATCAAATCTAATAAAATTGTAACTACCTAAAACACCCTTTCAATTAAATTTAAAAAATAAATTATCTGACACATGTCATTATTGTAGCCATCGGATAAAAAAAATGAACGTCTGGATCATAGGCCATAGTTCATTCAGGGTATTTAGTTCAGAAATGAATATAACTCTCTATCTCTCCATATATATATATATATATATATATAGAGAGAGAGAGAGAGGAGGGATCATGTAAAAAAAAATCCCCATGTGAGAAAAAAGAATAAATCATGTCCATCAGATCTAAAAAAATTAATGGTTGATATTGAATCAAGCAACATCTAAAATGCAATCAAGCAACAAAATAATCAAGCACCAACTAAAGCACAATCAAGCAACATTGCAATCAAGCAACGACCTGAATACAATCAAGCAATGTCGTGAATGCAATCAAGCATCTTTCTCACTTTCTCACGTTAAGAGTTTTCTCAGTGGATCCGCTCCTTATATATATATATATAGAGTTGTGTTCAAATCCGAACTAAATGTTGTGAATGAACTATGAACTTTTCATTGTTATGTCTTTAATTGATCATCGTAGTTTATATGATAGTTCATTATAGTACTTAATTATGATACTTCATTGTTGTGTGTGTAATTGATCATTGTAGTGTATATGATACTGTAATGAGATATCATACATACAATAATGATCAATTATACACACAACAATGAAAGTTCATAGTTCATTCAGGAAGATGAGTTCAGCCTAGAATGCACCCCTATATATATATATATATATATAGAGAGAGAGAGAGAGAGAGAGAGAGAGAGAGTAGTGATCATATGTTAAAGACTCCCCACATGTTAAATAAGAATAAATTTGGATCCTTTATTTTTTTTTTCATCCAATGGTTATGATAATTCAAGATTTATTAGATAAATAAGTTAATTAGGGTATTTTAGTAATTTAGCCTTTATATTTGAGTAACTATCGTGATATTTCCTTAGATCTAAATATTCTCTCCTCATTTTCTCTCTCCATACAATATAATTAAATGATTATATTTTTCTCGATTTAAATCTATTTTTTACGAATCATTTATCAAATTAAACGTATTTTTACGACGATTCATATGATATCCATATTGCATATGTTGAATTTATAAGATTCGCACAAAAATCTTGATTTTATATTTAGCAGGTATATGTTCTTCATTATATTTATGTTTAGGACTAAAAATGCATCAATTATACAAAAAATGTTCTTAAATATCTGCATTTTTTGCATCAAATGATGCATTCTTAACTTGAACAAGATGCATTTTTATTCTAAAGCATATACATTTTGTATTCATATCGAGTGCATTTTTTGCACTTATTATGTACTGCATTTTTATCCCCAAAATATTGCATCCTTTTCAAAATCAACGCATGTGATCAATTTAAATCCATCCTGATTTCGATGCATAATATGTTTTACCATCTAGCATGCAAGGGCAAAAATGAAAAAAATATATATTCAGGAATTTCATTTCGTGCAGTTCATAAAACGTAATATGCATGCGTTCGATGTAGAAGATGCAACATTTTGGGCATAAAAATGCAGTATATAATAAGTGTAAAAAATGCACTCAGTATGAATACAAAATGTATATGCTTTAGAATAAAAGCGCATCTTGTTTGAGTTAAGAATGCATTATTTGATGCAAAAAATGCAAACATTTAGGAACATTTTTTATGCGTAATTGATGCATTTTTTTTTTATCCTGAACGTAAATATAATGAAGAACTTTATATCTGCTGAATATAAAATCAAGATTTTCGTTTTAATCTTCTAAATTCAACATATGCAATATGAATATCATATGAATCGTCGTAAAAATTCATCTAATTTGATGTATGATTTGTAAAATAAATTTAAATCGAGAAAGATATAATCTTTTAATTATATTTTATGGAGAGAGAAAATGAGGATAGAGAATGTTTAGATCTAAGGAAATATAACGACAATTACTCAAATATAAAGGTTAAATTACTAAGATACCTTAATTACCTTATTTATCTAATAAATCTTGAATTATTATAACAATTGGATCAACAAAATAAAGGAAGATTCTTTCCTATTTAACATGGAGAAGACTTTAATATATGATCACTACTGTTTTATATATATAGAAAATGGATTATGTAAAAACTATTTTCTCTGAATAAACAACACTTATAAATAGAAACAAAAAAGGCTTATAGATTGATTTAGAAATATTTGACTAATAATCAATTGGTGATTAAGAAATTTAAAAACTAAATACTAAAGTTAATTATAAATTATAATTCCGTATTGAAAATAGTAAAAAAAAGTAAAAAAAGTGTCAACTCCTTATGTACTATTATTTACTTTTAGAATTACCATTGGATATGTTATAAATAGTTTTATATCATAATAATTATAAAAAAAAAATACTAATTCGACTTAATTTGTGGCTCTCATCCAAATAAATCAGAGGTCTTAAAGTCGAAAAAAATAAATTCTTAATACTTAAAAATATCCTTTTCTATAAAACATATAATAAAAATACCCTCTTTTATAAATACATCTCAAATATACCCCAAATTTGACTTTTCCTTAACTTTAAAATTTTAATTCCAAAACTACCCCCTATGTATTTCTTTCTTAATTTAATTCTATTTACACAAAATACATTTACACAAAATAAAATTCTATCTACACAATTAATTAAAATTCCTAAAAATCCGCTTAGACAATTTTGGTATCAGAGCCCTGTTCATCCTAATAAAACATATACTCCTGAGTAATGCCAGGATTAACAATAGAAATGGAATTAGAAATATTACATAATCAAGAAATAGATTTATTAGATCAATTACAATCAGCTGATATGATTAATAGAGAAATAATATGTTTAGAACTTAGAAGAGTGAAAGCACATATAAGTAGACTTGTTAGACTTATGTTTGGTATATCAGAAGAATCAGATACCACTATTCATAATGATAATTAGAAAACAAATTTTAAGAATTCAAAAGACTATAAAACTCACAAAACAATTAATAAAATTTCATGAAATAGAAAATGAAATATATGAAGTACTTCGATTAGAAATTTTATTAGAAGAATTAAAACAACAATTAATAATTCTAACAACCGTATGACAGAAGGAAATTCAAAAGTATCTAATTTAATATTAACATTAATAGAAATAATTAAAGAAAATCAAAAAGAATTATTATATTCAATAAATAAAATAAAGAAAACAAAAACAAAAATACGAAAATATAAATACCAAGAATTAATAAATTTCCTAAAAGAACAAGGAAAATTAGACAATGAGGAAATATTAACAGGAAAAGAAAAATGTCTTGAATGTAAAGAGGCATTAGAATTAATACAAGAATTAGTAACAAAAGGTACAACTAGAAAATTAATAAATGACGAACCTATAAATTTAACAAATAAATGGATACCACCAATTCGAAGATAAACGAAATAGAAAAATTATCAAAATTAATAGACAAATTACAAATACATGATTTAAATGTTGCAAGAATAGATGAAGAAGATGCTCAAGGCATCATATATGGAATAGATAGTGATGATGAAAATCCAACATTAAATATAGAAGAAGAAGAAGAAGAAGAAGAAGAAGAAGAAAAACATAAAAAAGAAAATTATATTAAGCAACAAGAAAATGCTTCTACAAGTAATGATACACGAAATACACGACCAAATAAATATGAAAAAAGCTTTATTGACTATATGTATAAAAATGATTATACATATACAAAAGGAAAATACAAAAAGGATATTCCACCATCATATATTCAAAAAGAAAGAAGTATAAGTAGTGGAGTATTAAACATAGATTGTGCATCAAATGCATCAGAATTAATTATGTTATGGATAAATCAATTCCAAATGATAGTTCAAACTGATGATGATACAATTAGCAAATTACCACTAGAAGATTTTTTAACATATATTCAGTATAAAGCTACAGGACAAATATCAGACTGGTTAACAACAACGCCATGTAATTTTAACAACTATGCTAGAACAGATACATCAAAGGAAGCTAAATATGACCTTCTAAAACAATTAGCCAAACAAATATTTGCAGAATTTTTTGGTGATGAAGCAGAAACGTCACGAGAATTTGAAAAATCACATATTATAAAAATACTAAGTAATATGGCTCTCTGTGATCCATGTAAAGCAGAAAATTTCTTTTGCCAAGTAAAAGGATTTTATTATAAAACACCAGATAGAACTGGCTTATTAGATATAGTAAAAAGTAAACTACCACCAGCAATGTTACGATATATAAATATACAAATAACAAATCCAGCAAAAACTAAAATAACACCAACATTAGGATTAGTAGAAAAATATGCATTAGAATATAGAGATGATTTATGTATGAGAAAAACTGAAGAAAACTATTTAGAAAGAATAAATATACGATGTTGTAAACAACTTGAAACAATTCCACATCAATATGGATGTAAACCAGAAAGAAAGAGAAGAAAATATTATAAAAAACAATATTATCCTCGATATAAAAAATATAGAACATTTAAAAAACCATGGAAACAAAAATATCAGAGGCGGTATAGAAAATACGACGCTAAAAACACAAATTATAATAAGAAAAATTCAAAGGAGAAAAAGACATGTAGATGTTGGAAATGTCAAGAATTTGGCCATTATGCAAATGAATGTCCAAAGAAAAATTCGTATAAAGAAAATAAAATAAAACTAATATATTCTTTAGGGTTTGAACCTATAGAAGACATATATGAAGTAGGCGAAGAAATGAATTTCGATACATATAGTATAGAGTCTGAATCTGAAATTTCTAGCTACACAGAAAGTAGTGATGAGCAAGAATAGTACATTTATAAAAGTAAAATTATTTAATAAATATACTTTTGCTTATATAGATACTGGAGCAACTATATGCCTTGCACAAGAAAGAATGTTACCAAAAAAATATTGGTCGACACTAGAAAAACCAATACCAGTAAGAATCGCTAATAATAAAATTATCCAATTAAATGATAAAGCAAAAGATCTTGTAATCCTAATTGAAGGAAGAAAATTCCCTCTAGATACCTTATACAAACAAGATACAGGAGTACCATTAATACTAGGAAACAATTTTCTTAAAAAATATTACCCTTTTTATTCAAGAAATTGATAGAGTAAAATTACGTTGTCCAGCAATGGAAAACCAACGTAGACATTTAGTTACAACAAAAATATATACTACACTTTCCTTTTTACAGGGGAAGATTATCCATGAACTTAAAAATCAACTAATTCTGTACATTCACGAAGAAATTGAAATAAAGGTCTTAAGAATCCTCGATGAAATAAGTAGTCAAGATCCTTTAGACCCTATTAAGAATACAAATACAATGGAAGTTAGGATAGAATTAATAGATCCTAATAAAGAAGTAAATGTACCAAATAGAATTCCATATACAGAAAGAGATGTCGCAGAATTTAAAGAAGAAACAGAAAAATTATTAGAAAAAGGAATTATAGAACCAAGCATAAGTCCACATAGTGCACCAGCATTTTATGTTGAAAATCATAATGAAATTAAACGGGGAAAAAGAAGAATGGTTATATACTATAAAGAAATGAATAAAGCTACTAGAGGAGATGCATACAAATTACCTAGGCAAGATTATATTTTTGATAAAATTAAAAAGGCAGAATGGTTCACAACCCTTGATGCAAAATCAGGATATTGGCAGTTACGATTACATAAGGATACTAAACCCTTAACAGCATTTAGTTGTCCACCACAAAATCAATATCAATTTACAGTTATGCCATTTGGATTAAAACAAGCACCTAGTATCTATCAACGATTTATGAATAATAATCTTAAGGGATTTGAATCTATAAGTCTAGCATATATAGACGATATTATAATTTTTACTTTAGGAACAAGAAAACATCATTTAAACGAAGTTGCAAAGCTTCTACTACAACTACAGAGAAAAGGAGTAATTCTAAGTAAAGAAAAAGCAAAAATAGCATTAGAAGAAGTAGAATTCCTAGGAATGAAAATTTTAAAAGGGGGATATATAGAACCACAAAAACATTTATTAGAAAAAATTAATCAATTTCCAGATAAATTAGAAAATAGAAATCAAATACAACGATTTCTTGGATGTTTAAACTATATTGGTGAAAAAGGTTTTATAAAACAACTTTCAAAAGAACGAGCATTATTACAAGAAATGATATCAGAAAAGATTCCATGGAAATGGACAATTAATGCAACACAAGCTGTAAAAGCTTTAAAAGAATTATGTAAAAACCTTCCAAAATTATATCTACCAAAACCAAACGATTTACTCATTTTGAATACTGACGCAAGTCAAGATACTTGGGGAGCAGTCTTTCAAGCAATTCCAGATGCTTATAATGATTTCAAAATATTTATCACAAATAATAAACCATCTGAAGTAAAAACATTCTTAAAACAATTTAAGAATATATTATTAACGAAATGGGCATCAGGAACATTTAAACCAGCAGAGAAGAATTATACGGTCCATGAAAAAGAAACACTTGCTTTAATAAAAGCATTACGAAAATTCAAATTAGATTTACAACCAAAGAAATTTATTTACCAAACGGATAGCTCTTATACAAAAGACTTTACAAAATACAAGATAAAAGAATCATATAACAAAGGTCGATTGCTCAGATGGAGCCTCGAAGCTCAACAATACGATTTCTTATCTTTGCACATTTCAGGCAAAGAAAACAATCTAGCAGATACATTAACAAGAGAATGGAAGGAGTCCGATCCATCCTGAAAGCAGAAAGAGAAAGATTATTAGAAAAGGCAAAACAATGTCGTCTACAAGCACAACAGTTGCAAAAAGAAGCAAGTCAAGCAGATAAAGAAGCACAGACGATAGAATTAATGCTTAATTCATCCAGTGGAAAACAAACTGAAGATTCCTCAGCAACAACAATCAAGGATAAATCAAAGGCAGAAGAACACACAGCTGATGGATCTCGATCCAAAGAAAAATTTGATGAAGAAGAAAGAGTCAAAGCATACTATGTTATTTTTAATGGCTTAAATGCAGGCATATATGATGATTGGAGCAAGGCAGCAATCTTCATCAACAACCAAAGCGGCATCATCCATAGAAAATATACTAGCCTACAGGAAGCAAAAAATGCACTAACAGAGTACAGAAGTACTTATGCAGCAAAAGCAGCAATGCCAGGACAACCACTTCAATCAAGAATGGCAACTTTAGGGAAAATCCCTAATAACAAACCACTAACAATAAATTCTATCCCTACTGAACAAGAACGGGAAGAATTAACAAAACTAACCAAAGCAATTTTTGATCAAGAATATAATTTCTTGGTTAAATACACAATAGCAGACAAACTCTCAAGCATATACCCTATTGAAGGAATATTTCAGGTACCGAAGGCAATTGTTTTACCAGAAGCAGATCCTATTAAGACATATATGATGTTCCAAAGCGGACTCATAAGCACAATCTACTTCAGAAGCATGGATATATTTCGATACTTCCCAAACTACATGAAGAAAGCTATTCAACAATATCATTCAGGAGTGGTAAAACAAAGAGAAGGATTTCTAAAGATGTTTTCAACATACCCACTATTCTTCAATGAAGGAGAGCAAGAAGGACAAGTTAGACAACCCGCCATACAATTATGCCAGATTGGAGTAAGCAATCAAAACTACCCAACCATTGGAGATGCGAAACATGAAGATATCATGCAACAATTTTTAAATAATTATGTCTTGATACTACTACGAGGAATCAAGATTAGAGCACGAACAAATTACATTTCAAAATCAGTAATTATATGGAGCATGCAAGCAAGGGAGAAGGAAGTAGACATTCAAAGCCAGAAATATATAGAAAAATTCCTAAGAGATTTACAAGGAATTGATTTCGAATACACTCCAGAAATAAAGCAAGAAATTTGTATCAGACTGATAGAAGAATTTCCAGGAGATCATACATGTAGCATATGTACACCAAGCACCGACGGAGATGCAGACTTTGAGACAATAGAAGAAAAGAAGATGTGAAGACATCACTATTTTTGTATTTTTCTTTACTATGTAAATTATTAGTCTGTACTGTATGTAAATTATTAGTTTATACTGTGCTGTGGTACCCCTCCATGTGAAGTGGTACCCCTCCACTATGTAAAAGGCAGACCTTTCGTCGCCTATAAATAAGGTGGCTCTCTCATTAGGAGAGGACACACTTCTTGTAACATATCTTTCATCTATGAAATTTTTCTTTCTCTACACTTGATCTCTGGAGGATCTGAAGAAGGCTACAGCAAAGAAGCTACTATGCCAAATTGATCTTGAGATCTGGAAAAAGAAACATTTCAGGTATGAAATTACACAACTCTTTTACAAAGTTCAACATATCAAGCATGAAATGTCAAAGTGGCAACCTATATCGCTGTGACAGCATATAGCAGGCCCGACAGAGTAATAAATGATATGAAGAACATAGAAGTTAAATTAGATCATAATAATTATAATCAATATCATATACTAACAAGTATAAACAAAAAATTAGTTGTTGCATTAATAGACACAGGATCTTGTACAAGTTTTATAAGTGAAGATCTAGCAACAGAAATCTATGATTTACATCCAGAAGTAACATATATAACTCTCGAAGGAACTCCAGTACGAAATACTAAATATACATCTGTTAATATTATTTTTAGTAAAACACTTTCAATAAAACTAGAAATACCAATAGATGGAAGAACTAAACAAGAACAAAAAGAAATAATATTAGGAATAGATTTTCTAGAAAACTTTAATTATAAAATAAAAAGTAAAGAATTAATACTAAAAATACAAGGAGAGAAATTTAAAATCCCACGAATAAATTCATATAAGGAAAATATTAAACAATTACTATGAATATCTTTGAAAAGGGAGAAAGCTCGAAGCAAGAACAAGAACAAGATGATATACAAGAAATAGAAAAAATAGAGTCAATCGGAGAATATTTGTCTGATATAATATTCGATAAGAAAATAATAAATAAGGTCCGAAAAAAGGGAGAATTCACACTTAACTCTAAAGAAAGTATAGAAATTCCAACATTTAATAAAAGAATATCAAACATACTAAATCGAGAAAATATAGTATACTACGGATTAATGAGTGGAGAATCAGTAGTATACATGAATCAAGCAAATTATGAATTCCAAGCATACATAATGAATAAAGAAAAAATAAAAAAGAAAATAGAAAAAATACCTAAAAAAGACCAGAAGAAATTAGGATACATACATATTGGAATAATACAAATAATACTAAAATCAACTTATTTCACAGGAAAAGACACACCTGTACAACTACAAATTGTTGACAATAGAATTTTAGATGAAAAAGATAAAATTATAGGAGGAATAGATGGCAATTTAGGTTTTGATATAATTAAATTCGATGTCGCCTTACAATATGGAATTCCTTTCCAAACACAAACCTTTAATGATGCAATCGGAGTCCGATGTAATTTTCTCAAAAAAGATTTTATGAGACCCGCAGACATACCATTTACTGTAAGTTACAAAGTATCTTATGCATTAATTAATAGTAATTTAAGTATAATTTTTCAACATAGAGATAGAATATATACAGATGAATTATTAAGTACTACAAATACTATAATAAAAAAGGATAATAGCCTACAAAAATTCATTCAACGAAGTTCATCTCAAAGAATTCAAAATAATACATCAATCTTAAAAATAGAACAATAATAATTGAAGGGTATTTATGGAAGAAAAATTAATTTGGGCATTTTTTAGAGTATTTCATAAGAATGGGTATTTCTTAAAGCATCTATAGCCAAATAGGGTAGAATAGATTTTTGCTCAAAAATAAAAATGAAATACTATAATTTATTTGTGTTTTCTTCCAAAGAAAGTCGCATCAGATGTGAAAGCTGCTTTCACATTTTCTACATATATAAATGAAAATCGTCAACCACGTTCTACACACACGTTTACACTTTTCTCGTACATACATTTCTTTCATAGCTAACAAACCATTTAACCGCACCTTTTGTTTCACATAAACACACTCTCACTCTTCTTCCATTAATTCAACCCAAATCTTTAATACATATAATATAACATAATTTACTTCAAATTTCTATTGTTAAAATTTTTTATTCGAATGTTTACTCCTATTAGTTAAGAATACATTCATTAACTGAAGAGGTTAAAAATATGTAGACGCACACATTGTATATTATATGACATTTAAAACGATTGAGTTAAGTAATTAAATTAAAAAAAATTTCTTTTTCTACCAAACTAAAATGTCTACGCCGCACCTGCACTATATCGCTCTCCAAAATTGTCATAATTTATATCTTTTTGTACCATTACCGCTACATTGATTATTCTTAGACTCTTGATTTAAAGATATAACGTGTAATTGAATGTATTTTAACACAATTAGTCATCAAGAAAATTTTTAACTAACTGAAGAAACATTAAGTTACTATATTTTAAAATTGACCAATGCATTAAGATAAAATTATAATTTTCCTTTTATTCAAGTCCAATATAACTATGCATGCACCTTACTTTTTGAATAAGGACAGAAGAAGGAGGATAGATCTCGAGACTCTTGAGAATTTTGATGTATTTTTTAATCAATTTAGAAATGGAAGTATTTCTCATGATTTTGATGCAAATCTATTATATTTTTTAAAAAGTGGATACACAATTTAAATAAGGATAAATTTTTCTATGTTCTCAAAATGTTAACTGTTGGTCCTGAAATTAGAATATGTAAATATACAACGAAAATAGGTTAATTTGCACTTGCCTATGAAACTGATTTAGACTCAGTTTCAGGTTAAAGAAAAGTCAGTTTTGCTCTTGAATTATTAAGTAAGTTTCGAGATTATACACTTCAATACGGACTTAGATGCTAAAACTTAAAGAAAGCGAGTAAATAAGATAGGATATTTATAGTGGTTCGGAATCAAAGTCCTATATCCACTCTTCCGAACTTAATCGGGAACCCACTAAATTTCAGTGTACAAGCTTTCTCACGATCTATGGACAACCCGTCGGAAACCTTCGTCCTTCGGTTTGCTGTCGTCACTCGCCCTAAAACTCCTTGTAAGATGATCCTTCTTCATGTTGAAGTGAGGACGTACCCCACAGTCTTCTTCCTAGATGGTTGGATGTTTCCTCGTTCTTCCCAGAACTCAATTTGTTGGGTGGGCCCGTGATAATCAATATCCGAGAGTAGGATACTGATTGCTATGAATATAACTTTGGAAGTTTATATTCACCAATGAAATAGCTTCAGCTTTAAGCTTTAGCCTTGTATTCTTAGACAAAAGCACGAATAACTTGAGTTAGAAACTCAAGTCTCGTGATAGGAACTCACGGAATTTCAGAGAGCTTTGAGCAGAAAATTTGTCATAATGTCAGCTTAGCTTTTCACGTGATTCAGGTAATGATTTTGCTGGATTGTCGACGTATTTATAGTCTCCAGGTGCAGATTGGTTGATGATTTGAATTCCTCCCGTTAGACACAAGAATCCAGTCGTTAAAGACTAGGAGAGTGTCGTCGAATCATCGCCCATACTTTTGGTCTGCTCTGCACTGCCGCCTGTTTTCTACTTTTGACAGTGTACTATCTACCTAATTTTTGTCAGACTAAGTTTCAGTCCGAGGAATCCAAGTATGAGACTTCCTTGTACTAACTTTTTGACTTAACATTGAAATGTCTTTAAGTTTGACTTCGGACACTTGTGTTTCACATATTTTTGAAAGTTGATACTGAAAATTGACTTCCCAAACTCAGTTTCAGTTTCCATCTTACTTCAGAAAACTTAGTTTTCAAAAAACTAAGTTTCTGGCACGAACACATGTCTTCAGAACTCCAAGTTTCATTGATTCTTCTCTTTAAGTATGGGAACTTGGTTCTGAACATCTCGAGCTTTGGTCTTCTTGAATTACATCATCAGCAACTTAGTTTCTGATTGCTCCGCTCGATCTTCAGCATCTAAATTTTTAGTCTATTACAATACGATCAATCATATACAAGGATTACATTCGACTCTAAAAACTTAGTACTAAAGTGAGTTTTGACATATCAAAACATCAAATTAAGAGTGAAACTTAAACTCAATTTCTAACATTAACTAATTAGTTATAAGTAAAGTACTTTTATTATTATTATTATTATGTTCTAAAGTGGATGGAAAATGATCATTAACTCTTTCGTGCTTAAAATATATAAAGATGTATAGAGTTGGGCGGAATTGGGCAGGCAGGCGGGTAGCTCATTCATGATGTATTAACTACTTTTCTCTTCTTTATTTTCTAGAAGATAGAGCATTATCTTCTATGATTTCTACATTAATATTGGCGTTTGAATGCCTAATGATACCATATATCAATCACTATTAACTATTAATCTACTAACAAATTATACTAATGTTTAAATTAGATGGTTTTTTTTTTCTTTCAATCAGTCAAGGTTTGATTTATTCAGGTGCGATTATTTTTGAAATTTGGTTTATAAAAGTAAAATTAAACTATGAATCTCACATCCAAAAGAGTGAAAGGGATCATTAGCCTGCAGAACTTTTATTTTTTTTATTTTTTTTGTTAAAATCCTTTAGAAAATGCTATGTGTTGCTTAAATTGCAACGAATACAAAATATTGTTTAAATTTATTTTGTGTGCATTTTCAATATTCATTTTGTACAATAGAGTTTGAATTCGTTAATCTTGACAATGATAATTATTATCTCTTTATTTTATAAATAAATTCATAGTGCTTTTGTACAATATCCTTGTGCATTAATACCATATTTTGACATATTAATCCAAATATTGAATTGTGAGTTTTTTTAGGAGGAATATATTGTATTTTTAGCGGGAATATAATGCACTTTATATGCATTAATTTAAACAAATAGATTTGACCTTTTATTTGGAATAAATATTAATTTTTTAAAATATAATACATTAATTTAAATCCTATAATACCTAAATTAGATGTTAGGAAGTATTCCTCCCTTGCTGTATGTTTTGGTGTGTCAAACCATTACCAGCTTAGAGTGTCTCTAGATTAGCTTTAGTATGTTCAAACTTGTAATGTCCTGTTAGAATGTCTATCGAGTTGTAATTGAGCTGATCAAGACAAACTGGATTCGGGAACTGACCTACCAATTTTGACTGTGTAAGGAGTTAGAAGAAATTGGATACTAATTAGGAGAAACTGTAACTGGCTGCCAGTTTGGAGGAACTCACATTCAGAGAAACTGGTCGAAGTCACCAGCTTGGACAACTCCAGTTTACAAGCCTAGCTTTCAAGAAATCCTAACTCGCGCATAGAAACAAAGAGAACAAGTCAGAGGAATTATATTCTCACCTTATTTTATCTTAAATTTTTTTAATTTTATCTTAAAATTGTTCATTATATCTCTATATAATATGCATTTTCTGAAGGAATATAATGCATTTTATGCATCATATTGTTCATTTTAAGTACGATTTCATGTATTTTAGGTATATTTTCGTGCATTTTACGAAAAACAATATGCTGTTACGAAATTTATGTATAAAATCACTATTTTTTTCGTTAAGGTTTTCGTCCTCTAAATTTATCCAATAAGGATTTTGTTTGAAAAATAATTAAATTATCTTTAATTTGATATATAATACAAGAAAAACGAATTTAAATTGAGTGAGTTATGATCATTTAAAAATTTTAGAATTTTAATTAGAGGGTAGAGAAAAAATTTTACAAAATTATCCTTAAAATCGAATAATGCACAGTATACTACAAAAAATGAACACGAAAAATTTTAAATCTTGAGCGTTGATATGCAAAGATAGAGGGCCGGAAATTATTCTCATTTCTCATACTAAAAACTATTCTCATATGATCACCACTATATATATATATATATAGGGGTGCATTCATGGTTGAACCCCTATATATGAATGAACTAAGAACAAAATCTATCCATTAATTTCAAAATTCTACGATCCTGATTTAAAGTTACGGATTATCATTATTTAGGGATATTTGTATCATTGTAAGGGTAAATTTGTCAAAATCGGATAAAATGCAAAGTGAGATAAAATATTGAGGCAGATTTATCGGGTGCAGTTACAAAAAAAAAAATCAGGATCTATACAATTATTATCTTCGAATTTCTCTCACCTACTATCTCCATATCATTAATTAGATTTTTTAGTTTCCCATCTTTGTTCAAAATAACTTTAAGAAAATTTTTTTTTAATTATTTTTCATTTCCACAAATAACACAACACAATTTAGTGAGGGTAAATATTTTTTTTATTTGTTTGTATGGATCGATACTCAAATCCCAGCAAAATTAATTTTTGTGTTCATTTTAGGATCTTGCATTTATTCATTGTAAATCAACATCCGTTCATTATGTTCATTGAAAACAATGATGATTTTTAGTCTATATAATGATAACTTTTTAAAACAACAATGAAACAAATTATATACTGTAATATAGATATAACAATTCTTGAAAACAATGATGATTTTAAGCCTATGTAATGATAATTATTAAAACAACAATGAAACAAATTATATACTGTAATATGGACGCAATAATTCATATTTTGAGAAAAATGAGTTTATAAATTATAATGATAATGTTTATTATAAGCAATGAAATTATTCATATATTATAATGAGCTCATTATATATAATGAGTTGTATATCGAAAATTCAAACCAAAAAAATGATGTGAAAAATAACTCATAGTAGTCGACGCCCTTGTTGAAGTCGTAGCCCTTAATTTTCATAGCGACACTAGACAATGACTCAAATGCCTTGAACACCGCCGAACGTACAGCCATCCAATTTGTGTATAATAATGAAAAATAAATAACACAATAATGATCCATGCATGACTATTCAATGAAATAAACTATAAACTTTAATGATTTTATTATAATATATTTAATTAACTTTAAATAAAAAAAACGCAACCATCAAAATGACGAGAAAAGCAACAATAAAGTAATTTAGCATATATAATGATGATTTTTAGCCTATATAAACAACAAGATAGTAATTTATATACAATAATATGGACACAATAATTCTTATTTTCAGAAAAAATGAGTTTACAAGATACAATGATAATATATGTTGTATATAATGAACATGTTCATGAATTATAATGAGTTTATTATAATCTATCATTCAAGAAAAAAAATCTTTTTCTCTGCCCCCTTTACTTCTCCTCTCTCATATTCTGATTTGAACATCCATCATCATCCCATTTCTACCATCATATGCCATTGATCTCCCGATGGCGGCGCGAGATAGGCAGAGATGTGTGAATGTTGCGTGAATCGCTATAAAGGTGGCGAGCAGCGTCACAAAGGATCTACCGCTATGTCTTATGAACATCGTACAAAGCCATCAACATCGAGAGGAACTTCCGCAGCGTCTCTACACATTCGATATTGCACTATCCACAGACTTGAGAGGGTAACAAACTCGGAATTCGTGAACCCATTAAATTCATTAGACACACCAATAATGGGATCCACCACCATAAGAACAAAAAGATGACATACCTGCTGAACAACTAGCAGAAACGCTGTATTTGATTTCCCACGATGCATCTCGCAGACTTTATGATGTCTATGATAATCTTTTGCCTTACTCATATCCGCAGCGCAATCTTCAACCTGACAGACGACCCGATTGGATGCAGCTCCTGCCAACTTAGTCTTCTTCGCTGCAGTTGCTTCCCCATTCCCAGTGGTTGCATAACTATGACCGCCGAGGTTCAGAGTTAGATTATCGCCTAATTGCTATTTTCGACTGCATTGTGGAATGAGGGAAGAAATTGCCTGCGGAGGAGATAATGGTGGTCTGTATTTTTCATATTAAATCTTAAGAATTTAGGGTTGGGAAAGGTGGAGAAGAATAAACGTGAATGATGAGAGATGAGAAGATATGATTATTATTTATTTAGCATGAATTAAGGTAATTACCTAAATTAATAAATCTACTAAAAAAACATCGAATCTTCTCCCTGAAATACTCTTTCAATTAAATTAAAAAATAAATTGTATGCTACATATCATTACGGTAACCATCATATCAAAAAAATCTGGATCATAGATTATAGTTTATTCATAATATATAGTTCCAGAATGAACATAACTCTCTCTAGATATATATTAAATGTTGTAAACTAATACTCCATTATTCTTGTGTCACGGAAAACCCGTTTTAAATGTTTGTTTAAGTTGCATCATATAATGGGAATTCCAATTATTATTTATTATTAAACGGGCCAAATAAATTTTCATTGAACCGAGATCTAAATCACAAATAGCTCATGGATTAATCTTTTATATCATGGATAATAGAGTCTAAGAGTAATATGTAAAATTAGTTATTTTGCTTTGTTTTCTCAAAAACATCTCTTTTCGTTGGTGCAGTGCTGATTGAATACAAATTCTATTTTTTTGATTGAAAGTAAAAAAAAAATTGTTTCCTATCTATGGGATATTTAGATATTCTAGTAAAAAAGTCATCCAATTAGAAGTAAATGTTGTATAAAACTTACTGAGGATGAATTGATATTTTAATGTATCCTTTCAGTTCCAATGTTGTAATACTTTAGGTACAACCAATCAAAGACATGATGACACAAATGAACTAAAGAAAAAATAAAGCTCAACTAAAAACCATAATTATTGATAGTTAAGAGAGAAGAATTTCCTCTATCAAGTGGTATCAGAAAACACAAGAAAATGATGAATTAGTATTTTGACCCTTCGCTCTAAGAAGAAGAGAGTAGATAATCCTTTCTCTCCCTCTAAGAAATCTCCCTGTCTTTCAGAAGACTATTGTATGACTTAGTACACGAGATATGTTGGAATTAGATCCGAAGAACCTGTTTCAAAGTACATCTTCACATCCAACCAGAAGTTTTTGAAGAGAACTCAAATCATCAACCAAGTATACGTGTACTTGAGAAGTGTTACAATGCTTAAGGAATCAGAAGAACATAAGCTATCTCCCGTATTGAAGTAACGAGGATAGTTGAAGTTAAAAAAGGAGGAGCCCAGCGTGATGAACGTGGTAAAACTCGGCCAACTATGACGATTCTGTCATTGTGCAGTGATCACTGATATTTTAACCAGATTAATTGCAATACAGTGGCCAAATAAATTTATAACTCAAATGTCGAACCCACAGAGAATGATGTACGAAATAAACTCATGTACTAAAACATAGTTTTTGAATAAATTATTTGAGCAATTAAAAAATAAATTTTTGGGTTTTTGAAAATAATAAATAAAGATTTACAGCAAATAAAGGATAATACAGATCCTAGGGTCGAACTTCAACTCTGGATGACATGCAAATAAACAACCAATAATATTCATGCAACATGTGAGATATCAGAAAAGTGTTATAATTTCCTTGGTCTGGTAAATAATAACTAGATTAATAATAAGTGTCTATCTTCTCTCGCTCCAAAGAGCACCTATTAATCAATCTCATAAGATCAACAGATTTAAATCCCTACAATCTAGTACATCTTGGTCCGACAGTACACATCGCATCATGCATTCCTCATCCCACTATCAATATTCACCTCTCGGTCCTTCTATTAATAGCTATACATCTAAACCAATTTTCGCCTCTCGGTTCTTCAATTAATTTAGAATTATGAAAGAAAACAGGAATCACAAACCATCAGCAATAAATTAATCAATCTAGCATGCATCGAAAACAGTTGTACAAACCCTAGAATCTGCTAGGAAAATTAACTATACACAATTAAATAAAAAGTAAATTGCATAAATAAAATAAAAGGGGACTTCTAAAGTGCATAAATTAAAGTATTCAAATAAAACTACGAACTAATACTATATAAATTAAGAAGAAGAAAAGATTGTGGGATTAAGTTCCCAAAGGGAGGTCCAATGAATAATCTAATCTAGAGGGGTATTTATAGAGTTAGTGTAGGCTTTACATGACAAAATCCTATAAGGAGTAAGATTATACTTGATGTAAATCTAAATCTTAATATCCTATTTTAGATAAACCTTCCTTTTTGGGTTTTCAAGGCTTATAAGTTGATGTATATCTTTTGTTTCCATCAATTCTCGCCCAAAAACTTGTAAAATCGCACTTTCCTTCCAAAATTGCTCCATATGTCAACCGACACCCTGCCTGTCGATCGACACAGAGGCTTCATGTCGCTAGAATTCGCCCATTTCGACCCTTCTGCGCAGTCTCACGGTTTTGGCCATAACTTTTGCTTCCAAACTCCTATTGACTCGATTCTAGTTGCATTGGAAAGCTAATTCAAAGATATTTATATTTCTATGCTCCATCAGCTCAAATTCGATGTTTGGAAGAATTTGTGACAGTTTGTTTAAACATCAACTGCTTTTGGTACGAGTTTTCAATGAATTTGACCTCAAACCTACAAAATCTTACCATGCCAAGCATAAAACCACTCTAGATTGACTCATGCAACAAAAAAAAGTAAATGAACTAAAACATATCAAAAATACTAATTAATCAAACCAAATCTGAGTGAAAATATGAACTCATCAATCCCCCAATCTTGAATATTTGATTGTCCTCAATCAAATGAAAAGAATAAATCTCATGTTCATGTAATCAAAGTGTGCAATGCCTCACAAGATTCATCACAATCCATGTAAGAAATTTCCACAAACACAAGCAATTAAAATCAAGTTAGAAAATTTGTAAACTCCAGAAGAATCTCACAAGAAAGTGTATTCAAAAATTTCTTTTGGGAATGAGCTTATAAGGATACAAACACACTTTTGTTTTTTCTTTATGCTCACCAATTCAAAAAAATTTCTCATCCACTCTAAAAAATTATCCTTATTTCACTCAAATCTCATAAACAAGATACAATTCACCTCATTTATGTCATTCTCTTAGACAATATGTAACCATAATTTTTTCTTAACTCATAGGCCAAGAAAGAAAAATTAACAGGCTCAAAGGGGTTATTCTAGGGACAAAATATTATGGGAACAGTGTTTGGGAAAATTTGGCTAACAAGATGGCCTAAAATCATTTTCTAGACTTGTGCACTTTTGTGTGCTGTAGTGTACCTACAGAACTATTAGGTATTGATGTAGAAATCCTACCTTAATTTGATGTTTTGATGTGTCAAAACTACATACCAAAGTCTAGGACTTAGAGTTATTACCTCATGTAATCCTTGTATAGGATATTCGAGTTGTAATAGTCTAGGAAGAAGAAAGTCAACAAAATTGTGGGACAGTTTTGAAGAAGACATTCGGACAAAAACTGTCTTGACTAAGAAGACGAAGACGGGCAGAGCAAGGTCACGAAAACTGTGACTACAGTCTTCACACAAAAACTGCTAAGAGGAATTAGCAGTTTCAGAACAAGACAATTTCGCATCAGGGAATGCGTATGTGATAAGATGTCCAACAAGTCGCAAGGGAACATCAAAGAAGTCAATGATAAAAGATCAGACAGATACTAAGCTACGATTGGCGTACAACGTTCGATGTCTGACACACAAGTTCAAACTGCTCTGAAAAGCAGTACATTGTAGCAGAAAAAGCTGAGAGACAAGCGACTTTTCAGAAGAGCATGGATTATGATTGGACATCATCTCCTATGTCTCTACCATTTATTTTCTAGTGTCTCACCTATAAATAGCAGAAACAACAGAGACTTAAAAACCTTTGCCTCTCTGCTCATCTTAATACATCCACTGTTTTGAATCTCCAACATATTTATTGTCTTTAGTCTGAAACTGAAGCTAAAGCATTAAACGCTTTTAAGGGTGAAGACATTGCTGTCGTAGTTCATTTATTGAACACATCGCATTCATTGGTACGGAGTCTGAGGAGATTCACTGTGCAACGTTGATTATACTAGGATTAAGTTTGCAAACTTAATCTAGTACCTTGGTGTTCTTACTTTCCACGTAAGAACACAACAACCCGGTCTTTTCAAAAGGAAAACAGGTTATCACGGGCTACTGCCGATCAGTCGATGTTTTGGGAAGAACATAATCATCCAACCTACCGAAGAAGGAAAATGGAGGTTTGTCCTCAGTCCAACTTCGAGCCGGTCCACATAGAAGACGCAGAGCCTTCGACGGACTGAAGAAGGAGTGAAGTACAACTGCCTGGGCGAGTGATCCATCTTGCTGTGGAAAGAGGTTTCTACAGCAGCTGGCTATGGATTGTGAGGATTGTATCTTCATAACTTAGTGAATTACCAGATCTGATATTCGAAGAGTGGACGTAGGACTTAAGGCTCCGAACCACTATAATATCCTGTGTCGTTTACAGTTTTATTTACATTTCACACTTTACAGTTTTCTAAGATATCTTGAAATATTCAACACTTACTGTGTAAGTGTTGAAGCGTATAAATTGTCTACTGTTTAAACTTATAAAACTGTTATTCTAATCTGCTGGCTAAAATCAATCTGTGTTTCTGAAAAACTGTTAACCACAAACTGCGATAGAAACTGAACTGCCTATACTTAAAGTGTATTTTGTTGATTAATTACTTATGTTGCACATTATTTGTACTCTGATCTGGGACCACCAAGTGGTATCAGCGCAGGTCGGTCTTTCTAGACTGTCCTGTTTTGAGTCGCTTTAGACCGGATCCGTACTTCCTTACACTCTAACTGTTTATCTCGTGTGTTTTAGCGAGCAGATTATTCTTAGAAAATGATTACTCATCCTAGTCTTCCCAAGTACAATCCAGAGAGGTTTGAAGTATGGAAGAAGAAGTGTCTCATTCAACTAAGAGCTCAGCATCCAGAGATGGATGAAGTCTTGGATAACGGACCTCTGAAGATTCAGATGCCCAAAGTCATCCTTGAGATAGCAGACAAGCCAGGCGGTGTCTCATTATTTGGCTCCCAACTCACTCCTCTATTACGGACCACAGTTCTTAACATATCCTCAAGCGTCTGAATAATCTGCTTTATTTAACCATCCATTTGAGGATGAAAGGCTACACTGAAATTTAAGCACGTTCCCAATTCTTGTTAACGAGATATAAATTTTACATTCCTGTCAGACGTAATCGTTACAAGCACTCCATGCAGTCTCACATTCTCTCGGACGTACATTTGAGCTAGTTTATCTGATCCATAAGTGACTCAGATTGGCAAAGAGTAGACACTTTTCATTAGACGTTCCACTATTACCATATTACCGTGTTTCATATTCGCGACTGCGGCAATCCCATGACAAAGTCCATAGTAATAAGTTGACTTACTGACATGCCAGGCATTTATCCACATACAAGACTAAATCCTTTTTCATATCGTCCCACCAGTACGTAGCCTTCGAGTCTTGATACATCTTTGTACTCCCTGGGTGAGCGGTATACGGTGTATCATAAGCTTTACTCATGATTTCATTCCTCAATTTTTCTTTGTTTGGCACTCGGATTCTGTCTTTGAACATCCGTGTGCTATCAGGCGCTTCTCTGTATTCGACCAACGACTTGATTCTAATTTTCTGACATAACTTCTTAAGCTTCATGTCTTTTCTCTGTGCGTTAATGATTCTCTCTCTTAAATCTGGCACGACACTTAAAGCGGCTACTTCACATCCACGTCTCACTGACGGTGAAATAGCTTCCAAATGAAGTTTTTCAAAATCTAATATCAAACTGTCTTCTTTGGTCAGTACACATCCAAGTTGAGCTTCCTTTTTCTGGCTCAATGCATCTGCGACTGAATTCGCTTTACCTGGGTGACAGTTTATTTTCAAGTCATAATCATTGACTAACTCCAACCATCTTTTCTGTCCCACATTCCAGTTCTTCTGATCGAAGAAGTACTTCAAGCTCTTATGATCTGTGAATATTGATGGTGCCTCCAAATCTTCAACGCATGAATTAGTGCTGCTAACTCAAGGTCATGAGTCGGATAATTCACCTCATGCGGTCTTAATTTTCTCGAGGCATAAGCTATCACCTTCCCGTCTTACATCAACACACAACCCAATCCATTCTTTAATGCATTAGTAGAGACCTCAAAATTTTTTTTTGTCTCGGTACGACGAAAACTAGCGTTGTGGTCTGAAGATGCTTTAGTTTCTGAAAATTCTCCTCATATTCTTCTGTCCATACGATCTTCATTCTTTCTGAAACAATTGCATCATTAGCTTCGCAATCTTCGAGAAACTCTCAGTAAACCTCCTGTAGTATCCTGCTAAACCGGGGAAACTTCTGACCTCACTTGGCGTTGTTGGCGATTTCCATTCCGTCGCCCTCTGGATCTTTGCTGGATCTATCTTCATTCAATTGGCTGACACGATGTGATCCAAAAATGTTACTTCCTTCAACTAAAAGGCGCACTTATTAAATTTAGCATATAGCTTCCCATTCCTTTGAGTTTGCAATACCGTTCTTAAGTGTTGTTCATGTTCTTTCTCCTCCTTCGAGGTCCCATGTCTAGGAGTTCATGCAACTGTACTTTCAGCTCTTGTAACTTCTTGGGCGGCACATGGTAAGGTGCTTTAGAAATCGGAGTTAACCCTGGTCCTAAATCGACCACAAACTCTACTTGCCTGACCGGTGGCAGTCCTGGTAATTTATTAGGGAATACATCTTCAAATTCTCTAACAATAGGTACATCCTGGACTTTTAACTCATCTTTTTCTTCATTCTCTAAATAAACTAAAAATCCCTCGTTTATAGTATTAGATAATAATCTCGAGGTTCACAACGCTGAAATGACTAGTACTCTTTGTCTCTTTTAAAACCCATAAACAAAAGATTCTTCATTCTCCAACTGTGGAATAATTTTGGACAACCAATCCATTTCCAAAACCACGCCTCTACCAAGACTTCATCCTTTCCCATAACTTTAATTTGTTAACTTTACTTGATTTAAACTCGACCCCGAGTTAAACTCTCTACTTTCTTTATTAGGGTACCCTTGAGTTGGTAAGCACCAAAGAATTGAAGGAAATGACCATAATTAACTTATTGAAGTGATGAAAAACATACTTCAATTTAGACACACTTCAACAAGGAATAGCATGGTTGTATTCAAGAAACCAAAGAGGACGGGTAACAAATCGCATGCTTGATTCAAATTTAAGTAACGAATGAGAACCAAAATAAAATTTCGCATGCTTAACGAAATGGTGCACTTGACAACAAGGAAGTTCAAATACGTATGTTTAATCTCAACCAAAGCGAATGAGAATGAATTCATCTTAGCACGCTTGAGAAATGGATATAATTCAACAATCAGGAAGGTAATAAAGAAGTGTAGTTACGCTTGCTCGATTGGAGATAGACATGCCAATAATCTATAAAAAGGATATGCTTCCTTCGAATTAGAAGAACAACCAAAATAATTGAAACGTCATGAAGGAATCTCAACGATAAGATTAAAGCAAATAGCATGTCTTCTCGGAAACTAAGGAAACAGTCGAATAAGGATTAACACTATTGAGCATGCTTGATCAAAGAAGGCATATTAGCGTGCAAAAGATTAATTGATGATATCATACGGATAGACATGCTCATCTTGAAGAATTCAAATTTAAGAATGATCACAAAACACAATTGAGCATTCTTGGATGAAGGAACAAGAACAACTTGTTCATATTCAAGAGATTAAGGAAATTAAGTAAGAAATAAACATACTTGATTCAAAAGGGAACAAAATAACAATCAAGAAAGTGAATGGGAACAAGGTGTAGTTACACTTGCTTAAGGATCAGAGAAACATCGGAATAACCAAAGGCGTAATTTCGCCCAGTCTCATTACAAGAATACGAGACGTCGACAGCTCAGAACCAATGCAGTAAGATAACTCCAACGTGGGAAAAAAATAAATCAGGAGACACTAAATTGCGAAAAACTCAAATTTCAGTTGTGGAGGATTCAAACATTAAGAAAGAAATGCCCCTCCGTTTAATCCAAAACTGAAATGGGTAGGATAATCAAAAGTCACAAACAAAAAAATTTAGGGTAATGAAGAAAAGATACCAAATTAAAAAGAATTATCCTCTCATAGGATATCATTGATAATTAGTCGGAGGTACTATTATAACTTCACATTCTTATATAGGTCGAGATATGAAATTTTCTCTGTGATCGGAACTTGGCAATTTTGGCTATTGGTTAACTTTATCTCGACCCCGACCACGACTTCAGCCTTCACCTCGGCCGCGGCCGCGTCCTTGTTCCCTTTCTACATTCTCTACATTTTTCTGACATTTCGCAATGTCATAGTCAATAAATGACAACTTATCCAATCATAGCGGAAAACGAACGTCATTTAGGCAAGGATTTCTACCTTACTGAATCAATTTCCATATTAACAATACTCGCCAATGACCAAAATCTCAACAATTGCACGAGATAATCCAACAACAATCATAATGAAACACTCGTTTTATATACATAGCAAATTCAAAAGAACATAAACGACCGGCTAGCAAAGGTCTTAGTGTCATTCATAACAGTCTCTGGCACTTCTGCCTTACTAAAATACTTAACAACTTGCGACGTCAACTGCTATGAACATCGCTAAAACGTTAAACCAAAAACATATACAGTCTAACGTGTTCGTTTTCTTACACAATGACATCCACCATCAACATGACCCTTCAAAATGGAACTTCCTCATTTCCTTTCTCTAACTTGGCGTAGCTGTCTTCACTTACTAGTTAGTAGGCTTCCACATTCCAGATTTGCATTTACGAGCAAAGTGTCCAAATTCTCCACAAACTAAGCACTTGACTGTTCCTGTTAGGCATTCACCAGGATGTCTCTTCCCACACATGTTACATATCGGAAAAGTATTTTCCCCTTGTTCAGTTCTTGAGATGGTTTTAGCATTGTACCCCTTCTGCCTCTTTTGATCCCTTAACGCTTGATGATAGTGTTGTTGTTGTTCTTCCCTCTTTCTTTTTTAGTTCAAATGATGAAAATGTATGAGTTTCTTGTAGCAACACCATTAACATTGTAGGCACTGGAATGTCCCTGTGAGGACTTGGGGGTGGGTGCCCCTTTGCGATAACCCTATGGATAAGCTCGGCCATAAAAACTCAAAAATCTCCAATACGCTCCCTTGTATCCGAGCGACAGTAAGTATGTGAAAATGCCAACTCCAGGGCCCATAAGGTCCACCTATCTGGAACCAATTCTCTTGTTCTTTCCATTGCCTCAAATCCACTCACTCCAAGGGGTTGAACCCTCTCCCATTCATTCATACACGCCATCAGGGTTGAAGCTAATCTTTCTTTAGAAAAACAGGAGCGTGCACGAAATTGGCAAACCAGGACATCTCTAACGGGCCATCTGCCACACTAAGTAAACGATTAGTCCCAAAATCAACAAAACGACGTCATTGAGCACGACTCTATGACTCGGTGGCAACTCTGTCCTCTGACACACCATGCCGAGATTCCTTCAGATCCCCGTACTGACACCCTTACTCTCTCAAGTCTGGCTACATCTGCCAGGTTCGCCACGTGCATTCTGCACACTCAATCAATTACTGGATTTTCCAGTTCACATGAAATTTTCAATTTCAACAGTCACCTAGCTCACTCTCATACACCAAGTCCAACCATCATTCTAAGTTCATCAATTTAAGTCGACAGTCAGTTAGTCATGTCCTAATCCATCATAATCTAACTGTCAAGGTTAATCAACATCTCAACATTTTCTTACAACTCAACTCACAATTAACACATCTTTAAGCATTAACACAAAAATATTTACACTGCTTGCAACACGTTCAAACCAATCATTTGAAATCTCAATTTCTAAAAATCACCACACTAATGTCAAAACCAAACAACTTCATAAAGTTTTCAAAATCCCGTGATTTTCTCAAAACACCACATCAATCACTTTCTTTCACCAATTCAAACAGTGTCAGCACTCTGCTCGACACAAAACAACACATGTTTCTCAATAACACCTTTCAATCACATTTTGTTCATCACATGAACAATTTCAAATCATTTCAAACCACTTTTAATCAGTACACCAACACTTTCAAACTTTTATAGCCACAATCACATTGTGCTATCTTTCAAAATCTCTTTCAATTTCAAATCATTTCAAGTAACTTAATTACTACACAATTTTGCAAGCAAGTAACTTTAAAACACTTTAAAACATACCTCAGGTTGAGCAGGATGGAGTGGGGTATAAAGCACGAGGAAACTCCTTCAATCAAAACAACTTTCAAACCAATTTCAATCCTTTCAAACAATCTCTTCTCAAACTATTTTCATAAACAACTCCTTTTCAAAACCTTTCTTAAAACCTAAGGCTCTGATACCACTTCTGTAACGCCCCCTTTTAGCCTTCCCAACTACGAGGCACGTTACAGTCGTGGATTATCGATTTTCAAACAATCTTAAATAAACAGCGGAAAATTTTAAACTATTCAAAACCCCATTTATATACATTCAAAAAGAGAGAACTTAAAACAAGTAAAACAGTTAAACTTAGTTTTCTCAAAAGATTTAAACACGGGAAGGAAAACAATTCAGAGAGTGGTGAAACGGTGTGTGTAGCGTGATGGTGATATGCATATGAAGATGCATATCACAGGATATTCAAAATCTGTACCACAATCCAGCTTCATCCTTTACACCACCACTGCTCCATCCTCACTGATCAACCTGTGCATTTTAGAAATAATACGAGGGGCTGAATACTAATGTACCCAATGGAAACATGCCCAAAAAATACAGTTTAAGTATGAATGCTATGCAACTCACACAGATAAACATGAGTTTTATTGAAAGAAACCGTGTTATCTAAAATCTTTTTATCGCATGTGCTATCTACAATGTTATTATATCTGTTTACCGTTGTGTAACTGGAAGCTAGCCCACTTCCAAGTTACGATGAACAACTGGGAATGGACGAACCACTCTACCCACTATCATCAATTAATGCACTAGTCTCAGTATAATACCTTGAGACCCGATCGATTAGCAAACACCAACTCTTTCCTCAATCCAACAAATCTCGTAAAGCACGCTGCCTTACTATTAATGAGTCTTAGCACAGTACAATCCTGGATCTGTACTCATTAATTAAACTCTCTGACGATAGCAATCGATAGAGGAACAAATACAATAACACAAAACATTTTAGCATAGAAATCAATTTAAAACAAAACATTTTCACACATTTTGAAAACTGAGCATGAAGCTCAGAAATAATTTATTTTTATGGAAAATAGTTCCCACCCGGAGTTAAGCTTTACTGTCTAGATGCTTTCTCGTTAATTGTGCAGTTGAGCTCGATCTCCTTATCTCTTACTTTCCTTCAATAATTATAATACCCAACCAATTAGGATGGATAAACTAGGACAGACATCTAACTCGACAATCTCCAATAAATCACTTCACATATTTCATCTTTCAACTAAACATGCTTCAAATTTTAACTTGAATTGCATCAGTCAATTCTCGACATTCGATTTCATAAACCAACATCTAACCATGCTTGATTAATCATATAATAAACTTATACATCGAAAATAACTCGAATCGGATCAAATTGGACTTCGGAAAACAATTTTCCTCTCTCTATGCAGCTGTGTCGACCGACATGAATCCTGTGTCGGTCGACACAGCCATGTCAACACACAACCAAATCGACACAACACACAGCTTGACACAACACACATTTCGACATACAAGTCGACCGACGCTCATACACATCGACCAATGCGCCGGTGTCGACCGACGAAACTCTTGCGTCAACCGACACGCATGTGTCAATTGACACAAGTCGTGTTGATCGACGCACGTCGTCTTCTTTGACGTGTGCGAGAGCTGGCCCTGTAACTCCATTTTTCAACCATTTCACACACAACCAAGCTTCAACAAACATCCTAGCATGCTCCTAGACATTCAAGAATCACGGATACATGCTCAAATCTAACAAAAACATAACAACAAGCTGGAATAAAAATTGGGTCGAAGCTTCTCACTGAAAAACTTGCAGCGACGACAGCGGCTAACTCCGGCGTCCAAACTCGAGTTTCTTCGCACTCACGAGTTCCCTACAACGCAAGGATCATGAATATGTAAGTTTCAAATTGAGATATTAACGTTTCAATGACTTTCAAATTTCATTATCGTAGCGGTATCGAAACCGACGGTCTACCTTTCTCAGCTCGTAACTCGCTCGACAGTCAACGTCACGGTGTGTGCCTTAGCTTCTCGCACTCCCTGTACAACTAGGATCATGGTGGTGGTAATGACGTCGCCGGCGGCAGTCTGTGGTGGCCGGAATGGTTGAAGAAAGATGGCTGGTTGTGGGAAGGCGTACGGGGGTGGTGGAGGTGGGTGTTTGAATTTGGTGGAAATTGGATGATATGCACGAAATGAATATTAAAATTGTTGCATTTCTTCACAAAATTTTTGATATCCTATACCACTCCACCGCCTTCAATTTTGCAATTAAAAGTTGGCCACGTACATGATACGTGGAGATTTCTTCGCGATGAAGAATTTCTTCCCGCCATCTCAATTCGTGTATAATCTCCTCCGATAATTCAACTTCTCGATTTAACAATTTAAATTGCATTCTTTCAAATAAACATGCAATTATACGAAAATGCTCCATTTAATGAGCCCGTCTTGTTCATATAATTTTTCAAATTTTTTGAATTATAAATATCGTCCAATTTTTCAAAATTCAATAATTAATTAAACACCATTCGGGTCTCAAAAAATTATACCGATCGTTCTGTATCCGTCCTTATTTTAATTCCAAGCATTCCCTAACTCGGTTTAAGAAATGGACTTCCCGAGTGCAAGTTGTGAATATAAACACATTTATTAACTTTCAAATAAACCCTTCTTTGCAGTCGTTCTTCTTTTAAAAATTGTGACTTCACAGTCACTTATGTTTCTTGAACGATCCCATCGGTATATTATAAGCAAGATTTGGACCTTCGCACCTCAACGGGTGTTTAATTTCTCCTTAACGGCAAATAATGAATAAATTTGCAAAAATAAATATTCATTTATTTGATAAATTAAGCATAAACTCGCTTAATTAAATACAGGATATTACAATTTCCTTCAAAATCCCGAACTTAACTTATAAGACCATGTGACAATTCTGGAAATATTTCCCCGTCGATCGACATGCACCTCTCGCTTCACCCCTGCATCGCCCGATGTCATCTGCACTTCAAACTTCTATGTCGATCAAAATTCCATACGTCGATCAATATGGCTATTTCGATCGAGATCCCCCACATCGGTGAAACACAGAACCATCATGTGGGTTTCTTCATCTTTTGATCTACTTTTCACCTTCCACCAATTTATTTGCAAAACTGAGCACTACAAGCATAATTTCCACCAATAATACACATGCTCAACTATTAAACTTATTCTACTAAAAATGCATTAAATGACAAAGAAAATAATGCGATAAATAAGTGAAAATACGAGCTTATCAAGAGGTTACGAATTACACTGATCAAAATCGACTCCATCAAATCTTAGTGAGAATCATCACCAGACGAACATCTGTGAAACTTTTCACGTTTGAGGCTTATTATAAGTTAACCGTGTGTCATCTAGGATGCGAGACTTGTTTCTACCTAGCACAAATTTTTCTTTGGTGTTCTTACTCTACCAGTAAGAACACAACAATCACAATTTTTCTCCAAGTTGTGATTCTTACGGATGTTTAGCCAAAAAAATTGTCAGTTTCGGGAAGAACCTTAAAATTCCCAAACTTCAGGAGACGAAGGTTGCGTGGTGTGCCCACACTTTGGTTCTAAGTGGCGGAGGAAGCAACGACCTAGGGGAGTGGTCGCAAGTGGACCTGTGGACGCTAACATTCATTAGCTTGCGATAGATCGCGAGAACCATTGTATTCCAAAATTTAGTGTTTTCTAGACTCAAGGTCTGAAGAGAGGACGTTGGGTTCTTATGTCCGAACCTCTAAAAATTCTTGTGTTCTTACTGCTTTATTAATTTTTCGCAAGGATTTAAAATTCAACACTATCTATATGTTGAAGTATATCTGAAACCTGAACTAATATCAATCTCAATAACATTTATTTTAGAGAGACACAAACTGGCAAGTAATAATCAGTTTGTGAAGTGCAAGGCTTTGTATTAAAATTTTCCATTGCGTGTTCAATCGCTCTGATTTCGTGACCAACAGTATCTAAACCATTATAGAATCTAATACTCCCTCCGTCCCTTGGCATTAGTCCCATTTTCCATTTTTGTTTGTCCCGCGTAATTAGTCTCATTTCCTAAAATGGGAAAAAATCTCCTCACACCAATAAAATATTAATTCTACTACACTCATAAACATTGGTAACTGTGTCAAAAGCAAATGGGACTAATACATAGGGACAGAGGGAGTATCATATATTGCTTTATTTTATCGCTTGCTTGCTTACTTATTTAAAACTTAATAACTGATTAAGTGATTTGGTGTATTAGTCGAATTTACTTAAGTATTCTTGAACGAGTAACAAGCTTTTTTTTATAAAATTTTTTTTAAAAAAACTCCAACTAACTTGGATAAGAATTAATTTGTAACTTCGGTTGCGTGTTAATAATATAATAAATGTGGGATGAATACAAGCTAAAAGAAAATAAATAAATTACTATAAGATATAACGCCAAGATATTTTTTTAACCATTATATTAGTAAAATTAAAAAATGTGATAAATAACTATTGATCTTTTTTAAAGATCTTGATACAAATAATTTTGTATCTGTTACAAATCTTTTGACCAAGTCACGAAATAGTTTATTAATAAAGTAAGCCTTTATTAATTGGAGATATCATAGTATGAGGTTTAAGAAACCGGAAAATTGAAATTAGTAGTAAACATGTTATCTGGATTGATTAGCATGCATGTGAAATAAGAAAATAATAATAATTATTATTATTACTATTACTATTATTATTATTATTATTGATAACGTATGAAATCTTTTATTTCATTTTTTATATTCTATTATAAAAATTATTAATATTTAAATGTTTTTTTATAATTTTAATTTATTACAATTTAGATTAGGTTTATAAGTTGGGTTCAACTTCAACCCATTCAATTAGAGAATATACTATTTTTTTGGTAATTAATTTTCACTTTTTAACTAAAATTTGATTACCAGATTCAATATGTTAACCATAATCTTTATTTTGTGTTCTTATAAATTTTGATTTTTGTTCTTAAAAATCAATTAAATTAAATTATACTATAATTACATTTTTTTCGTAATATCAAGTATGAAAATTAATAATTGAAATAGTGGAACATATTATTTCATCCGAATTGATAAGTATGTTTAAGAACAAATCAAAGAAGATAAACATATTGGAAATGAAAAACACTAAAAAATATGATGTTGAGACACATTTGATATTTGTATAAGATTTTATTATATATTCTTATTATAAATATAAAATAAAAATAAGGACATGCCTTGTATTATTAGAAGAGGAGACACGAAATTAGAGGGCAATCATATGGATGAAGTTTTGTAAATGCAGTTCTAGAGCCAGGGAGAGTTGTGAATGGGCATAGCGACGGCCTTGGTCTGGAGAAAGTTGTGAAGGCATTCCATCCCCATTTCCCTACCAAACCCACTCATCTTGTATCCTCCGATGGGAATATCCGGCCCCGAATCCATGTAGCTGTTGATCCACACCATGCCTGCTCGTATCGACCTCGACACTGTGTTGGCGATGTTAAGGTTGTTGGTCATCACCCCCGCACCTAGTCCGTACTTGGAGTCGTTGCCTCTCTTTATCGCTTCCTCCACAGTCCTGCACAACCACTCACCTCATTCTTGGATTAATTGATCTTATATATGAATGTTGTTACAGACAATGAATTGGCCTTTACTTACTTGAACTTCATCACTGACATCACGGGTCCGAATATTTCTTCCCTTGCGATGCACATGTCATCCTGCACCCAAGATTATGTTGTGAAGCATGTTAGAAGAGAGAGAGAGAGAGAGAGTAGTGGGGTGCCATTGCCAACACTTACGGCTACATTAGTGAAGATTGTTGGCTCAATGTAGTAGCCTTTGCTACCAGCAACAGCAGCAGGCTTACCACCTGTTAGCAAAGTGGCGCCTTCCTTCTTTCCCTTCTCGATGAATGAAAGGACCCTCTCGTATTGAGTCTTGTTTACCTGTTTAGTATTCAATCAATATTCATGATACATTATTAGAAAATGAAATTCAAAAAAAAAAAATCGTACTTGGGGTCCTTGACGAACAGTTGGCTCAAAGGGATCCCCAACAACCCAAGATTTGGCCTTTTCTACCAACTTGTCAACGAACTCATCATATATCCCTTCTTGAACGAAAACACGAGAGCCAGCCAGACAGACTTCCCCCTGCAAACAAATCCAGAGATGATTATCATCAATGTCGGCCGATATGAATTAGTTTAAATGATAGACATGCCTTGTTGAAGAGAACCCCCGTGAGAGCAAGATCCGCAACTTTGTCCACATCCACATCGTCGAAAACAATGAAAGGCGATTTCCCTCCAAGCTCTAAGGTCACTGGTTTCAGGTTGCTGGTCGCCGCCGCCTGCATCACCAGACGGCCCACTTCCGTCGACCCCGTAAAACTAATCTGCAGAAACAAAAAATAAATAAATAAAAACCCTTCAACACCACCAACCTTAGATGATCGAGGGAATGACCTTATCGACATCCATGTGAGAGGTCAATGCAGCTCCGGCAGAGTGGCCGTACCCGGTCACCACGTTCAGCACTCCATCCGGGATGCCGGCCTAATCATCGACAACAAATAATAATCGATCCATATGAATCTTTATTGATGGTGATGGGATTGTAGTATTAATCCTACCAGCTTTGCGAGATGAGCGTAGAAGAGAGCGGAGAGAGGGGTCTGCTCCGCCGGCTTCAAGACCATGGTGCAGCCGACGGCCAAGGCGGGGGCGACTTTCATAACGAACATCTGAGACGGGAAGTTCCAGGGGATGATGTGGCCTACCACGCCTATGGGCTCCAGCAGCGTGTAGCTGTGCATCGCCGTGGACGACTTCAACGTGGAGCCGTGAATCTTGTCGGCGGCGCCGGCGTAGTAGCGTACGGTCTCTGCGACCATAGGGATCTCGAATGCTGTCCCTACGTAGTATAGCTTCCCAGCATCGATCGCGTCCAGTGCTGCTAATTCTTGAGCATTTTCATCGATCAAATCCGCAAATTTCAACATTATTCTTCTCCTTTCCTAATTAAACATATCGAATTTTATATATGATGATTCACTATTTAACATGTACAGGATGACTTGACGTGAATAAAAATAGTAAAACTTACAGAGGCAGGTAAACGAGGCCAAGGGCCATGATCAAAAGCTTGACGAGCTGCCTTGACGGCCAAATCAATATCCTCCTTATCTCCTTCCGCTACAGTTGCTATCTCTCCTCCATTTCGTGGGTCTATTGTAACGAATGTTTTCCCTGTTTTCCACCATTTTTTTTTTTATAAACTAGTTCAATTCCCTCACTGAAATACAAAATGAATTGATGGGCTTGTGTGTTGGGAGCTTTCAGAAACAACCTTATAGTTATAATTAAAATTTTGATAAATATAATTAGGTTTATGGTCATTTGTCATGATATGTTCAATAGGTCACTCATAATAGATGTTAAAATATAAGAAGTAATAGTAGTATACATTCTTATTCATTTTTATAATTGATATTTTATTAGGGAAAAAAATATACTTATATAGCAATATAACACTCAAATACCAAGAGTTCTCAAGTTTCATTCTATTAGTTATAGATTTTTAAACTTTTATTTCTGAGAAAATAATGGGAGTAAATTAAAATAGATTATTAAATAAATGGTAAATTAAAAAATAATATTAGTGTTGATGTGTTAGAAGGAAAAATGACAAATTGGTTAAATAAATAAAACTTCTTACTCCCTTCTCCGTCCCGATTATTTGGTCCATGTTTCTTTTTTGGGGTGTTCCATTTATATGGTCTATTATCTAAATTTAGTATTGTTTTTTGCATGTGTTTATAAATTTACCCTTATAATTTGAACATAGTTAATAGAGTTATTATTAGTAGTTATTGCTAAATAAGGGTAATTCAGAAAATTTGTTCAAATATTTAATGTATTCATAAATGAGTTTTGACATTCGTGCAAGTTAAAACAGGACAAAATAAATGGGACAGAGGGAGTATATTATATGCATCGTTGTTTCATTTCAGGAAACTTGTTTGTTTTATCCCAATAAATTCAATTTTATCCCAAGTTTCTGTGTATGAATTTGATCCCGTGTTCACACACATTTTTCTTTCATGTGGACCCACATCACATGTATTTTTATTTTATTTAATTGGGGAATTATGAAAACGACTAAAATTTGAAAAATTAAAATCGTTAGAAAAAAAAATCTTGAAAAAATTGACTAACATACAATTTTTTTTTAATAAACCACTTCTTACCCAGCTTGGTGGTTAAGTTATATAATTACACGCATTGCATGGACACCTCTATCAACATATTCTTATATATTTTTTTATTTGCGAGATTCTTGAATATAGAAAGAAATAAATAATATGGAGGGTTCGATGATGAGAGACTGTTGGATAAAGATATGCCCCAAAAGCAAAGGAAATCATGATCAGAAAACACAGCACTCAATTTGAATCTGATAAATAATAAATTTTATAAGCAGACAGAAGAGACGAGAACCTGAGATGGCTTCGACGAAACGGCCATTGATGAAGAGCTGAGTGAACTTGATTTTGGGGATGTTGGCGCCTGAGAAATTTCTAGTCTGCCCCTGCATACTTGTGCTGCTTTTTCTTCTATCCGCCAACTTGTGTTTTGTTTGCTGCTCTTCCTTTCTGAAACTCTTGCTTTAAATAAGAGATGGAGAGAGAGAGATGCCATGCCATGCAATAACAATAAGATCTAGGATTTTATTTTTTGTAAAAAAGAAAAAAAGAAAAAGAAAAAGGAGTATTTCGGAAAAGGAAAAAACGAATAAATTACCTACTACAATTTGGGATGCAAGTGATTTAAGTGTCTTTATTCATAAGTTTGAATATATGAGAAGGAGATTATGGAAGAAAAAATCCAGTGAGAAAGTTGCTTAATTATGTTTTGATCGTTGCTTGATTGTGTTTTAGTTGCTACTTGATTGCATATCAACCATTGAATTATTTAGATTTATTGCATATGATTCATTCTTTTTTCTCATAAAGAATTTTCTCTCATCTAATCTATTATATATATATATATATATATATATATATATATGAATAAATTGTCCTTTAGATATAAAAATTATTAGGAAATAGTCCTATATTTCCTTCATTATTATTTATTGTTTTGGTGTGTGAAGTCAGTAACAACTTAGAGTGTCTCTAAATTAGCTCTAGTCAATTCAAATTTGTAAATCCTTGTTAGGATATTTATCGAGTTGTAATAAATCTGATCAAGATAAACTGGGTTCAGGAACTGATCCACCTGTTTAGATTGCGCAAGGAATTAGAAGAAACTAGCTACCAGTTTGGAATTCTCACATTCTGAGAAAATGGCCGAAGTCATCAGCTTGAACGACACCAGTTTGTAATCTTAACTCACGCATAGAGACAAAGAAAACAAATCAATGGAATTCTTAACAACAACTAGACTTTAAGAATGAAGATTCCTTAAAGTTTAAAGATTCATCAACCAGTTGTGATTCCTCGGACTAGCAGAGTCTTCCTAACGCAAAGCTGCAGAGTCAAAATCCCATATCAGAAATTCAGGAACATGTGTAGATTATCATAAAAAGCAACTTGTACTTCGCAGAAAAGAGAGAAGTCGGATTGGACATCATTTGTTATGTCTCTCAATGGCTCTATTTCAAATTTGTCACACACCGCCTATAAATAGACGAAGTGCCCCAAAAGAGAAGGTTACTGAACAACCGAGTTTTCGAAAAAGCAAAGAAACTCTAGTAAATTTCAAGCACAAAGCTTTCTAAGTTCTACGCTAACTCTTAGCTTATCGTGTGTCATCTTTGGACACGAGACTCGCTACTTTTGAGCTTGAGTTATTTTCTTGGTGTTCTTACTTTCCAAGTAAGAACACAACAGTCATTGCATATCTCTGGCAGCGATTTTCACGAGCGTTTGATAAAAAAGTTCAACAGTTTCGGAAAGAACTTTAAAGTTCCAGAAGGAGGCTGCGTGGTGTGGCCACACTCCAGTTCTGAGAACCAGAGGAAAGTACGTAGAGGCCTGGACGAGTGAGCTAGTGAACTGTTGAACATTGACATCTACCAGCTAGCGATAGATCACGAGATCCAACTGTAAATAGAAGCTTAATGATTTCTAAACTTTAATCTGAACAGTGAATGTAGGACTTTTGTGTCCGAACTTCTTTAAATTATTTTACATTTTACTACTTTACGTATTTACTTGCTTGGATTTAAAACTCAACACCTTCTCGTTGAAATATATTTTGAACCAAACTAAACTTCAAACTCACTAAAATATCAATTTATGAAATACAAGTTTTTTTAAATTATTTTTTATGTGCAAAACTCTGATATCAAGACCAACAAAAATTAATTAAATTGAAAATAGTTCCTGCTTTGTAGTGGTTAACTAGTTTACATTATTCACGGATTCAGGACATTTTCTCTAATAAATAGTGTATTTTATTTTTTTAAAAAAATAAATAAATTGATTAATGAGGTGACTAGAAATAGAAACAGAAACATCAAATAGCAAATAGGCATGGCAGCCTATTAGGGATGCGGATCCTCTGCAGGGGAGGGGAGGCACAGCACCGTGCTGTGCCCCAAAGCGGCGTCGTTTGGGCAAAGTTTTATTAACTTTGATTTTTCCTTTTTATATTTTTATTCATATATTTGCTTTTCTTCTTTTGTTTTGGCACTATATTTGGAGTTTTATTTTAATATAATAATTGTTAGTTAGTGCCTAACGTGTCACTTATGCACAACGGTGGCAATTGGGTCGGATTCGGTTGGCACGTCGAATCTTACCTATTTAATTTCAGGTTGACCAAAAAATGATTTATGTTAAAAATTAATATTAATTTTTATTCTTATTTTATTTATTTTATTATAACATCTATATAATATAAACAATAATAAAAATATAAAAAATTATATTTGTCATTTTTTTTAAATATTATATCTCATTAATTATTCTATTTATTATAATTTTTAAATAATTCAAATAGAAATTTTATTATAGGATATTATTTAAATTAAATCTCATTGTGTTTTACATGTTTCATTAATTTTATCTTAATATATTATAAAATAAGACATCATTTATTTAATTCGAGTTACATCAATTTTAATTTAATTTTACTTGATATGTTTCTATGTTATACTTATACTAGCGCGCACACACATATATATATATATATACAATAATCACAACTTCAACAAAATCATGTGTCATTTTTCAGTAATTTATTATATTTACTAGAGTATTTTTTAAATAACACAATTTTGCTATCTCTAATGAGAAAATGGTTGAATCAAAACTCATAGAATTTGTGTTAGGTATATTTCTTTTTATTTTTATTATATATGTATATATATATATATATATATATATGTTATAACATATTAGATATAATATTAATGAATAATCAAACATATTTAAAAAAATTCCTAAAAATGCAAAGATATATATATATATATATATATATTAATATTTGTAAAATAAAACAACATATATTTAATTCGCGCATCGCGCGGGTGTAAAGTTAGTATACCATTAATTTAAAATTGATTAATTTTACGGGTTATTCGGATTACGTGGGTCAACCCGAAACTAATCCAAACCCAACCCAAAATTTAATTGGGTTCGCGGGTTCGACCCAAAACTGACCCAACATTTAAATGAGTTAACCCAACCCGTTAATATCGTGTTAGATTTAGGTCGAATTGTCGGGTTGAGTCAGAAAATGTCGCCCCTATCAGCACAATTGTTGTTTTATTATTATATTCTTTTTTAACTTAAATATTATACACTTGAATATGAGGTATTTGACAATTATATTCTTTTGTATTCATAAAATAAATTTTTATTATAAAAGAAACACTAATTAACAATTATTATTATCATAAAACTAGAATTATTAAAATGTTGAAAAGTAATGAAAGAAAAAAAGCGATTGAATGAAAAGGAAAAAACAAAAATAAATACAAATAAAAGAGAAAAGGAAAAATAATGAAAATTGATACGTGTCACTGTTTTGAGGGGGCACAGTAGGGTGCTGTGCTTCCCCTCCCTGCAGAGGATCCGCATCCCTATTAGAGGCGGCTCAATCTTTGTGTGACAGCTCACATATTTTTAACCCACTTGCCACTTTCTCTTTTATCTTTTTTTTCATTTACATATATTCTATATTTAAATAAATAAATCTTTAAAAAATATATTTAATATTTTCAATATAATATAAATTTAGATACTTCGATTAAATTGATTAAAATTCGATTAAATTCATAAACTTTAAGTATATAATAAAAATATTCAAGTCTCGATTCAATAATAAAAAAATGGAGAATTGTCGATTCAGGACCCAAAAGATAGTTTAATTATTGATTTAGAACTCGAAAGATGATTTGTCAATTCAAGACTCAAAAGATAGTTTAATTATCGTTAGAGTCTTGGATAAAATTTTTGTGATCTTTCAGGTCCTGAATTGAGAATTAATCTTCCGGATCCTAAATCAATAAAAACTATCTTTCAGGTCCTCAATCGATAAAACTCCTAAAAAAATTTAACTTGAGTAAAATACTACTCATCTTAATTCTATTCAATTACACTCTTTTAACTTCAATTAAGTTTATAAATAAATAGCCGGCGATAAATAAATAAATTTGAACGTCGTATACATTGATTTCCATCGCTTACCTTGTGGGGGTTTTTTTTTTTCGGCTAATTAATGATGGTTTTGGCTGTCACGGTTGAAATCAAATTAAAATAATATATACGAAAAGACAGCCATACTGCGCAGGTTAACGAAATGCATTAATTATTATCTTGCCCCGTATTTCACCTTTAGTTTACAATAAATAAAAAAGTTATTTCTTTGTATAGTAATATTTGTCATGGTAAAACCCGCTTTAAATTGTTGTTTAAGCTGCGTGAAATAAGGAAAAGTGCAATTAAATTGAATATTATCTTGTCAAATATAATTCATTTATAATTGAATTGTCGTTGTATTCATAATTTTTTGAAATTGAGTTATTGTCTTAAAATGGAATCCGCTCATTCATTTAGATCTCGAATTTTAAAATCGAACATAAGATTACTTTAACTTAATCAAGAATGAACAGATCTTTTAGATTTGGTATTATTAAAAGATAAGTTTTAAAACAATTTGATATATATTAGAAGATTGATCAATGCATTAAAGTAAAGTTCATAATTAAATAGATTTTTTTGAATTTTATTAGACTTGGTCTTGAATTTGGACTCCACCCTGTTCTCTATCAACTTCTTGCCACTACACTCCCTCTCCACCGCTCTAAATACTTATTCGTTGTTGTTATTCATGAGTTCTGAAACAAAAAAAGAATACTTATTTTTTACTTAAATCGTATTTATAATAATAATAATTAATATATATGTTGTGGTACATTAATTGTTATACAAACTCTAACTTTAACGACGGCCTAGATGTAGACACAATGATAAAAACATCGATAGGAAACCAGTTCCTTAATTTACATTAAATTTAAATAAGGGAATTCGTAATCATAGATGTGCACTGCACCAACAAAATTTTAAATGTTTATAGAAAATAAAATAAAATAATTAATTTCAGATATTAATGTGAGCAGTAAAAAAAATTGAACTGTTTTTGATAAATTAGTTAATTATACGTGTCAGTTTTTTATCTTGATGTCATTTTGACTCATGGACAAGTTCTCAAAATTGATTTTGAAAATAAAATCTGTATTTAGTAATTTTAACTATATGACACTTAACGACTGAATAACAATAAAAAACAAATATATTCTTGAAAAAATTAAATTCTGATATATAGTTTTCTCATAAAATTATGAAATAAAATCTCCTAATTTATTAAACATTGATATATTTAATATTTCCCCTAAACAAAAACTATTTTTGTCCTTTCTTTAACTAATACTCCTTTTTCAAATAATTATTTGATTACTGACCTGACCTTTTGTTGAGATGTCGGGATATTGAAAGGAAAGTAATTCTAAAAATAATTATATTTTTCTCTCGTTTTATAGTTTTTCTTCATCTAAAATTGTATGTGTTTTTCTTTCCTCAAGAATTATTATTTGAAGTAATCATAGCTCAATTACTGTAAAGTATTTCTTTTTAATCGTTTATAACATAAAAAATAATTCCATGATATTTCTATTGAATTTGTTACTGCAAAACTATATTCAAATAAAAATCCAAATAAATTATAATATGTACAATTTACGTAACTATTCAATAAATTGGCGTTCTTTTATAAGAAAAACACATAATTCAATTATAATTAAAGTTATCCTTCTCGAAAAAAACCAATCCACAATCCAATCTTATCATACAGTATATGCAGCTTTTAGGTACTGCAGTGCACAGCAATAATTTAGCATTTTACACTTATAAACTTATTATTTTGATTTATTTTTTTACTACTAAACAATTATATACATCGTAGAATTATAGCATGCATTATCATTTACACGTATAGGAAATTAATAATCTTATGCAATGTTATGAGATTATTAAATGAATTCAGTTCTAAATAAATACATGAGTACAATAAGTATTGTTGGTATCAAATAATTAATGCATTCATCAAAGATATTAATCATCTTTAAAGATAAAGACAGAAAATTTGTCTCTAATATAATATAATTTCGTTATTTTTCCTCAATTATTAAATATATAATGCACCAAAACATTGTCATGCATGATGAAATGGACTTGTAAAAGATAGTTTATGTAGATATTTAGAATAATTTCCTTCACTAAATACTGTGTTACAATATATATATAGATCGAGTTGTGATTCAGTGTTAAAATTAATGTTTGTATTAAACGGGAATGAATCTCAATTATTGGATAAATAGTATTAATGATTGAGGTTTAAGCATCAAATATTGAAAAATTAAGCATAATTTTCTTTCGTTCTTTATTGCTTTAAAAATCATGCTTAACTGAAAAAACATGATTTATAAAAGAATTAAGCATAATATTTTGAAAAAAAAAATTAATCTCAACCATTGATTTTTTTAGATGAATGGTGCAGATTCATTCATCTATAGAAATAAGAATAAATTATTGTTGGTCCCGGTTTTTTAGAGTATAAGTATGTTGCACAACGGAAATTGATTAATGAAAACTTACACTTACCCAAACTGAGTGTCAGACTCAGTTTGGTTTGTCTAAAACTCAGTATACTTTAGGTCCTATAGTTTTAAGTGTCGGTTTCAGTCTATACTTCAACACTTGAGTGTTGAGTTTTAAAATGCATTAACTAATATTGCAGAAAGCAATAAAAAGACAGAGAATTTTATAGTGGTTCAGACACCAAAAGGTCCTACGTCACTCTTCAGACACAAGTCTGGAAATCCTCTACGTGAATAGATACAAGGTGCTCCCACGATCTATCGCTTGCTGAAAAATGCCTCGTCCTTCAGTCCACAAGCTCACTCGCCCGGTTCTTTGTATTTTCTTCACTTCGCAGCTCCTCAGAGTGTGGGCACACCACATGGCCTCCTCGTAGCCAAAATAGGGTCTTTATAGTTCACCCTGGAACTGTTAGCTTGGCGGCAAGAACGCCCGTCGGAGTCAAAGTACAGAGTGTACTTGACTCTTGTATTCTTTCTTGGAGAGAAAGAATACAAAGAATAACTTAAGAACAAAATGTTCTAAGTCTCGTGTTCACAGCGGTGACACACCGAAATCTTTGAAAGCCTCTAGCTTTGAGTGGTAAATTTTGCAGAGTTTCGGTAAGCTTGAGAGTAAGGTGTTAGTTGTTTGAATCTTTGGAAATCCTCCACTATTTATAGGCGAAGGAATAAGATTTAAATCTTTGGAGCTATTAGACACATCAGATGTTCGACCAATCCGATGTTCATCCACTCTGCGTGGGTAGGTAGCCTTTTCTGAAAAGTATTGTACCTTTTCTCACTTTTTCTGACTTCGATAGTGATTGTTCACCTTTATGTCAGAACGACAGTATTTGGTCAGTCTGTGGAATCCAGACTGATTAGACCAAGGAATCGAGACTGAAGTCTTGAACTTGCAGACATTAAGGAATGTCCAATCCTTAAAGTTTGTACTTTGTCAGTACCATTCCTCAGATACTTCTCTTTGTCTCTATGCGTAGGGATTGGAACTAAGGACCCATACTGATATCGTCATGCTTGCAAGTCCATGCAGGCTGATGTTGCAA
Organism: Plectranthus barbatus; assembly: GCA_026898455.1. Lineage (NCBI taxonomy): Eukaryota > Viridiplantae > Streptophyta > Magnoliopsida > Lamiales > Lamiaceae > Plectranthus > Plectranthus barbatus. Next base: position 1,688,176 of record JAPKLW010000009.1, on the reverse strand, counting down.
GTCTAACCGTTGGTCCCCTAGACTGGTAAGTTTGAGACTGGAAAATTCCAAAATGTTCAATCCCAGACTGATGAGTTCCAAGATGAATGAGGTCCCAAACTTGTCAGTCCAGACTGGTGAAACCATGACTGATCAGTTCCACACTGATCAGTCTTATACTGAACTATTAGTCTCTTGAGTTCTTTTGCGCATCCAGACTGATTCATCAGTCTGTTCTTCAAATCAGCTCCAGATTACAACTCAATAAAAGACATTATAGGACTTTACATTTTGCACCAAAACTGAAGCTAATCTTGAAACAACCTAGACTGGTTAGATGAAGATAGGCAGTGACCACGGGCCAGTTTACCTCGAGTTCTCCTCTGACAATAGGCATTGAGGGTGTGAATGGCACAATTGTCAGCACCCTCACCTTTTCTTCCTAAGCTTGGAGAGCTCGGACAACTTGATCTTCTCGAGCCATGCACTTTAATTCCCAAGAAATTGGGGGATGAGGGAGTGCTGAAAGTGTGAATGAGCTCAAGGAAGGGAGCTCGATAGGCAGCTGCAACTCAGAAAAATGGTATATAAGATCAAATCCAAACAAAGTGTGCTGGAGCTGGATGAAAGGTAGCTCTATCTTCTTCCTGGGAGGTAGGCCATTAGTCCCAGTCCTCTGTCTATAGGCTTTTATTTTCCTCAGCCTTTTCTTGATGAGTTTCTTTTAAACTACTTGGACCTCGGGTTCTTCTGACCAATCCACTCATCAACCCATTGCTCCTTAAATCTCCAGTAGGTTAACCCTAGACAGGCATACATCACAACACGCTCTTCATGATGGAGCTGATGAGAGCAGAAGTTGTATATCCTCCATCTTCTGAATTCCTCCTGCAGCAGTGACGAGACTGGAGAATCATCAAGTTGGTATTTGGCTTATGTTGTGCAAATCTCCTCATCCACCAGCTTCTCCAAGCACTGCGTAATTGCATTAGCTTGACCGAATATATGATCATTGGCTTCTGAGATTGAATGGAGAGGGAGGTACTGATCACTGTAATTTCTACAGATTAATTATAGAAATAGTGGCAAATAAATTTGTAAAACCTAAAGATATCGATCCAGGGGAATGAAGCAACGAAAAACCTTAAGTACTAAATCATTAGTTCTCAAAATACTGGTCAGGAAAATCAATTAAAAAGTTTTGGTTGTTTTGAAAATCGCAATACTTGCTAATGAAAATTAAACAGGAAATTAAAAGGCTTTTGGATTCAAATAAGAGAAGCACAGATTCCAGGGATATCTACCTATCAAGTATGACATGTATGAATGAATCGATTAATTCCCAATTTTAATTCCTCTTCGTAGTGAAACATCAGAAAAGTATTACGAACTTTTTTGTTGGACAATTCGTAAAGTAGATTAATTAATTATCTATCTCCGCTCGGTCTCAAGATAAATTAACTAACTCCAAAGATCTACAGATTTATTCCTTCAATCAATCTCCTTCAGTTACGACAAGAAATCAGATTATATTGTGAAAATCTCTTTCCATTGAAAACTATCACAGTTACGTCTCAAGTAATCAACTAGATAATCCTAAGATGTGATAAGCAAATCAAGATTATGAATAAGCACAGATTTCACAAACTACGAAGGGAAAGGGAAAATAATTCAATTAATCAAACATGTATACATTGATAATTCGATACCCTAGAATCTGAAGAAGAGATTAGTTACACATATTCAGAGTAATATTCATCATAGAAAGATAAAACCTGAATTGCATAAAAACTTGGGTCTGAATGTCTTCCCACAAAAATCTGTCTTCAAACATAAACCTAAAAACTCTTGGAATCTCTAAAAATCTGAAATCTGGAATGAGGAATGATTGGGAATTATTTCCGGGGGTTTTGAAAAATCGAATTTAAAAAGCTATATATAGAGGTGGAGGTGTATCAAATCAAATCTAGGGCTAAAGATATGAAAAATCTCGAATTCAGCCAATTTCCCGCGCCAACAGGTCCACGTCAATCGACGCGGCATCCCCGTCAATCGACGAGGCTTCCAAATCGCCGTCGATCGATGCTGATCGGCGTCTGTCGACGCAGCTTCTCGCCCCTTCTGCGCGGTCTCACGATTTTGGCCATAACTTCCTCCTCCGAACTCCGATTGACCCGATTCCAGTTGTGTTGGAGAGCTAACTCAAAGCATCATCCATTGCCATGCGCCAATAGCCCGAATTCCTCCCGTGAAAAAACTCTTCACTGCTACTCTTACACGTCACTGCTTTCGGAACGGTTTTCTCGTGGGTTTAGGCCTAAAAACCTGCATAAACATCAAAATACACCTAATACCACCTAATATTGATTCATGCATAAATTATATATATAAACTCAATAAATCTACATAAAATAGTATAAAAATAATATAGATAAGTGAGTGAAATAATGAGCTTATCAGGCACCAGGTCCTAATCCTGTGAGCTGATACATCCGGATGGGGTGGGCCAACCATGTGAACTAAATGATATGAAAGCTCAGCAGTGGTCTGATCAAATGGCAACAAGCGTGTGTCCCATGGATGTGTAGCTTTGACCCTAGCCATAAGCTCTTCCCTTGTCTCCGAAAGATCATCCAAATCCTTAATGTCTGTGAGGTCTTCGTCTTTTTCCTCGGGGTATGCAACAATAGATTTTTCTTTGACAGACGTGATGGCTTCCCCCTGAACTGATGAGCTCGTCACATCCTGCACAGACAGGTCAAATTGAGGTAAAAGATTTTTGGTCTCAATAATGGAGGTTTCCACTGTTGGATTTTGTATACTGAAAACATTATTACAGTGTTTATACATTTAGCTTTATCTCTTATCTGTTAACAAACTTACGTGAAAGAACAATGGTATCCTCTTATCTAATCGATAGGGATGATCATACGACATGTAGTAGATCCCAGAAGATAGTATGATCCCTTGACTAGTGAGATATGAATATAGTGATCACAACCGAGATAGCTTGAGGAGAAGTTTGTCGGTGTAGGCTACAACATAGTCGGAAAGAAGTTATCTATCTTGATCACTTGATATGCTGGTACATGTGGTTGCATATTGAATTGAACCACAGTGAGATGTATTTTTCTGTCTGACTTCAAAGAGTACAAGATCTCATTTCTTAATTAAATCTAAACTCTAACGCAGGTTCAGGAGTATGCATGGGTTGACTGTTGCTTTGACTTGCCATGGTGAAAAGCCTGAGTAACGTGCTCGTACACCCACATCTTGGGTAACAACAGCTTGTGAAGAACGTTCTGACGACTGGAGTTAGGTTACCATATCCGAGTAATAGGATAAGGACATTCCCTGAGAAGCTCAATAAGGTTCATTGTGCTAAAGTCCTGCAGGCTGATTAAGTTCAAGCACAGGTGATAATGTTTGAGTGGTGCTGCTCAGGAGAATAAAATATTAATTAATTATGGAATCATCTCAGAAGCTCAAATTAATTAATTAATGTCCAGTAACCATAAATATGGGAATTTATCACATAAATGCAACCCGTTCTCATAACGTGGTAATAAATGGGTAGGTCAGTATTAATTATGTGGTGAAAAAGAATTAATATTAATTAATTAAATATGTCCTGGGTTGTGGACATGGAAATTAATTAATTCATAGACCCACTTTATTATTTGCATTAGGTCACATATGTGGCCTACTACAAAATGCTCAATGGAAGCTGTTGAGGTTCGATTTCATACAGGTACGGGGCCACAGAAACCGACAAAGAATATGACAGGAAATAATACAACAAAAGCAAAGTAAAGACAATATGAATGTACTCGAAAGACAACTAATACGTAAAGCAAGATAAAAACTGTAATTCCTTTAATAAACGTAAGTGCAAGGTGTGCTGAAATAATTGAATAGCGTTACAGCTAAGCCGAAGATAAGCGTTATGAGTAAAGAATATGAAATGAATGAATAATCTTGAAATGGAGTTGACTGCCCCTATTTATAGTTCCTAGGGGAGTCGAGTACAAGAGATAAACCCTAGCCCCTAGGTTTTCCTAAGGTTTAGGAGCCGTTGGAGCTGTCTCCAAGAGGATAGGGGTCTGGTGCAACTGCCTACGCCTTCTTAGGTACTGCCAGGGTTTGTCCGTAAGCTGGTCCGTTCAGAGTCTCGATCGCGCACCTTCCTGATCGTGTGAGGTGTACGAGGTGCCATCTCGGGCGAGGTCTTGAGGTGCGCGACCCTCTTTTGTGATTGGTTTGCCTTAGTTGCGTTCTGCGTACCTCGGAGCACCCGCTGGGCGTACCTTATAAGCTTTAACTGCAAGCTACACATGAGCAGCTCCAAAGGAGCTGCGCAGGTGCTCTCAGCTCCGCACCTTACTCCTAGGTTGGAAACAAGGCACGAATTTGGTCAAATTGGGTCGGGGTATGTCCGTTTAGGCCATGGCCCCAACAACATCCCCTTCGACTTTGGGGTGTACCTGCAGTAGACAACAGAGTCGAAAAATCAATTTGTTAGATTAACCTCGGAGGGTTGTTCTTTAGACATATATGAAGTGCTAGATGTCGATTTCCTGCATCGGGAAGGCTTAGGTAATGATAGGCGTGGGTCCTGTTTAAGGTGTCTAATCAATGTTGGCAGCTTGTTGAAGGTACCCGCGTAGGTAGGCCCCGGCCACCTCTGGGAAGATGGCTCAAGTGCGCAGTTGTGGGTCCAGTAACCACGACATTCATTGGGGGGTGTCTCATTTGGGCAGCCCTGGTAGGAGTCTGGTGCCCCTTGATCTAGCACTGTTTTTCCCTGTTAGGGTTCTAGAGAGTTCATGGCTCCTTCTATGACTTTATCTGTTGCCTTTCTAGCGATATCTCATTGTTGTTCTACTCATTTCACCGGGGTGGGAGCCCCGGTGGATTTATTTGGTTCCAAGGCTATTCTAAAGGCTTCTTTGGATACCAAGTGTAGCCCATATCGTGTTAGGCTGATTGGGCTTTCGAGGTGTGCAAATGGCGTACGTGCGCCATCACTGAGGAGTCGCTAGTCCGCGATCCCTTAAGGTGTGAGATAATTAAAGTACGAAATTTCCAAGGTATGCATCTTGGTTTTCGTGCCTTAGGTGCGATGGCAGTTTTGTGAATAACCACCAACGAAGGGGCAGTTATTAGCGAGCAGTGAAGAGTCACAACACTATTCGACTGCACATCCTGTTGGGATTGTATACTCAAAGCATTTATGATTAAGTGTGTTTGTTTGATACACTGGTCTTCATAAATGTATTACATCTACATAGTCGCTATCTGATATAACAAACATACGATACGAACTATAATATCCTATTATCTCGCCTATAGGAATGATCATATGGTGCGTAGAAGATCACAAAGGATCATATGAATCGTTCGACCTAGTGAGATATAAACAGTATCACGGCTGAGACAGTCCCTGGATAGGTTGTCGGTTTTGGCTGCGGCTCATCAGTTTATAAGTGAGCATATCCTAGCTACTTGATGTGTCAGTACATCTTTATGTATTGATGGGATCAACAGTGAGATGTGCCATTCTAATTGACATATGAATGAGCCAGATCTCTAGATACTTGTTATGATCTTAAACCAAATGGAAGGCTAAGGGGCATACATAAGTTGACCACACTTTGACTTGCTAGGGTGGCGAGTCTTTCATGTAATCTTATACCTGCATCTTGGGTGTGGCGGTTTGTGTGTGACTTACATAGACCGAACATGTAGGTAATCATATCCGCTTGAGGATGAGGACATTCCCTGAGGAGCTCACAAGGTTCATTATGCTAAACCCTGCAGGTTGAATTATTTAATTCAGGCATAAGTGAAAAAGAGTGAGTGGTACTACTCAGGAAATAGGAGATTAATTAATTATGGCTAATTGGCATAAGCCAAATTAATTAATGAATGTCCGGAACCTTAAATATGTGGATCATTCAAGTTTAATGCAACCTGTTCCAAATTACGTGGTAATAAAGGGGTGAGTCAACATTGTTATCGTGGTGAAGGTTAAAACAATGTTTTATTAATTAATTATGTTCTGGGTTGGACATGAAATTAATTAATAAAGAGGGCCCACTTTATTATTTGCATTTGGTCCCTGGTCTGGCCCACAATCTGCTCAGAGCCCATTAGGGTTAGGGTTTTGTAAACCCTAGCACTATATAAGCTTCCCTCTCTACAGATCAAATCAAGTTCACACAACTTTGAGAGAAAAGAGAGAGAGGGGCGACGGTTATCAGTGAGGAGGAATTGATTGATTCTTCCGGATCTCTGATTCAACTCGGTAGCGTATCCTCACCAGATTTCCGAGGAGCAAGGGAACAGATCTGAAGATCAGATCTGTTGGAAAACAATAGCTTCGATCGATCCCACATCCAGATATACTTCTCCATTGTCTTCGTCATCGATCTAGATCTGTAGATCAGTCGCTGGAGTTCAGGTATTCTGTAGATCCATCCCTTTGCAATTAATTTTGTAGGGGCATGCTTAGGTTCGCCTGATTTATTTAATTAAAATTTATTTTCGATATCCTAAGAACGATCCTTGGCAAGTTAATTAAAGTGACAACTCACGTTGTCTATTGTAGACTCAAATCCTACAATTGGTATTAGAGCCAGGTTCTAGTTCTTAGGCTCTATCCTGGATAATTTGAAATTAAATAAATATGTATTTTCATGGATGGATTTAAATTGTCGTGGATGTTTTTGTTCTCGTGGCCTTCTCGTTTTTGGATCTGTTTTTCACCACGAGAAAATCCGTGGTTAGATTTAATTGGGAAAATCATGTAATAGATTTTGATCTATTTTTTTTGTATTTTCTTTATTTTTCAAATCTTTTAAATCTAAGATCCGGAAGAACGAAGAGACGAAGAACACAGTTCAGATTCAGCCCAGCAGCAGGCAGAAGAGACGAATAACACAATTCAGATTCAGCCCAGCAGCAGGCGGCGGCGGCGGCCGTACCGGCGATGGTGGGCAGTGGCGGCGGCGGGCAGAAACCTAGGGTTTCTTCCTGGTTGCTGCTGCTTGTCTTTCCGACGACACGCGCTGGTCCGGCATGGGCAGCGCGAGCAGGTTGACGGCAGTAGTAGACGATGGTGCGCCGTTGGTCGAGGGTAGCAGGTACAGGTAGCGCATGATTTAACCGCTCGCGGCAGTGTCGTGGCGTGCCTGATGCATTTGCTGCGTGCGTGCACATATTTCCGGACCGTGTCTGCGTCGGCCGTTGACTCTACGGTGTAGGCAGGGCTGAGAAAGGAGCACGACGAGGTGGTAGCAGGCCGGAACAAGCCGTGCGCGGTTGTGGCAGGTTCTAACCTGCATGTGCGTCGAGGATGCAGCGCAGCAAGGCTGCGGCAACTTCTGGTTCGCGTGCGTCCCGACGACTGCCGCTGCAGGAATGTGTTCCGGCAAGGGGCGGCTACAGCTTGCTATTGGCGGCTAGGGTTTGCAAAACCCTAGGGTTTGCTGCCCAGGCCGTAGTTCAGGCCTGTCAACCCGGAGGCGGCCCGCTGTTCTGAAAAATTAGGGTTTGGCTGCTGTTTGGGCCAGATACCCTAATTTGAAGCCCAAATGCTGTTTATTCAATCCGAGTCAGATTTCAAGTCCAACGGAGGCCCAGCTTGAAGATATGTATTAAAATTAAATCTTGTAATAGTTAGATTTAATTTATTTCCATGTAATCACATCTGAGGGGCCACGAGAATTTATTGGTTTATTTATTTATTCTCGTATTGATGTGATTTATTATGTGCGCACTAGTGAATAATAGGAAAGCATGTTTACTTGCTTTATTTATTTACTGTTTAAGCATGTTATAATTATTTAATTATTGTGCATGCTTTATGTGATTTATTTTATGTTTTAAATTGTGTCTATAAATTCCAGAATCATATTAATTTATGACGGAATTTAAGATATGACATAATTTATGAGACAAAATAATGTGTGCGCATGAAACCTTTAGAAATTAAAATGCTAGGCTGGATTTTGGTTATCAATTGAACTAAAATCATCTGACCTCCACAAACACGGCCTCTCATTAGAAGTAAGGCATTTCGAAGCGTAAACGCCTGCTGAAGCAGCTTGCGTTAGAAATAAATTACAAGTTCTAATGCGATGAGGTTTCTAAATAAAACATTTAGTTTAAGATGAGAAGTGGGAGCCTCTAAGCAAACGTCTGCTGAAGCGGCTTGCATTGAGACAACTTTCACTGGTCTCTAAGATTAATCTAAATGAGATAATGAATTCCCTCACGCATTCTTCAGTCCACTCGAACTTCTTTCCTTTCCTTAAAGCTTGGAAGAAGTTATCCGTCTTCTCGGAATACCTTGAAATAAATCGGCTGAGGGCCGCAAGCCTCCCAGTTAACCGTTGTACCTCCTTTGGGTCGCGCAGGTGCACAATATTGGTGATTGCTTTGACTTTAGTTGGATCGGCCTCGATACCTCTCTTTGTTACTATGTAGCCCAAGAATTTTCCTGATGCGACTCCGAAGGAGCACTTTGACGGATTGAGCTTCATGTTATACTTTTCTAGTATGTTGAATGCTTCTTCGAGGTGCGTGATGTGGTTGCCCGCATCTTTGGACTTCACGAGCATGTCATCTATGTTGACTTCCATGGTTTTGCCTATATGAGGCTCGAACATCTTATTCACCAATCTCTAGTAAGTTGAACCAGCATTCTTCAAGCCGAAAGGCATGACTTTATAACAGTATATCCCCTTGTTTGTCATGAACGCCATTTTCTCTTGGTCATCTGGGTGCATTTGTATCTGGTGATACCCTAAGAAAGCGTTCGTGAAACTTAGGAGCTCGTGCCCGAAGGTTGCGTTCACGATGCTATCGATATGAGAGAGAGGGTAAGGATCCATTGGGCATGCTTTGTTAAGGTCTGTAAAATCCACACACACCCTATTTTTTCCGTTTTTCTTCTTAACGACCACCATGTTGGCCAGCCAGGATGGGCACTTGACCTCTCTCACAGCCCCAGTATCTAAGAGCTTCTGCACTTCCTCGTTGATTGCATCATTCTTCTCAGGTGCGAAGCGCCTTCTCCGTTGTTGTATTGGTCTTTGGTAGGGGTCTGCTTGCAGCCGATGCACCATGACTTTTAAATCTATGCCCGTCATGTCGCTATGGGACTAGGAGAATGTCTTCTGCCTTTGCCTGAGGAATTGAATTAGGTTATTGCGAACGCTGGGTGCCAAGTCTGCCCCGATGAAGGTGCTTCGCTTGGGATTTTCATTTAGATTAACTTCTTCGAGTTCTTCTACGACCTGCACTTTGTTGGGTGGAGATGGCTCCGAGCATTCTTGGCTGCAGACGGACTTGAATCCTGAATAATAGCATTCTCTTGAGGTGTTCTACTCGCCTTTAATTGTCTGTACCCTGAACGGGTGGGGAATTTTACCACTTAGTGGTAGGTAGATGGCACGGCCTTTAAGGTGTGCAACCAAGGCCTGCCTAGGAGCACATTGTAGGAGGACGGCGCATCCACGATAGTGAAGTTGACGTCCAGCTGCTCGCCCCCGCAATAAGTTGGTAAAGTGATTGTTCCTTTGGTGACTTGCTTCTCTCCGTTGAAACCTATCAAGGTCGTGATCTCTGGTATGATCTTGTCTTCTGGTATCCTAATGTCACGCAGGGTTCTTTGGAACAAAATGTTAGCTGAGCTTCCATTGTCCACAAGGATTCCTTTTACCAGGCAGTTTGATATCAGCATGGAGATCACAAGCGCATCGTGGTGCGGATGGTGCAGTCCAGGCGATTCGGAATTCTTCCTCAGAACGGAGTTGTCATCTCTTGTTATTCATCGCATCTTTTTTGCCGAAGAGCGTGTCACTCTGCTTATCTCAAATCCGCCGATGATTACATTATAGTCCTCTCCGGCACGGGAGATTTTGGTTTATCTTCTTTCTTTTTATCTCGACCTTCCCTTGTCCAGGTTCTCTTATCCTTGTCGGTGAGGTATTCCTTCAGGAGGCCCTTTTTGAGCAGCTCAATTATCTCTAGCCTCAGAGCCCTGCAATCTTCGGTAAGGTGCCCATGATCTCCGTGGAATTCACAGTATTTATTCGGGTCTCTTGTCGCTGGGTCGACTTTCATCTTCTTCGGCCACCTGACTTCATTTGGCATTTTCTTGAGAACCGAATTTACCAAGCCACCCGCATTGATTGACAAGTTAAACTCGGGCACGTATGGTTCTGTCGTAGGTGCCACTGCGTACGCATGGTGCATCAGGCTGTAAGAGTGCAATCTGCATGATTGCCTCTCGCTGGTTTCAGGTCGTCGGGCTTCCCGGTAGGTGGGATGCCTTCTGTCATCTCTCGCGGGTGTTTTTTCGAAGAGTGTTCGCCTTGATTTCCTGTATGGCTCGTCCTCTTCCCATTTGATAAGGGCCCATGCTCTGTTGATTGCATCGTCTAGGCTTTGCAAGGGTAGACTGACAGCTCCATGTAGAGATGTGAGTCGATGTGCAACCCTTTATTGAAAGCTTTTAGGGCGGTGTCTACAGGACAGTTAGGTACGACAAAAGCCTTAAAAGCTCATAAGCCTATTAGGTTTTGAGTCCATTAGGGTTTTAAACTAATAATATAAATAGCCCATTTTCCTCTTATATTTCATAAGTTGCAAAATAGAAACCCTAGAGAGGCAGAGAGAGAGGGCGGCGACCACTACAGAGGAAGGAGAAGAAATTCTGCTTTGTTATGTTGTGCAATCTTGTGGAATCCTCACTTGTAGCATGATTGAGAGCATAGGGATACAAATCTGAAGATCTGATCTGGAGAACAAAAATCCTTTCTTCTCTATTACTTTTAATTAAATCTTGAATTTAGTTCTTCTATACTAATTTCTTATTCTGCAGATTTAATTAAATCGCATGGCATAATAAAGTTTGGGTTCAATGCAAAGTTCGATTCAGACACTACAAATCTATGGTAACCCTATTATCCATTGTATTAAATTCATTGGAGCATGCATTGGTATTTATTTTGACATCCATGAACGGTCCGGGTTAATGAATCAGTGATTCGGTTCATTAATCCCAAAGTAGGTATCAGAGCCCGGTTTGTTTTCATGGCTCTGTTGGTAAAATAATTATTCGATTTATGCATGTATGGATTTATTTTACTGCTTTAGATGCTTTTGGTTTTTTGTGTTCCTCGTGGCAACCCGTTTGATTTAATCCATGGTGGTTTATCCATGTTTGGATTAAATCGTTTTTATAAAATCACAAGAAAATATGTGATTAGATTCGATAGAAATTCAATTGTAATATCTGTAATTTGTACGGAACAAAGAACACAAAGAACGAGGCCGCAGGAGGCAGCGGTGGAGCAGGTGGCAGCGACTGGCAGCGCTAACCCTAATTAGCGTTTGCGCCATGTAGCCTGCCGCAGCTCCCCGGCAACCCGCGGACTGCCCGTGCCCAGTGGCTCACATCATAGCATGACAGCCCGTTGACGCTGATGACGACAGCCCCAGGTGACCACGGCGGCCATCGGACGACAACATTCAAGATTTTACGATTACTGTTCCTTTATGATTCAAGTAAGTTTAATGCAATTTTATATCTTTGTTTCAATGTTTGTTTTTAGCATGTCTGGCTAGAAACCCTAATAGGTTCTAGGGTTTTCTCCATCCTTTTGGCATGTTGTAATTCGATTAAAGCCAACTCTAACTAATTGGTTTAAATTCTATGGTTTTGACTCTAAAATCTATTTTCAATTGATGGACCAAGAGATAAAAATTGAATTAGGTTTATTGTTGTTAATTTGAGACTGAGAGGAGATAATCAACAATGGGAAAGTAGAATTTGATACAATTGTTTTCTGTCCTAAAAAGAAGATCCGGTTGTATGGTTTAAATTTGTATCTTTATTGAGATTGGCTAGTTTGTGTTATTGAGACTCAAAAGGTAAAATTCACTTTCTAATAATCTATGTCTTAATTGCCTAACCAAGGAATTAATTCCAATTTAACAGATTTTCCACCATAATAATAATTTGGGGTTTGGATTGATTGTTTATGCATGTTAATTGGATTGGTTAAATTCCGTAGGATCTGTTCTTTTATTTGTTTGAATTTATTCCAAAGTTATTTTCTGATTTGTAAACAAAATCCCTCTCTCTTGATTTTGATTCGCTCAAACAAAGAATTGATAAACTGTATCCAGTACATGAAATATTCTCGTTGCACTGTCCCTGTGGGTTCGACAACCTTCGGGTTCTATAAATTTATTAGCTCACTACACTATAATTAATCTGTAATTTTCACAGTGATCACTACTGACCATGTTTGTTACACTTTACAGGGGTTCACACCAAAAAGGGTGCTGAATGATGAGGTTATCATCTCGATGAGGAATGCAGCGCATGTCAGTGCGGCAGCCATTGGAGATTTCACCTTGTATTTGATGATTCTAGTTTGACATTAAGAGATGTTTTATATGTCCCAGATTTTCGGCAAAACCTTATTTCGGTTTATATTGATGGATATTCAGCTATTTTTTATAGTGGTGTTTCTATCATTGGCAATAACGATATTATCTGTCGTGGAATGCTGATTAACTCTCTTTATGTTATTAACTATCATCATAAATTGTCTGTAAATGTTGCATTGAATTCATCTAAAATTGATAATACTAGAAAGAGAAATTTTTCTTCTTCTGACGAGGATCTTACATATCTCTGGCACTTAAAACTGGGCCACATCAGCTTGAAGAGAATTCAAGGCTCGTGGCTGATGGCACTCTGGAGTCTCTCCAGCCAGTGCCACATCATGTTTGTGGATCTTGCATTGAGGGCAAAATGTCTACTAGACCCTTCAAGACTAGTTAGTCTCTAGCAGAGGATGTGTTGGAATTTATCCATTCTGACTTATGTGGGCCCATGTCCACACAAGCTCGTGGAGGGTATGAGTACTTTGTCAATTTAATTGACCACTACTCGAGATACGGATATGTTTACCTGCTTCGCTACTAGTCTGAACGCTTTGAGAAATTGAAAGAGTTCAAAGCTGAGATAAAAAAAAAAGAATGGGAAAACTATCAAGTCATTGTGATATGACCGCGGCGGCGAATACTTCGGGAACAAGTTCCCACAATATTTGTCAGATAATGCGATTATATCCCAATGGATTGCACCGGGTACACCCCAGCAAAATGGTGTAGCTGAGAGAATAAATAGAACTCTTTTGGAAATGGTAAGATAAATGATGAGTTATGCAAGCCTACCCATTTCGTTTTGGGGATAGGAATTGGAAACAAAGGCGTTTATCTTAAACTTGGTGCCTTCTAAATCGGTTCATATGATACCCAATGAAATCTTCCTATGGCGCAAACCCAGTTTGAGCAAGTTTAGAATTTGGGATTGTCCAACACATGTGCTGATGAAGGAACCTGATAAATTAGAAAGCAGGTCCAAGGTAATGCTGTTTATAGGGTATCCTAAGAAAACGAAGGTGGTTACTGTTACTGTCCTGAGAGTCAGATAATCGTTGTCAGCACCAACGCAAGATTCTTAGAGGACGAGTATGTAAGAAACCACAAGACAAGGAGTAATATAATACTTCAAGAAATTAATTAGAGAATGCACCCCCAAAAGAAGAGGAACGTGCGAATGTGGATGTACTTTTGAGAGGTACATCACCACCTGCACGTTCATCAGTACAAGGTGCAGAACCACAAGTTACTGCACCAACTGTTGACACGACACCTAAGCCTCGTTGCAGTGGGAGAGTCATCTTCCAACCTGATAGGTATATGTTCATGGGAGAGTCTACGAACTTGGACCCAATAAGCAAACACGATGACTCAGACTCACTGACTTACACTGAGGAAGGGTTATAGTTAGAAAGAGGGCATTGACTATGATGAGACCTTTTCACCGGTAGCCATGCTCAAGTCTATCCGCATACTCCTGGCCATTGCAGCACATATGAACCTTCAGATCTGGAAAATAGATATCAAAACCGCTTTTCTAAACGGTTACCTTGAAGAAGGTTGGGACATCTATATGCAGCAACCCAAGGGTTACGTGCAGAAAGGCGAAGAACAACTTGTCTGGAAGATTAAGAAGTCTTGTACGGACTTAAGCAAGCTTCAAGGTCGTGGAACTTACGTTTTAACGATGTGATCAAATCCTATGAATTTTCACAGTTGGAGAATGAAAGTTGTGTTTACCGACTTTGTGTCAGTGAGAGCGTGGTTTTTCTTGCACTCTATACGGACGACATACTCCTATTTGGAAACAATGAGGGAGTGATGTCGAAAATGAAGAAATGGTTATCCAAACAGTTTCAAATGAAGGATGTGGGAGAAGCTGGGTACATCCTTGGAATCAAGGTCTTGATAGATCGTAAGAGAAGGATGATAAGCTTGTCCCACACATCCTACGTGGACACTGTGATAGTCCGGTTCTGCATGAAACTCGCCAAGATGAGATGAGCCTTGTATCATGCGCGTCTGCGGTGGGTAACCTCATGTATGTTATGATGTGTACCAGGACCGATATCTATTATACTGTTGGCATGGTACCGAGATATCAGTCTAACCTAGGACAGGCGCATTGACTGTAGTAAAGCACATCCTCAAGTATTTAAGAAGGACTAGAAATTACAGTCTAGTTTATTAGAGTGAGGATTTGTGCCCTGTGGGTTACACAGATTTGGATTTCCAAGGAGACCAGGATGAGAGGAAATCGACCTCAGGCTATGTGTTTACCTTGGGAGGTGGAGCTATATCCTGGAGGAGTGCAAAGCAGAAATGCATTGCGGATTCCACCATGGAGGCAAAATATGTCGCTGTTTCCGAAGCTTCAAAAGAAGCGGTATGGTTTTGGAGTTACCTTTAAGAGTTGGATGTGATTCTAAGTTTGTCCAAGAGTATCACAATCTATTATGATAATGTTGGCGCAGTTGCAAACTCGAAAGAACCATAGACTCATAAGGCAAGCAAACACATAGAAAGGAAGTACCACACCATACGAGAAATCGTATCATGGATGATGTGTAGGTCAAGAAGATTGACACTAGAGACAACCTAGCTGATCGATTCACAAAGTGCTTACCACATAAGGCTTACGAAGGACATATTCATGGGCTAGGACTGAAGTGGATGCCTACCACTAATAGTGGTTGATGTAATAGCTAAGCTAGATAGACACACTGTATACTCTAGACAGTGGATTATAATGTTTTGAGTATAAGTGGGAGATTGTTGGGTTTTGTATACTGAAAGCATTTATTACAGTGTGTTTATATTCAGCTTTATCTCTTATCTGTTAACAAACTTACGTGCGAGAACAACGGTATCCTCTTATCTCATCGATAGGGATGGTCATACGGCGTGTAGTAGATCGCAGAAGACAGTATGATCCCTTCACCTAGTGAGATATAAATATAGTGATCATAGCTAAGATAACTTGAGGATAAGTCTATCGGTGTAGGTTGTATTATAGTCGGAAAGAAGTTATATGTCTTGATCACTTGATAGTACGTGCAGTTGCGTATTAATTGGATCACAGTGAGATGTATTCTTCTATCTGATGTCAAAGAGTACAAGATCCCGTTTCTTGATTATATTTAAGCCCTAACCAAGGCTCAAGAGTATGCATGGGTTGACTATTTGCCATGGTGGAGAGCTTGAGTAACGTGCTCTTACACCCACATCTTGGGTAAAAGCAGCTTGTGTATAACGTTCTGATGATTGGATTTAGGTTACCATATCTGAGTAATAGGATAAGGGCATTCCCTGAGGAGCTCAATAAGGTTCATTGTGCTAAAGTCTTGCAGGCTGATTAAGTTCAAGCATAGATGATAATATTTGAGTGGTACTGCTTAGGAGAATAAAATATTAGTTAATTATGGAGCATGTCAAAAGCTTTAACTAATTAATGAATGTCCAGTGACCTTAAATACGGGCATTTATCATATAAATGCAGCCTGTTCTCATAACGTGGTAATAAAGAGGTAAGTCACTATTAATTTTGTGGTGAAAAAGAATTAATATTTATTAATTCATTATGTCCTGGGTTGTGGACATGGGAATTAATTAATTCATATGCTCACTTTATTATTTATATTAGGTCCCAGATCTGGCCCACTAATAAATGCTTAATGGAAGCCTATTAGGTTTTAAGCCCATTAGGGTTTTAACTTTATAATATAAATAGCACATTCTCCTCTCAGATTTCATAAGTAACAAAACAGAAACCCTAGAGAGGCAGAGAGAGGGCGACGGCCACTGCAGAGGAAGGAGAAGAAATTTCGCTTTGTCCTGTTGTGCAATCTTGTGTAATCCTCATCAATAGCAAGATTGGGAGCATAGGGATACAGATCAGAAGATCTCATCTGGAGAACATAAATCCTTTCTTCTCTATTTCTTTTAATTAAATCTTGAAATTAGTTCTTTTATACTAATTTATTATTCTGTAGATTTAATTAAATCGTGTGGTGGAATCAAGTTTAGATTTAACACGAAGTTCGATTCAGACAATACAAATCAAAAGGTAACCCTATTACCCATTGCATTAAATTCATAGGATCATGCTAGAATTTAATATTGATTCATAATTATTTTGACATCCATGAACGGTCCGGGTTAATGGATCAGTGATTCGGTTCTTTAATCCCTACTCCTGCTTCCCCTTACACAACAGACACCACTGCTTTCTCCTTTTCTTGAGTCTCAGACTCCGCCAGTTTTTTTGGGGTGGTCGCCCCGTACTTCTTCCACAACTACAACATCAGCTAGACTAGCCTCCCCTTACGGGGCTACCTGCTCTACCTTCTCAGCTTTAGTCTGAGCCATGCCAACATCCCCTTGAGTAGCCACCTGCTCTTCTTCATATTTATCCACCAAATCGAGGACATTAGTAGTAAATTCTTCTTGGTTGATCTCAGCCAGGAGATTATTGAAGGTTTCGTCAGACATGATATCAGAGGGAGATGTCTGAATCAGTCCTTGAATTGTCAACCTGGAATGTTTGTTTGACTGGTGATCTCAGTAGTATGAGCCTTTCCCTTTATGGATCTAGCAAGAATATTTGTCATCTCCTGCTTCTTTTTTGCCTCGACTTCAACTTTGATTTATTCAAAAGCCTCATCGCGGGTTGCCAGCTTCGCCTCCTTAGCAGCCTGCTCCGCTTTCTTTTGGATACGAGCTCGGGCTTGCTCTGCCTCCATTCTCTTCCTCCTCATCTCTTTCAGCTTAGCTTCTGCTTCCACCTCCTCAGGCATCTTCTTTCTCTTCCTCTGCATTTTTGCAAGTTGTTCCTCCTCAGTCTGTTGCTTCTTTTGGACTGGTCTTTTCTTTGGCTTCTTCAACTGGACTGGCTGCTTAGTCTCAGTTGGCAGGGCGGTAGGTAAAACTACCTCAACTCCAGTCTGGGTCCCTCGAGTGATGCATTCCACCATCTGTTTAAAGCAGGTATCCACCTAGCGTTGTTGAATTGCAAGACTTCCTCTACCAGGACGTTTGGCAGGAAGAGAGAATGAGCTCATGTGCGATGAATTCAAGTTGATTACTTCTTTTATCTTTTGGACTCCATTCTTCGTATGACTTTTCAACAGTTCTAGCACCTTCGGCTCCTAGTGGTGGGAGGATCTTGGTGATCTTGATTGGTCCTCTTCCACTGCATCTACCATTGTTGGATGGATACTCTTCAGCTGGATGGAAGACCTCTTCTTCCATATGGCGTACCTCTCATCAGTGAACGGCGGTAACTTGGGAATATTCATCTTGAATATATATTACCTGAGCTAAAAAGATAAGACAGAAAAGAGTTTAAGAAAAGAATATCGGTCTTAAGCGACTTCAAAACGACCAGCCTGGAATGACTGCCTGCTCTTATACCACTTTTTGGTCCCGGTTTTTCAAAATAATTTTAAGTTGCACAGTGTAAATAATTGATTTATGATACTTGTACCTTATCCAAACTGAGTGTTAGTCTCAGTTTTGTTATCAAAGATCAGTATGCGATTTAAGTCCTAATATTCTTAAAGTCAGTTTCAGTTATGTATTGCAACACTTGAGTGTTGAGTACTAATATATGTAAGTTGATTAACAGAAAGCAATAAAAAGACAAAAGATTTATAGTGATTCAAACAAAAAGGTCTTACGTACATTCTTCAGAAAGGAGTCTGGAAATCCACTATGTGCCGGATCACACAAGGTGCCCCTATGATCTATCGCTTGCTAAAGGATGCCTTGTACTTCAGTCCACAAGTTCGCTCGTCTGGTCCTTTGTTCATCCTTCACTTTGCAGCTCTTCGGAGTGTGGGCACACCACGCAGCCTCCTCGTAGCCAGTTTGGTGTTTATAGTTCTCCCTTGAATTGTTAGCTCGGCGGCAAGTACGCCTGTAAGAGTCAAAGTACCAGATATACTTGACTATTATAATGTTTATTGGATAGAAAGATTACCAAAGAGTAACTCAAGAACAAATTGTTCTTAGTTTTGTGTTCATTGCGGTGATACACGGAATAGCTTTGAAAGCCTCTAACTTTGAGTCGTGATTTTTGCAGAGTTTCAGCAAGCTTGAGAGTCAGGTGTTAGGTTTTTTAGTATGTTGAAGTCCTCCACTATTGATAGGCAGAGGAGTGAGATTCAAATCTTTGAGCCGTTTGACATATTGGATTTTTGACCAATCCGATGTTCTCTCACTTTGCACGGGTAGGTAACCTTTTCTGGAAAGGTACAGTACTTTTTCCGCTTTTTTTGACCGAGATAGTGACTGTTCATCTTTTATCAGAACGACAGTATGTTAGTCTGAGGAATCTTGGATTGGTCAGTCCAAGGAATCCTAGACTGAAGTCTAAGTTTGCAGACTTTAAGGAATCTCCAATCCTTAAAGTTTGCTCTTGTCAACACCATTCCTTAGACAAATTCTTCTTATCTCTATGCGTCGGGACTAGAGCTAGAATTCCATGTTGAAGTCTTCATGGTGAGTCCTAGACTGGTCAATTTCAATTTTAGTTCCAAACTCATTAGTTTCTTTAAGACATAGATTAGTCAATTCAATACTGAGCTCCAGTCTGTTTGAGTCTTCTTGCTCATCCAGACTGATTCACCAATCTGTCTTCGAATCAGCTCCAGCTTACAACTCGATAAAAGACCTTACATGTCTTTTACATTGAAAGTCCAGACTATAACTTATTCTAGAGACATACTAAGATGACTTTTACAATTTTACCCACCAAAACAAAATAAGATAAGTAAATTTCTAACAAATTTCCTAACATCTTGTATTAAATTCGTGCACATGAGATTTGATCTGAAAGTATATTGAAAAAATCCTGCCAAATTTGCACAACTACACTAATTTGGTCATATCTTTTGGTTCACAGCTCCGATTAATGCGATTCTACTTGGATTGGATAACCAACTCGATTACGTATCCTTGAATATGAATTAAGATCATATTACAAGTATTGAGTCAGATATGGTCGATTTACTTCAGGCCTTTTTAAGCCTGCAAAAATATGCTGCGAGTTTTATCTTCAAATCTTCTTTTTTCCATCAAAATCTTCCAAAATCTTGATTTATCTTTAATCCTCAATTATCCTTGATCTAGTCCTCAATATTTAATAATTCTTGTTGAGGTTCGATTTGTGATGAGATAGGGACCCTTGGAACTTATGAAAGATATGAGACAAATAGCTAAAGAACAATGAAATAATGTAATTTTATTATGAATGATGAAGTGTGAATTGTGCTTATGGAGAATATAAGTGTAATGGAAGTAAAAAACGTGCTAAAAATGATCTACCGGCTCCCTTTTTATAGTTCAAGAGGAGCCGTTACAACCCTAGAGAATTCAGGGGGTAGTTCCGGAGGTCGTGGCTGGAGCCTGGAGGTTGACGTCTATGTCCTTTTCGGAGGCGGTTCAGGGTCCCTCAACCGACCACCGAATTATCCGCGGCTGGATCCTCATCCATTTTGACTTCTCCGCAGTAGGCGATGCGAGGAACTTGGGGGTGGTTCCGATCTTTGCGTGACAGTCGTTCAGGGTCCTTCAACGGACCTCTGAATTATCCGCGATTGGACCCTCATCCATTTTGACTTCTCCCTAGTAGGCGACACAAGGAACCCCGGGTTAGTTCCGATTCCTTCGGGCGCAGTTGGGTTTGAGTCCCCAATGGTTTTCTGAATTCTGCACGGCTTAAGACTCGCCTCCTTAGTCTTCCAGGTAGGTCGTACGTGCTAGTTCCGCGGTTCCTTGCTAGGATAAGTGGGTCATGTTCCATTTGAATGATGGGTAGGTCGTGGAGGTCGGTAGGACCCTTGCTGGTAGGTCGTGATATGTTGTTCTGGGTCGTGTATTTTAGGAGCTGGACCTTGCTCGTAGTTCGTCTTCCTTTGGGGACCTGCTGAGGTCATCATCCGAAGGTCGTGTAGCTCTTTTGGGTAGGTCCCCTTGGGTCGTGGTCCAGTGCACTGGGCTTGGGCCTAGTCGAGTTCATTTTTTATAGGTCGTAGAGTCCCTTTGAGTGTGTCCTCTTGGGCCATTGCCATCCTTACTGGACCTGGGCCTAGTTTTTCTAGCCCAATTATTTTTTGGCCCAACAATAGCCCCTTCGGGCTTGGGGTTGATCGCTAGGGAGACCTCATGGTCGAACAATTTTAAGGATCAAGCCTGTCACAACACAAGTACTCAAAGCGCGAAAGTTCCGAGCTCCTCTTAAGGAGGCATCGGGAGCCCTGGAGGGGTCCTCGTGAGGACCCTATCTCCTTTGGAAGGTCGATCTCCCCGTGGGTGAGTTCGACGGGTCTAAGAGCCTATTTGTAGGCTCCTACACAGGAATGCAAATAGCTCCGTGGAGTTATCTTGCGGGCTCGAGTCGTGGGTCCGGAACCACGAGATAGGAAGGGGGACATCCCGTAAGATGTCCCGCTTTATGGGAGCTAAGCTCTTATGTACAGCACTTTGTGCGTCCCCGTGGGGAACTCATGTGGGGGCTTCTGTCGTTTGCTAGTTCGTGGATGTTCTGGGACCATGTGGTCCCGACGCGTGAATGTCATTTTTTAACCTGATATATAAGCGGTTAAGTGGTTTTATCCACCCATATCATGGCATGATTCTTGGCTTGACGCATTTGGATAGTTTTTCACTGCATTGTTGTATGCTTACTGCACCCAAAGTAGGTCGTGAGTGCGGGCGACGCACTTGGCATCGCCCCTCTGACGCTCAAGTCAGTTAGATGTTTTTGAATAAACAAATTGAATTGATGAAATTAAAAGAAAAGGTTAGGGGTGTGTATATGTAACTATCCCGTGGGTTATTCCTCGTTGCCTCATCAATCTCGATAGTCACATTGGTCCTCCATTCCGTCACGACCTTCAATTTTGAGCGCGTTCCTCCTGTCCATCCTATATGGCTCATCCTCCTCCCACTTGATTCAAGCCCTAGCTTTGTTCAATGCGTCATCCAACATCCGGCAAGGGTATAGTGTTAGCTTCTTGTATAGGTCAAATTCCACGTCCAAACCTTTTCGGAAAGCCCCGACTGCCGTGGATTGTGGGCAGTTTAGGATGTTGACTAATTCCGTGTTGATGCATCCTACGTATGAGCGCAAAGTTTCTCTTGGCTTCTGGATGATGGCATAGAGCTCGTCTGGATACTTCTCCAGCTTTCTACTGCTAGCGTACTGGCATCGAAAAAGTTGGTGTAGTTCCACAAACGTGGATATAGATCCATGGGGGAGACTTACGAACCATTCCAAGGCAGGTCCCGTCAAACTGGACCCAAACTTCTTGCACATACAAGCTTCCCGCACAGCGGCAGGTATTGACGCAGTGAACATCTTCTGTTTATAGATGGCGATGTGGTTGTTTAGATCCGAGGTCCCATCATAAGGAACGAAGTTCGGTGGAATGAACTTGTCCGGGATCTCGATGTTGGCTATGTCAGGAGTAAATGGTGAGTCCGCGTAACTCTCCCTTGCGATGTTCCTCTCTACGGGTGGCATTCCCGGAATTTGAGCCAACAGAGATTTGAAGTAATTCAGGCGGCTCTAAATCGCGCTCATCGCCGCTGGGGTGGCTATGGGAGCATTGCTCCCACCAGCCCCGGTTCTGGGTCCTCCACCTCTGCCATCCCCAATCTAGGGTGTTCCTCCTTCTTCAGCCCCGGTCCTGGGTCCTTCGCCTTTGCCAGCCCCAGTCCAGGGTGTTTTGCCTCCTTCAGCCCCGGTCCTGGGTCCTTCGCCTCCGGTGTTAGGGAGGGCGTTTTGACCACGCCTGCTGGTGTTGTGGTCGAATTCCACATTCAGATTCCTTGGGGTGATTGGAGGGTGCCGAGTGGAGCTTTCGAGGACGTTGACCCACAGATGGGTGTTCGTTGCGGGCCTGGCCGTACGGAGGCGTTGATTTTCCTCGAGCACTTCCCTGTGGGCCCTTGTCATCTGCTCCATTTGGAGGTTGATCCTGGCAATTTCCTTTTGTGCATCCCGGACCTAGTTCATGAGTTGTGCCACATTTAGGTCTCTCATCGATGAGGGAGGTGGTGGAGGGAAACTTAGTGCCAGTTACGTCGCTCGATGTTGCTCCATTCCCAGCAACAGGTTCTGGAGTGCATTAGCCCGTGTCTCCGGGACCTCCACTTGCATGGTCGGGGAGCTTTTAGCATTGGAGCTCATCGCAAGAGCGTGTTCTTCGGCCATTTCCTGCAAAAAAGACAACAATTTTGTTTCAAAGGCCCCACGGTGGGCGCTAAATTGTTGAGGTTCGATTTGTGATGAGATAGGGACCCTGGGAACTTTTGAAAGATTGGAGAAAAATAGCTAAAGAACAATGGAATAATGTAATTTTATTATGAATGATGAAGTGTGAATCGTGCTTATGAAGAATACAAGTGTAATGGAAGTAAAAAAACGTGCTAAAAATGATCTACCGGCTCCCCTTTTATAGTTCAGGAGGAGTCGTTACAACCCTAGAGAATTCAGGGGATAGTTCCGGAGGTCGTGGCTAGAGCCTGGAGGTTGACGTCTGCGTCCTTTTTGGAGGTGGTTCAGGGTTCCTCAACGGACCATCGAATTATCCGCGGCTGGACCCTCATCCGTTTTGACTTCTCTACAGTAAGCGATGCGAGGAACTTGGGGGTGGTTCCGATCTTTGCGGGACAATAGTTCAGGGTCCCTCAACGGACCTCCGAATTATCCACGGCTAGACCCTCATCCATTTTGACTTCTCCCCAATAGGCGACGTGAGGAACCCGGGGGTAGTTCCAATTCCTTCGGGGGCAATTGGGTTTGAGACCCCAACGGTCTTCTGAATTCTGCACGGCTTAAGACTCACCTCCTTAGTCTTCCAAGTAGGTCGTACGTTCTAGTTCCGCAGTTCCTTGCTAGGAGGAGTGGGTCATGTTCCCTTTGGATGATGGGTAGGTCGTGGAGGTCGGTAGGACCCTTGCTGGTAGGTCGTGATCTGTGGTTCTAGGTCATGTATTTCAGGAGCTAGACCTTACTGGTAGTTCGTCTTCCTTTGGGGACCTGCTGAGGTCATCATCTGAAGGTCGTGTAGCTCCTTTGGGTAGGTCCCCTTGGGTCGTGGTCCAGTGCACTGGGCCTGGGCCTAGTCGAGTTCACTGTTTATAGGCCGTAGAGCCCGTTTGAGTGTGTCCTCTTGGGCCGTTATCATCCTTACTGGACCTGGGCCTAGTTTTCCTAGCCCAATTATTTTTTGGCCCAACAATTATTATTCCTATTTTTTCAATTATTATCTATAAACCTGCAAAATTTACCACCACAAGATAAACACCACTCTAAATAGAGACTCATACAATAAAAATAATTGAAATGAACTAAAATGCATTGAAAATAACAAATAAATCAAACCAATAATGAGTGAAAATATGAACTCATTAGTCATGGGCTGCATATGGTCACCATCCCTTTTGTCTTCATTCTCAACCTTCCTGAATCTCGTATTAGAGTTATGAATGAATTGGTTATGACATCTTCAAGAGCCGACTTATTCTGCTCTACAATAGCTCCACCAGTTCCCACATTGAATTTAGGTGGGGGAATCTCAGTTGCAGACGAGTTTGCATAAGAGAACCCAGGGAGATTCAGAGCATGGTTGTAGTTGTAGCCAATGTTCCCTTGGTACCCCTCCACGATAGTTGTTTCAGTAATCTTGGCCCACGTAGTTCACCTCCAAAGCTCCAACATTAGAAGAACTTGAGCTGCTCCAATGATGGATATAATCAGTCTCCACCGGTACTATGGACGTGTTCTATTCTAATACAACTTCAATAGTAGCCCTACCGACGTCCATACTCTCAAACTCTTCTTTGAGCCTCTTCACTTCAACCACCACATCAAACTTCGGAGTTGTTTTGACTGCTTTTACCGACATCTATCTCTCCGTAGGCCACTGATGGTTGTTCATGGCCATCTGTGCAAGCAATCACATCCCTTCCTCCGCACTTTTGCTCATCAACATGCCTCCAGATGGGGCACTCCAATTCTTTCATGCAAGGGGTCAGTTCTTCATAGAAATGGAAACCTGCATCCCCAAGTCGATCCTATGGCCAGGACATAATCTGAGTTATTTTGTATATCTCCTCCAAGCATCATACACGGACTCATCGTACTTCTAACTGAAGTGGTGATGTCGGCTTTCCTTTTGATGATGAAAATGGGCGGAAAGTAGTTGGTGAGGAATTCCACTCTCAGGTCCTCCCATGTGCCAATTCTTTTCTTGTCTAAACTGGCAAACCACGATCTAGCTGCATCTCTGAGGGATAAAAAACAACCGCATCCAGATGGTGTCCTGAGGCACTCCATTCTGTTTCACCGTATTGCATATCTCTATGAACTGATTGATATGTGCATGCCGGTCTTCTATGGCCTTTTTTGCGAACTGGTTCTGCTAAATCATCTGAATCAGCCTTGACTTTAATTCAAAGTTGTTGACATTGATGTGAACTCTCGACCCCAACTCCTCTTGCTGTCGAAGAAACCTCTCCAAAACCGACCTATGAGGTCGGACCAGTTCTAGCTACCTTTGGTTATTCTCTCCCTCATTCACGAACTGTCTTTACTCCTCTGCTATCATGTTTTGAAGAGGAGCCTCTTTTTCGTCTGTCATCTCAGTTTGTTTTCTTTTTCTTTTCTTGTTTTGTATTTGTTTTTCCTGCAGATTGCTTCGATTTTCTGGATCAAAAGCTTAGAGTGTTTGTCCCTTAGCCCTTGTATTCATACACTACCGGAAAAGAAAAACATTACTGTATATAATTAGTCTGCGTTGACGGACACAAACATGTGTCGATCGATGCGAGTGGAATTTTTTTGTCGACCGACGTGCCCTCGTGTTGATCGAAATAGAGATCGAAAAATTGACTTACGCACACGAAATAATAATAATAAAAAAACAAAGACTTAATCCAACAAAAATAAAACAATTCAATAATAAACTAGAATATAACTTATTCCCCGTCAACGACGCCAATTAAATCGCTGGAAAATAGCCAGACTACAATAGCACAACGAGCAAATAAATTTATAAGACCCAGAGGTTATCAAACTCAAGGGAAAATTGTGAGGAAACTAATTCATGTATTGTACACAGTTTATCAAATTGTTGTTTGAGCAAATTGGTATCGAAAAGGATTTTTGTTTTCAAAATAAACTTAGGAATTAAATTAATCAAGTAAGTAACTGCACAGATTCTAGAGATTTCAACCAATCTAAGCATGTATGAAACAAACAACCCAAACCCGATAAATGCATATGGTGGAAATTCTGATAATTTGGAATATATTCCTTAATCGGACAATTAAAACTTAGATTACTAGTGAGTGAACTTTACCTTTTTAGTTATAACTAGATTTGCACCCGTGCGTTGCACGGTAAAATGTTATTTATTTAAAATTTTATTTTTTTAATAATTTTATTAATTTAAAGTTTAATCTATTCAGATGTTTTAATTTAATCGTATTTCAATTTAATAATTTATTGGAAACAGACGAAATACTTTAATCACTTACGTCACAAATTTAAAACATATTTAAAAGTTTAAGTAATTCTAAATATAAACTTATATTCTACTTAGTCATCTTATTTATATTTAATATAAAATTAAGTAAATATAAATTTGCAGTATGTAATCTTATCTGAAATTTTATTACAATACAATTTTTTGTTCTCTTTTGCTTCATGCTTAATACTTTATAATATTATACATCAAATATATACAAATTAAACAAAATAAAAAAGAATTATATTAAACACAAAGCCTATTATGTATGTTTAAATCTTATTCTATAAAAAATATTGTACTTGTAATATTTAAAAAATAATAAATATAATGAATTGTTGAAATGAGATGTTTTAAAGAAAAAAAATGACAACTATAATTTCTTTCATATTTTTATTGTTGGTTATTGCATATCTAAAATATAAGAAAAATTAGTATAAAAATAATACAGCTATTCTAGACTATTTTCATTTAATATATTATATAGATTTTCAAAATTTTGAATAATATTATTTTGAGGTGTAGAAAAATTAGTTTTAAAATTATTTTTTTAAAATAATATAAATTTGATAAGTAATTAAAATTTGGAATAAAATTACAAATCTAAGTTACTAATCTAAAGATAGTATGAAGTAGTATATTAATAGTTAGATAAGATTTAGATTGGTTGGTAAATATAAATAAATTAAAAAATAATAATAATTTTGATGTGATAAGTTTTGGAGGGAAAATGATATAGTCGTAAATAAGTTGAACTATTTTCTTTTCATATAGTATATAGATTACACAAAACTAGTCAATCTCATTAAATATGCAAATCAAATTCCTACAATTGATTTCTTCTTTTTGAGACAGAAAACAATCTAATTAAATTATGTCTTCCTATTGTTAATTTTATCCTCTCGATTTTTAAATTAACAACTATAAACCTAATCCAATTTTAATTTCTCGATCCTTCAATTGAAATAAATTTTAAAAATTAAAACCAGAGAATTTAAACCGTATTAATAAGGGTTTGAATTAATTAAATTAAAACATGCTAACTAGGTGGAGAAAAATCCTAGAACATGTTAAGTTAAGGCTTCTAGCCAGACATAATAAAAGAACACATTAAAATAGGAATTAAATTAAACTAAAAAACTTACTTGAAAATAAAATACATAAATCTGTAGATTGATCCAATGCTTCAACTTCTAAAAGCTTCGAATGTTGAAAATAAGAGATTGAATAATAAATAAAACCTTATACATGAGTTTATATACTAGTAGGGATAAATCATGTGGGCTTGAACTTTAGAAATATGATATATTGAGCTTCTCAACTTCAAATCCCGTCTTTGACTAAAAAAAATCGTGCTTCTGAACTTCCTTGTCGACCAACGTGATTCTTGTCGATCGACACACAACTCTCTCTTTGATACTCTGCGTCGCCCGAAGCCACATCACCATCAACCCTCTAAATTGATCGACATAGAGCCACGTCGATCGACGTGAAACCTCTTCTCCAATATTTCGAGCTTCAACACGCGTCGGTCGATACAATTTTGTGTCGGTCAAAACAAAGCCTAAACTTGTAGAATTCTGCATCCTTGAATTAACTTTGCTCCTATTTGATGTATTTTTCTCAAAACCGAACACCACAAGCATAATATCTACCAAAACATACTCATGCTCAACAATTAAACCTAAAAAAATAAAAATACCTGAAACTATAATTGATATGGAAAATATCTTAATGAATATGAAAAATTATAGATAAGGAAAATTCTCTAATATTCAAGATTGAAACAAATTTATTATTTATTCTCTCAAAGATTCTTGTAATTTTAAATTCGAATGAAGACATCTTATTTGTGCCTCAAATTATTTCTAATCATTATTGTAACAATTATTTGAACACCGATCGTATGGACTTCATTTTTAAGTCGTACAATCTTCCGTGCGCCAATTATATTAACCTTAACATGCATTATATACATAGGAAACATTCATTATATACCTAACAAACATGCAGTATATCTCTACAAACATACATTATATAATATAATAATATACAATTATATAAGATAACAAACAAAATATTTAATCAATGAAGTAATGTAGGATCAACTTATATAATAACTATATGTATTTTTTATTGTACTTATTATGATATAATACTACTTCTTACGAAACAATATATTATTTGTAGTACTAGTATTTATTCATTAATTTAAATTTAATAATTAATAATGATAAAAATAGCATAATATTGTTGCTAAGATGTTTAAAATGCATGATAATATATGTTATAATGTAAAAATATCATTTTATAATGTATAGTTATTTAATAAATGAAGAAATAATTTAAAATAATAGAATTGTTGCTCTAACTAGGGGTAAGCAAGAAATTGAAAAAATCGAAAATCAAACCGATCAAAATATTTTGGTTATTTCGATTTTTGGTTCGATTCGGTTCTTTTTTTTTTTAATCTCAATTTTGGGTTTTCAGTTCGGTTATTTTTTTTGGAACCGAAAAACTGAGTTTATATATACAATATTAATAAATATATAATACATATATTTCTATACAAAAAATATTATATATATGTATATATATAATTTCTATTTTTAAAATTTAAATTTATTAATTTATTAAATTTGATTATAATCAAAATAATTAAAAATCGAATAAGAATTTTAATTTGATTATTTCAGTAATTCGATTCGATTACTTCCAATAGAAATTCGGTTATTTCGGTTTGGTTATTTTACAGACCAAACCAAACCGAATAACTGAATGCTCACCCTTAGCTCAAACGTATATAGTGCATATGTTACGCTATATAATGCATTGAAGATGTATATATTTCATGAAGACGTTGAATTTTAGTTTTTTCTATTTATTTTACTAAAAAATATATTTTACATTTTATTTATCATATTTTATATTATATAATAGTTTATGCATTATATTGTGCAATTTCATTTATTATATAAGAATTCATTTACTAATGAATATAAAATTTGTTAATTTTTAAAGGTTGAATCTCCAATTTTAAAGGTGGAGATTTACTATTATTTTTGTTGGCAACAACCATTTTTTTTTCACTAAACTATTAATAAATGAGAAAAGACCAACACTCTTCATGGGGCCCATTAGCACCGGAGGCCCAAAACCAAGTAGACTTCTTTTAACCCGATCCAATAACTGGATCTTATAAATTTATGATCATGTTATTATATAGGTTATATATGACTATTTTTTTAAGAGAAAATATATCTAAATAACCGTTTTAATTATGTGAAAACCTTAAATAGTCAATATTATGTACACATTTAAGGATTAGTCAAAAGAATATGAACTTTCTAAAAAACCCCTAAATTTAACCTACTATTTGGAAGGATTTAGAAAATTATCAATCACTAATGTTAATTTCCATTTGGACTTTAGAATAATAATAAAATGCAATATTTAGAAAAGTTGTTTTAACAATGAAAATCTTGCACCGTACACCATCAATATTTTTTTCTTAATTCAATTATATAATTTGTAATGAATGGATAATCAAATTTTCTAACTATACACGTGCATTACATTAAATAAAAAATTATATATATTTATTAATAAAATATTTTATGTGATATAAAAAAGAAGAAAATGAATTGTAAAGAAATATTGATACGTTTAACTAAGTTCTAATTAACAGATTTGCAACTTACGATAAATAATATAATGAAATAAAGAATTTAGAAAAATTGTCTGACCATTTTGCGATTTGATTTAAACATTTTTTTATTTACATTTGTGATTTAAATAAATTATATGACTATTTTTAACTTTTGAGTATTGAATTTTCGTGAGAGTCGATTGAGTAGATAAATTTTATTTTTAATTGTTTACTAAAATAATTTGAAATGTATTAAAATTATTTTAATATAAATAATGCAACTCAAAAAATATTTTTAATAACTTGTTTGCTGTATTATATAAATATTTTAAACTAAAAAGGATTTTATTATATTTGAAAATTTGGGGTATTTCTGGAAATTGGCTAATTTATGAATGTGTACATAATATTGGCTATTTAAGGTTTTTGTATAATTAAATTGGCTATTTAAGGTTTTCACTCTTTTTTTAATAAGTATACATTAATTTTAAATACACACATTCATACACCCAAATACTTTTGGGAAAGCTGGAACTTATTACTTCTCAGCTACAGACAAAGTGCTTTAATTATATACTTCTACTTATATTAATAGAAAAAGAAAAAATAATTACTCTAAATATATTACATCTACATCAATTTTAAAATTCAGTTTTATATTATTTAATTTTTGTTATATTATAATATATTTACGATAATCAATAATAAATATTTTAACAAAATTATATTTGCGTATTTTTTTTATGAAATAATATTTTCTCAACCCATTTATTTTATCACTATTTTTCTTAAAATTATTGATGTATAATTCTTGCACGGGTAGTTTTGCTAATTGAACCCCTATTTTAAATTTTTTTGTTATATCTACTTTTTATTTTTATTATAAATTTTTTTTTTTTGCTAAATATAAATAAATCTACAATATTAATCTTTGTTGGGCTTAGAACTTGAACATACCTCCTTGAGCCCATTAAGAAAATTAAAAATCCATGCCCAATGCCAGGACCCTCTCAAATCTACAGCTCAAAAAGACTAGACATTCAAAGAATTTGATCAACAGTCAACGAAGATCAACAACCGCTGGTCGTGAAAGAAGATCAGCTCCAGCTGATCTCAGAGAAGATTAACACCAATTAATTTTCAACTCCAACAGGTCGCCAGGAGCAGGTCCCCCAAGAAGGTCGTGTTAAGGAGGTCATAACTTATGGTTAGGACTTGGCAGTTGCGGAAAAAACATGAGAACGGTGGATATTAGAGTTTAGGAATATTTATCTTATATCTTAGATCCCCTATAGTCTATAAATAGGAGATACCTTATTATTTTCATCCCGGTTCTTATTTATGCATAAAAATGTTCATTTTGTAAGCCGAAACGTTGTTCGAGCACCTATACAACCTGCTTTTATATTGCATTATTTTTGGTTATTTTCTACTTGGCTCCTTGGACCCTAAATCTGTTACATTTTGAACCTCAACAATCTAAAAACATCAATGGTCTAGATTAATTTTTTTTCAGACTTGATGCTTAATTTCTTTAGAAGTTATGCTTAAGAAGCATGACTTGTAAAGCAATTAAACACAAAGAAAATTGTGTTTTATTTTTAATCATTAATGGTGTGATGAGTCTCGATGAGTCAGAGTTAATGCAAGTAAGTGCGTACCGAAATAAATAAACTGTGTGGGCCCGAATACATTTCTTAGTTGGCAGTTAAGAAAACCCTTATGTCGAGCAAATTTATGGGTCAATTTTCAGTTATACTCCAACAGTAGTGAACTGTTCGTTTTTAAAGATATGAGTTGACAAGTAAATGATTGAAAGCAATAAGAAAAAAAAAATAAAAGAACCAAGATTTTTTTATTGTGGTTCAGAGTTAACTGTCCTACATTCACTCTTCTTCCAACATGGAAGGTAATCAATATTTTCCATTATCCATACTATTTGAACATGAATTACAACTTTGAACCTTTCAAAACATGAAATTTGCACAAACTACACTTTACCACACTCCACGTGTCAAACTTCGTTAGTTATTCTTCGGTCATAGGGACCTCCAGTTGAGTGAGCTTTTTCATACTACTAGTGATTTTTTTTTACGTTGTGTTACTTGGCTTTTTGAACAAGGGATTTCTTTTTACGTAGGATTTATGGTATTCCTCTGCACAATTGGTCACCGAATAGATGATTTTTTTTGTTTATCCTTGTACTCATTTGGTATGCCTAGGGTGTGTTCGCGGTCCGGTTTGAATTTTTTCCAAACCAAACTAGTCAAATAATTTTTCGAAATCAAATCGGCCAAACCGTATAAAAACGGTTTGGTACGACCGGTTTGATGGTTTGAAATAAAATATATTTCAACTTTCAACAATCTACTATAATTTGCAGAAAACTAGGGCCTAAATACAAATTAATTAATTTTTATTATTTGTTACTACTTATAATAATGTAATTTTAATTTTAAAAATCTTATATTTATAATTTAATGTAAAATCGAAAGAGACGTGTAAAATTATAATAA
Organism: Plectranthus barbatus; assembly: GCA_026898455.1. Classification (NCBI taxonomy): domain Eukaryota; kingdom Viridiplantae; phylum Streptophyta; class Magnoliopsida; order Lamiales; family Lamiaceae; genus Plectranthus; species Plectranthus barbatus. The sequence continues at coordinate 1,656,026 of JAPKLW010000009.1, read as the reverse complement.
TAATGTTCATACTTAATTTATCTTAAAGAAATTATATAAAACAATAATATTTAATGCTAATACTTATTAGTTGATTTTTGATACAAACAAAATTAAAACTAAATCTAGAGTATGTTGGCCAAGAAATTTAAACATGGGTTAATTGTATGAAAAAGTAGAAACTTAACAAATGAACTACAAATTATATTAATTAATTATAATATATTTAATATATTTAATATATATATATATATATATATATAAATACGGCCAGTCCGGCCGATATGGCCGATTTGAGTCTCCAAACCGTAACAAAACCAAATTTAACCGGTTTTAAAATTTCCAAACTGCTAGTTTAAAAATTAAAATTCAAACGGGTTTTTGCCAAATTAATTTGGTTTGATCGGTTTCAGCCAAATCATGAACACCCCTAGGTATGCCCATATATTTTGTAAGGTTTCGGCCTAAATTTGTACGTTTCAAAGCAATTTAATTTAAATAAAACATACTGCAACGAAATTAGTTATGTAATACTAAATTTTTCAATTACATAATGCAAAGGATTTGTTTTAGATAATGCAATTATTTAGATTAAAACATGTTGGTCCCGAAATCAGAGTGCAATATGTGCAACGGAAGGTTTGTGTATGCAGCGGAAGTAAAAATAAGCACAAGCACTGGTTCGTTAAAACAGAGTAAAGTCAGTTTTGTGTGTTAGTCAGTTTAAGCGTCTTAAGTCAGTTTTACAGTTTATACTCTTCAATACTTAGAAGTATTGAAGGTTTTAATAGTCAGTTTGTGAAACAGAAAAACAGAGCAAGTATAAAGAAAGCAGTAAAGCAACACACAGAGATTTATAGTGGTTCGAATTTCAATATTCTAAATCCACTCTTCAGACCCAAGGTCTAGATAATTCACCAAGTAAATACAAGCCTCCCTACGATCTATACACAGTCCATGGCTCCTCCGTCCTCCGGTCAGCTGTGGCACTCGCCTAGGAACTCTTTGTAGACTCAGTCTTCAGGTAGAAGTGGAGACGCACCCTGCAGCCTCTTTTCCGGTGGGTGGATGTGTACTAATTCTTCCCAGAATGGTTGGATGTTTAGAGGTTCTTCCCAGAACACAGGTGGCTGGCATACGCCTGTGAGAATCAATATCCCAGACTAGGAAACTGACTGCTATGAAGATATCTCAGAATGATATATTCACCAAGAAGAGCTTCAGCTTAAATCTTCAGCCTCGTGCTAGGAGAAGATAGCACAGTGGGTAACTTGAGTTGGAGACTCAAGTCTCGTGTTAGAGAACACAAAAACTCAGAGAGTTTGACAGAGAGATGGCCTGAACGATTGCCCTTGTTTTCTTAAGACTATTAGAATTTGAATTCTATTTAGGTAACTTGTGAAGGTTGGAAGGGCAGGCCTTTATATAGCGGAGGACCTATGGCAATTTGAATTTCTATACGTTAGACACATAAATCCAGAAGTTAGATTCATGGATTATATTGTCCAATCATAGCCCATGCCTTAGGTCTCCTATCTGCTCTGCAGCGTTAGTGTACATTACACTAACTTTATGTCAGACTTCTTTTTTCAGCTCGAGGGATCCCAGTTTAGATAACCTCATACTAACTTGGGCATATATGAATTCCTGAGTCTGCCTGATATTCAATATCTTTTGAATTTCTCATTTTTTGAAGGTAGAGGCTCTGATACTAACTTTTAAAAGTCAGTACAACTTTGCCCTCATACTGACTTCCCAGGGTCAGTATGGTAAAACCTCATATTGACTAACTATAGTCAGTATGGAAAACGCCCTCATACTGATTTCTCCTCATTAGTATGGAAATCCCTTGAACCGACTTCTCCTTTGTCAGTTCGGGAAAGCCCTCATACAGACTTCTTCTTGTCAGTATGGTAGGACCTTAAACTGAGTGCTCCAACACAGTTTTAGGTCAAGGCTAGGCGTGATGGTAGTCAGTTCTCGAGCATTCCCCTTGCTCGGTCTTCAGTCTAAGTTCTATTACAACTCCATTCGATCCTATACAACGATTACAAGATTAGAACTCTAGAAAATGGAAAAACTGACTAAGATGGCTTACAATCTTTGACCCACCAAAACATCAAAAAGTAAGGAAGGAATTCTCTAAAAAAGAATCCTAACAAAATATATAATAAATGTTATGCAATTGTATGTTTTGTTTTAGAATATTGCAAGTTTTTAAAAATAATGTAATTATTTTTCAATGAATAATGCAGTATTTCAACGTAGATTTAAAATATCTATTATAACTCTGTAATGTTGTTAGGATAATATAATATTAAAAGCAAAATAATGCAAAATTTTCAGAAGGATAATGAAATATGTTCTTCAAATCATTTAGAATATATGCTCTTAACTTATTAAATATCAGCATAGCAGCAATACATGTATATTTAAAATAACTACAAATGCAAAACACATAAATCATAAAGATGTTTGGTCATATTATGAAATCATTCTCTGTTAGAAACAAATGCTTAGGGATCTTCTAAGTCCAGTGTTTTGATATGTCAAAACCAATCTTAGTCAAATTTTCAAGTTTCTAGAGTTCTAAACCGTAATCCTTGTATAGGATTAATAGATTGTAGGTTGAAGACTGAGCAAAGGAGAATGCTCAAGAACTGACTATCATCACACCTAGCCTTGGCCCAAAACTGTGTTGGAGCACTATCCATACTAATCAGGAGAAGTCAGTATGAGGGCTTTCCCAAACTGACTAAGGAGAAGTTAGTTCAAGGGTTTTCCATACTGATAAGGAGATATCAATATGAGGGCGTTTTCCATCTCACTGTGGACAGTCAGTATGAGGGTTTACCATACTGACCCTGGAAAGTCAGTATGAGGGCTAAGTTGTACTAACTTTCAAAAGTCAGTATAAGAGCCTCTACCTCTAAAGATTGAGCAATTCCGAAGTTATCAAAGCACACTCAGACACAGGCATTCAAATATGCCCAAGTCAGTACGCGGTTATCTAAACTGGGATTCATCGGGCTGAAAAGAAGTCTGACATAAAGTTAGTGTATCGTACACTGACGCTGCAAAGCAGAGCAGAAAGAAGACCAAAGGGATGGGCTACGATTGGATAATATAATACATTAGTCTAAAGTCTGTATTTATGAGTCAAACGGATAGAAATTCAAATTGCCAAATGTCCTCCTATATATAAAGGCCTGCCCCTCAACCTTAAACGGTTACAAAAACTGAAAAGTCTTCATACGATAAATGACATTCTTTCAGGCCATATCTCTGCAAAAACTCTCAGAGTTTCCGTGTTTTATAACACGAGACTTGAGTCTCCGACTCAAGTTACCCACCGTGCTAACTTCTCCTAGCACGAGGCTGAAGCTTTAAGCTGAAGCTCTTCTTGGTGAATATATCTTTCTGAGATATATTCAGAACAGTCAGTTTCCTAGTCTGGGATTCTAATTCTCATGGGTGTATGCCAACCACCTGAGTTATGGGAAGAACAAGTGGGACAAATGGCTGAGTGGACTAAAGCGTCGGGTTGCTAATCTGTTGTACGAGTTATTCGTGCCGAGGGTTCGAATCCCTCTCTTTCCGTTTTCGTTGAAGACTTTATTTATTTATGTAAATTTATAACATCTAACCACCGGGAAGAAGGCTGTGGGGTGTTGTCCTCACTTCAATTTGAAGACTGAGTCTACAAAGAGTTCCTAGGCGAGACCACAACAGACCAAAGGACGGAGGAGCCAATGGGTTGTGTATAGATCGTAAGGAGGCTTGTAATTACTTAGTGAATTATCCAGACCTTGGGTCTGAAGAGTGGATGTAGGATATTGAGATCCGAACCACTATAAGTCTTGTGTGCTCTTTACAGCTTTATTTACATTCTTGCTCTGTTTTTCTGTTTCACAAACTGACTTTGAAACCTTCAATACTTCTAAGTACTGAAGAGTATATACTGTGAAACGGACTTATCTAGGAAAGGACTAAGCTTAAGTCTTCCAAACACATAAAATTGACTATACTCTAATTTCATCAAACAAGTGCAACTGTCATATTTACTTCCGCTGCATATTATTTACCTTCCGCTGCACAGTTTTGCACTCTAATTTTGGGACCAAAAAGTGGTATCACGCGCCAAGGTTCTTACAGACTAAGGTTGTGTTGAGTCACTTAGGACCAGGTCTCTGTTTTTCTGCACTTGGTTCTGTTTGTGTGTTTTAAGCTTAGGTACGCAGAGATGGCTCAGATTTCGATGCTTCCAAAGTATTCATCAGAAAACTTTGAAATATGGAAGAAGCGTTCATTGATAATGATGAAGAATGTCCACCCAGAGATGACAGAGGTTCTATCTACCGGACTATTGAAGATCACCAAAGTGAATACTCAGCTCGGGGGAGCAGAACGTCAGGAGATAGTGGAGAAGCCTTATGCAGAGTGGACGAACGACGACAAAGTTCATTTTCAGCTGGATTCAGTAGCCATGGAGCTCATCTTACAATCCTTACCAGAGTCACTGGTTGTTGAAGCTCTCGAGCACAACAACTCCAAAAAGATGTGGGAATTTCTTAGTACACTCAGTCAAGAAACAACTCAGATGAAGCTAAACAAACTTCAAACTGTGTAGATAAGTATGAATCTTTTCAAATGCTTCATAGTGAAAATGTTAAATCAATGGAAGCTAGATTCAATGTTATTATCTGTGAGCTGAAGAACTTGGGGAGAACATATGAAGTTGCAGATATGAATGCAAAAATTCTCTCCAAGATGCCCAAGGAGGACTGGTTCGTCAAAGCCACCAGCTTGAAGGAGAAGGATCTCTCCAAAATGACGACCAATGACGTGTTCGCCCAGCTTCAAGCCCACGAATGGGACATCCAAATGATGAACAGAAATTAAGTAGTGTGAAGTGTCAGCACACATCCAAAAGAAGATGTTGCATTTTTTCGAAAAAAATGTAGTTCAAAAGAAGGCCTCAAAATCCTTAGCAAGCTTACAGATCTTCCGGACAGACGTCCACTTCAAAGTCAGCACCCACACCTTCTGACCAGAAAAAGGAGGAAGAGAGCTCAATTGAAGAGCTTGAGGAGCAGATGAGGAAGTTGACCAGACTTCTTGAGAAAGCCAAAGCCAAGAAGGAAAGTTCAGTCCAGTGAACTGAAGTTTAGCGAAAGACCTCCTAAAGCATGCTTTGAGTGCAAATCTCCAGATCACCTCAAGCATGAATGCCCACTGGTTTCCAAGGAGGAAAGGGAGCGCTTGAAGAGAGTATTCGAGAAGAAAGCTTCCAGAGCAGTTGCAAAGGCCATGCTCTCCAGAACTGAGATGCCAGACATCCCCGACAATAATGATAGCTACTACACATCAGATGATGAGGCAGTGGAGGAAGCCTTCCTGGTGCTGATGGCCAAGCTAGTAGAAAAGAAAGAAACTGAAGCAGAGCCTACAATCCAAGTAAATCTCCCTAACTCAGTTCTTTTCCTGTAGCATGCATAGAAGACAACTCTGAATCTTATTGCTCATATACAGAGGATGTTACACTAGAGGCTTTAAATAGAGAATTTGCTAAATTCTATGAATTAAAAAATGACTTGGCTGGAGAAAATGCTTTAGTGAAACTGAAAGTTTCAAAACTGACTCAGGAGATCCAAGGATCGAAGTCAGTAAGTGAAGATTTAGCCAAACATAGAGAAGAACATTCTACTTTACTTGAATCTTTTAAATCTATCTCTGAAGAATGCGAGTCTTGAAAACTGAAAATTGCTAGTGATAAAAACTTATCTGTTCACTTTATTCTAGCACTAGCAAAGTTTCAGAAGCTCTAAGTTTACAAAGACATGCCTCTGATAAATCAGGTTTAGGATTCTCATAAAATAATTTGAGCAATCATGCATCTACTTCTGAAACTAGAAATGTCTCGAACCATCACTTTAGAAAGAATTCTAGTTTAGAAGTCAAGCTGTTAGGTAAAGGAGTAGTCAGTATGGACAAAAACTCCTTAGTGGCCAATCAGGATAGAAGGGGACAGTCAGTTTCAAAACTGACTTCTATGTCCAAGCTTAGAAAAGGTTTGACTTACAAGTCAAACAAACCTGAGATGAAGCCCATTATACCTAGGAAGTAGGACAAGAAGAATGTTCATAATGCAAGGAAACCCACTTCATCAGCTAAAACTAGACTTTATACAAAGTCAGTTTCATTTCCAGATTCTAGAAATCCGAGGTTCCCAACTCGTAATTCATATGAGAGGAGAAATTATTCGTATAGGAGGAACAACTATACGAGGTCTGAGTCCAATCATGTTTCCATTTTAAGGACTAGGAAGGTTGTACACTCCGGACTCAGTTTTCGAGAACCTAACCGAAGCTCAGTTTCAAGGAAGTCAGTTCCTAGAAACTCAGTTTAAAGAAACTCAGTTTCTCACAAGTTTTCACACACTCACTAGTTTCCTTTAAACATGCATAGAAACTGCATCAATTATTTGAAGAGAATGTGAAAGGTAGAAGATGTTGTGACACCTAGGTTTAAGGTGAAGCAAGTATGGATTCCCAAAGGATGGATCTATAAGACTAACCCTGCAGGACTCGCAGAAACACGGGTACCTTCTATCTAACCTTATCTGTTTTGCAGATACAGGGTCATGTTTTTCAACAAAAACTAATAAAATACTCTCTCAAGAAATGTCAACACATCTCAGTATGAAGCCCACCTCACAACCAAGGACAGAAGAAGCCTCCTACCAAGGCGTGCGAAGATAGAACTGACTTGCTAAGAGAGAAATCAAGTTTTGGTTCACATACTTAGAAACTTTCTGAAGGACGGATGCTAAATTAAAACTGAGTTCCAACTCTCAATTTAGAGACTAACTATTAGTCAGTTTGGTAACTCAAAAGGCGGGATTTCAAAATCCAAGAATTATTGTATCCAATACGACGCATTTATTGCCAAACAGGCACCGACGAATCCGCAAATGCCACATGTAAAGGCTCATTTTCAAGTCAAATCAGTCCCAAATGATCTCAAACAAGGGCTTGTCCCAGCCATTGATCTTGTGTCCACTCTGTACTCTGTACTCCCAATTCTTGAAATTCTCATTCTTATTCAATTCTGCAACACACATTCTCTCATTTATTGGTAATCATCTATCCACATTCATGGCGCCAAAGAGATCAAAATTATCACAGACACCAGCAAGGGACACTTCCACCTCTGGCCAAGAAAAACAATCTTCCTTTGAGTACGTTGAAAGACCATATTCATAAGTTGTAAGGCTCTTCCATTCAGACCTGAAGAAACACTCACCAGAACAGAGGCGAGAGGCTCAAGTAAAGAAAAAAAGATCCTGTTCATAAAAGGACTAAAGGTTGACTGCCCAGATGTCAAAAGTTTGGCTCATCATCTACTCCAAGAAAAGATATTCTACTTCCTGCGATCTCATCCCCAAAGATTCCATCCATTTCTTGTTGCCGAGTTTTATGCAAATGCAGTCATCGCCAGAGACCAGAAATCATTCACCACCCATGTGGCAGGTACTGAAATCATTGTCACACCTGAGTTACTTGAGAAAGTGTTCAATCTTCGAAATAGTGGAACAAATGTGCATGTATATAAACAATGGGTTGATATCAAGAGACTGCAGGAGATCTTGGAAGGGTATTGGTTGAAATGGAAACTTGATGATGTTGACACATCTTTCAGGATAAATCACAAAATAATTGAGTTTGTTCCGTACTACAAGTATTTAGTGGACATTGTGATAAGGATGTTGCAGTGTGATATGGGGTCATATTCAGAAATGATTAAGAAGAAATATTCTCTGCTTATGGCAATCAATGATGGGGTAGAAGGAGACTGGGCGTCTTTTCTGTTTGAAAGACTTTTGGATTTTGCGGGAAGAACAACCACAATAGAAGAAACCGAGCAGTTTTCTATTGGTGTTGGTTTTGGTTTGAAAATAAGCTATCTTCTCAAGAAGATATTACCTGCAGTAGATGATGGACCTACTGTGATTGAAGAAGGAGACAACAATGAGGATCGTGAAGGAGAAGAGGAAGTTCAATCTGCAGCTCAACAAGAAGAGAACTTTGATACGGTAAATGTTTAATCGCTCAAACTCCTAATGACTCAAGAATAAAAATTAATCCGAGAACTTCTTCATTCGCCCACTAGAGTATCGGTATACTAATATGAAGACTAATAGCTAGGACAAATCAATCATTGAGTAGTTTTTATCTTAGGCAAATATGAAATCTACACTATCTAACTATGACAAATTAAACAAAATGCTTCAATCACCATGGTAGAACTATCATTTCACTCAAATTATCCAAACAAACTCACAAAAAATGCTTGGAAATCACATATTGATAGAATGCACCAAGAAGAGAAGAGGATATTGGTATGAACTTTGCAATAAACCAATTAAATGCTAAAATGATGTGAACCGCCTCTCATTCTCCTAGTAATGATCCATCCACCCTACACTATCTAACCCCCTTAGTACCGGTGAATTAGACGTAGATGAGATAGGACTCCCAAGCTGTTACGTTATTGAATCAAATCCCACTCCTAATGGTTCCTGGATTAAAGAACCTACAAGCTATCCCCGCACATGGATTAGGTCAAAACTCGTATGAAAACACACTAATCACGATATCTAGACCCACGTATTGGCTGCGATTTTGACGTCAACAATCAAGTTGTTGGTTAGTACCTACACTACTTGATTAGGAACAAGCTCTAGTGTGATGCAATTGACTAGGAGAAAGTAAACATTCATTCAATCATTGCAATATATTCAAAACATTGCTCATCCAATATCCTAAAAGGTTTAGCCTCTCATACCTTTTGTTGATTGCAATTCAATTACAAGAGAAAATGAATCCATTACAATATAAGGTAGAAAATAGATTTTCCCCCAAATGTTGATCTTCGTGGTTGGATCTTCAATTTCCTCTTCAATTTGCATCTAACAAGAGTGATGTTGCATTGATTCTCCCTTGATCTGATGTTTGAAGGTGATTTGGAGTGAGTAACCACTTTTTCCCTCTTAGATCTATCTAAAATTGACAAAAATTTCTTTCCATTTGCGATTTCACACCTTATATAATAAGTTACCAGACCCAGGGATCGACCTAGATCACATCAGACCGATCGAAATGATTTGAAACTGAAAAACCGCGAAGGCCGCACGCATGGGTTCGATCGGTCCCAAAGGAGATCGGCGGAAACTCGCCTCTAAAATGGCAGGTTTGGTCGATCTAGGCAGGGTTCGGTCGAGATGAGCTGGACAAAGGCAATTCTCGACCGAACCCAAAGTTGTCCGGACTGATATTTGCCTCTAAAATCACCCTGCTGCTCCCCTACTCATCCGGGTCAATCTCTGTAGTGCTAGATCCTTGGATGGGTAGATTTTCCACCAAAACTTAGCCAAAAATGATGAAATATGCTCCAACATGACCATACACAACACAAACAACACCAAACACGAAAATAAAGCAAAAACACAAGAAAAACATATGATATGGCTGTAAAATGGACACAAACAAGCATGCACACACATCGAATAATAGGTCATTTTACACACATATCATAATCCCCCAAACTTGAACATTTTATTGTCCTCAATCAAAACAAAGCAAAACAATTGTTCTACCTTGTGCAATACCTCATAGCTCATCTTATCAATCGACGCCGAGTCTTCTCTCCATTTTTTTTTACTACAAAACAAAAACAAAAGCAAAAATAGAAAATAAAATATATAATACAACTCAATCCAAAAATCCTCAACAGAATTAGTATTAGGCGGTAAATCTATCTGTTCCCCGGCAACAACGCCAATTTGATCACTGATATTTCTACCAGATTAATTGCAAATATAGTGGCCAAATTAATTTATAACTCGAATGTCAAACCCACAGAGAAAAGATATGCGAAATAGTCTTATGTACTAAAACACAGTTTCGGATTAATTGTTTGAGTAATTCAAAATCAGGTTTGGTTTATTAAACTAGGCAGATAAAATAAAATAAAAACTTAAATCAATTAAAGCAAAACACATATCCTAGGGCAGAAATCTTATTATGGATAACATGTAAGAACCAATTAAATTAACAGGTGGAATACTGCAATAATGATATATTTCCTTGGTCGGCAAATATAACCCAGATTACTAATTAGTGACTATCTCCTCTCGGTCTCAAGAACACCAAATTAGTCAATCTCATAAGCAAATCAGTTCAATTCCTACAGTCTAATACATCTCAATGGACAGTATAGAGTATATCATGCATTCCTAATCTCACTATCAATATTCACCTTTCGGTCCTTCTATCAATAGCTAGACATCTAAATTAATCGTCACCTCTCGGTCCTTGAATTAAATTAGAATTATAAAATAGACACAAGAATCATGAACCTAATTAATTAATACTAAACATGCATTATCAAACCCTAAAAATAAAAGACATAATTAAACTAAAATAAACTTGCATAAAAAATAAAAACTGAAATTCAAAAGTGCATAAAATAAATAAAAACTCTAACTACAGAAATTGAGGTTAAGAAGGATATATGAACTAATGTTCATATAGGGATTGAAGTCCACTGAATAAACTAGCCTAGAGGGGTATTTATAGTGTTTGTATGGGCTTTACAAGGCTGAATTCTATAGGAGATAGGAGTAGATTTGATGTATATCTATATCTCCATGTCCTACAATGGGTATATCTTTAATCTTGAGTCTTCAGGGCTTCCAATATGATATATCTCTTCAATTTTGGCCAAATCTCGCCCAAGATTCGTGAAAACCTTCCAGAAACTCGTCAAAATTATTCGCGTCGATCGACGATGGTCTGTGTCGATCGACGCGCGTCCATGTCGACTGGCTTCTGCCTGCGTCGATCAATTCTGCGCGGTCTCACGGTTTTGGCCATAACTTTTGCTCCCGAACTCCGATTGACCCGATTCCAGTTGCGTTGGAAAGCTAACTCGAAGCTCCATCCATTGCCATACTCCAATAGCCCGAATTCCTTGTGTGGAAAAATCCTTCATTGCCACTCTTTCACGTCACTGCTTTCGGAACAGATTTTTGGTGAATTCGTCCTAAAACCTGCAACAATACACCACTACAAGTGCAATACCTTCCTAGAGTGATTCATGCAACAAAAATAACTAAAATAAACTAAAATGTAACTAAAAACATGGATAAATCAAACCAATAATGAGTGAAAATATGAACTAGTCAACCGGCAACCGACACATCCCCCCAAACTTAGTCAAGTGAGACTAAGTTTGCAAAAAGGTGGACGGTGCTCCATCACTCCTCTCGGTCTATAGTTCCCCCTAAAAATACAAAACAAACAACAATCATCACCAACAAGAATAAAATCACATTTCTAAAGAAAGAAAATCTACCAAACAAAAAGAATGGATGGGTTGCCTCCCATCAAGCGCTATGTTTAACGTCCAATAGCTCGACATTCATACCTCATCATTTCGAAGCAACATCTAAGACCGTACAAGGACTATTATCCACAAAGTACCTCTTAACTCGATGGCCATTAACGTTAAAACACAAATCATTATCCCCCATTAATTCCAACATGTCATTATTGAAAACTTGTTTTACCATGAACGGCCCCGGACCATCTCGATCTAAACTTCCCAGGCATCAACTTCAACCTCGAATTAAAAAGAAGCACCAAATCACCCGGTGAAAAAACTTTACCTCGAATATGCAAGTCATGGAACTTCTTAGCATGTTCCTTGTAAATCCTTGAATTTTCATAGGCCTCATTTCGAAATTCCTCCATCTCATTCAAATGTAGAACCCGATCACTTTGAGCCTGCCTCCAATCCACATTGACCATTTTGAGTGCCCAATAAGCCTTATGCTCAAGCTCCACCGGCAAATGACACGACTTACCAAACACTAATTGGTACGGCGACATGCTAATCGGAGTTTTGAAAGTCATCCTATATGCCCACAAAGCATCCTCCAATCACAAAGACCAATCTTTTCTTGTCACCACCGTCTTTTCAAGAATCGCTTTGATCTCCCTATTGGCAAGCTCCATTTGACCATTTGCTTGCGGATGATAGGCGGTAGTGATTCGATGTTTAACTCCATAACGGGCTAACAACTTTTCCAACATCTTGTTACAAAAATGGCTCCCCCATCACTTACCAAGGCCCTAGGGATATCGAACATTGTCACAATACCTTGCAAAAACTTCAACACCACTTTAGAATTATTGGTAGTTGTATCAGCTTCAACTCAACGGGAACACCTAGTCAACGACAAGTAAAATGTACTGATATCCAAAAGATGAGGGAAAAGGACCCATACAATCTACACCCCAAACATCGAAAAGATTAATCCCAATGAATATTTTAGACGGCATTTCATCCCTACGAGTAATAGAACCCGTCTTTTGACACCTATCACAAGCCTTTACAAAGTTCATGCAATCACGATAAATGGAAGGCCAATAAAATCCACAAGAGTGTACCTTCAATGTCGTACGGTTGGGGGAAAAATGTCCCCCACTTACCGATGCATGACAATCCTCCATAATCCTTCTCCATTCCCCATGGTGAACACATCTCCGGATGATTCCATCTGCACAATGACGAAACAAGTATGACTCCTCCCAATAATAAAACCGCACATCCTTAAGGAATTTCTTCTGTTGGTGGGGTTTCAAACCGGGTGGCAATACTCTGGCTACAAGAAAATTAGAATAATCAGCATGCCAAGGAATATTGTAAGACACATACATAATATGTTCATCCGGAAATTGCTCATTAATGCATCTTTCACTCTCATCACCCTCAACCTGCTATTCTAAACGAGATAAATGATCCGCTATAACATTTTCACACCCTTTTCTATCTCTTATCTCCATGTCAAATTCTTGTAACAACAAAATCCATCTAATGAGCCGAGGTTTAGCATCCGATTTTTTGAACAAGTATCTAATTGCCGCATGATCCGTATACACAATCGACCTAGATCCAACCAAGTAAGCACAAAACTTATCGTAAGCATAAACCACTGCTAAAAATTCTTTCTCAGTCACAGTATAATTACATTGGGTTGGGTTCAAGGTCTTACTAGCATAATCTATCACCCTAAACACTTTCTCCCGTACTTGTCCTAAAGCCACTCCAATTGCTACATCACTTGCATCACACATCAAAACAAGTTCCTCATTCCAATCGGGGGTAATAAGTATAGGAACATAAATGAGAGCACTCTTCAAAGTCTCAAAAGCGCACACACAAGACTCATCAAATACAAATGGAACATCTTTTTCAAGTAGACAACACAAGGGCTTGGTAATTTTTGAAATTTTTTGAATAAATCTCGTATAAAACCCAACATGCTATAAGAAACTTTTCACACCCTTCACCGACCTAGGTATAGGGAATTGTTCGCCTTATCCACTTCTAATCCTTCACTAGAAATCTTATGGCCTAGCACAACACCTTCACATACCATAAAATAGCATTTCTCCCAATTAAGCACAAGATTAGTTTCTTCACATCTAGTAAGGTCAATTTCCAAATTTTTTAAGCATGCATCAAAAGAATTACCCAAAACCAGAAAGTCATCAATAAATACTTCCATGATCTCCTCAATTAGGCCATGAAATATTGCCATCATGCATATTTGGAAAGTTGTCGGTGCATTGCACAACCCAAATGGCATCCTTCGGTAGGAAAAAATGCTATAGGGACATGTGAATGTGGTTTTATGTTGGTCCTCCGGTGCCACCATGATTTGGTTGTATCCCGAGTAGACATCCAAGAAAATGATCTTTCCTAGTAGCTAAATTTAAGGCTCGATAATCAATACAAAACCGCCACCCTTTTTGTTGGCTTTTCCATTACTTCCTCTCCATTTTCCTTTACCACCTTTTCGAAACCTCCTTTTTTCGGCACGATATGTGTGGGACTAACCCACTCACTATCACTCAGTGCGTAGATGATGTTGTTGTCCAATAACTTTAGTACCTTCTTTTTCACAACCTCTTGCATCATAGGGTTCAATCGCCTTTGAGGTTATCTTTTGGGTTTGCAATTGTCCTCGAGAAGTATCTTGTGCATGCAAATGGTCGGGCTTATTCCCTTAATATCCAAAATTTGCCATCCAATTGCCAACCGATGCATCCGTAAGACACGAAGCAACTTCTCTACTTCACTTCCCAAAAGTCTGGTAGAGATAATCACCGGAAATGTCTCCTTTTCTCCCAAAAATGCATACTTAAGATGATCCGATAATTTTTTCAACTCAACCTCCGGTGCCTCATTCTCCATCTTGTCTTTCTTTCGTTTGGCCTTATCTTCCTCATCTTTAGTTCTCAATTCCAAAAAACAAACTTCCCCATTTGTCGACTCGGTTGGGAAGTTATCTAGAGCTCTAACACACTCCATGTGCTCCTCACTTACTTCCTCTTCCTTTCCTTGAACACTTTCCATAGAATAAGAATTTTGTAACACCTCCGCCAAGGGTTCTCTTCCTTCTCCTTTATCATAGCTTGTAGATTGCACTACTTTCACCATATTACAATTCTCCTCATTGTCATCTCCCATGCTTCTCTTCATGGCTTCCGGAAAGGAGAATGTAATCTTCCGGCCATAAAATTGGAAGGTTAACTCACAATTCCTCATATCAAACAATGCCCCTCCGGTAGACAAAAATGGTCTTCCCAAGATTAAAGGAACATCTCCATCATCATTCATGTTAAGCACAACAAAATCTACCGAAAAAATAAAATTACCCACTTTAACTAAGACATCCTCTACAATCCCCTTGGGATACGAAAAAGACCAATCCGTCATTTGGTGTGTCATAGTGGTTAGCATGATCTCCCCAATTTCAAACTTCCTAAAGAGAGACAAGGGCATTAAGTTAATGCTTGCCCCCGAATCACACAAAGCCCGTGTCACCTCGAAGCCACCAATGACTCAAGAGATTGTAAAACTCCCGGTATCTTGCCTCTTAAATAGCATCTTTCTTTGAATCACGACACCATACTCCTAAACAAATTCACCGATTCATATTCTCCAATCCCGTATTTACTCTTTTGAGTAAACATTCCTTTCAACATCTTCATGTGCCCAAGCATTTCTTGAAGAACTTCCAACAAAGGAAGATTGATTTGGATCTTACTCATATGCTCAAGAAATCGTGTGAACTTTCTTCGTACTTGTTGGTCCCAGATCAGAGTACGTATGATATGCAGCGGAAGTATTAAATAAGATAAATCGCACTCTAACTAAGACAGTTAAGCTAACTAACAACACAATTTTTACTTGGCAGTTTTAAATAGCCAGTTCAAGTTAGCCAACAGATTAATATAGCAGTTTTGCAGTTATGTGCAGTTAATAGTTTATGCTCTTCAACACTTGCGAGGCAAGTGTTGAAGGTTTGAAGATATGCTAGAAAACTGTAAAGTGTGAAAGTAAGTAAAACTATAAACAAAATAGGATATTTATAGTGGTTCGGATCTTAAAGTCCTACGTCCACTCTTCGGATATCTGATCCGGTAATTCACTAAGAAATGAAAATACACTCCTCACGATCTATAGCTAGTTGATGTACAAACCTCCGTCCACAGCACAAAGGATCACTCGCCCAGGCAGCTGTACTTCACTCCTTCTTCAGTCCGTTGAAGGCTCTGCGTCTTCTCTGTGGACTGGCTCGAAGTTGGACTGAGAAAAAACCTCCATTTTCCTCCTTCAGTAGGTTAGATGGTTGAGTTCTTCCTAAAACTTTCACAGTTCGGCAGTTGCCCGTAATAACCTACTCTTCCTTTGCAAGAGCAGGCTGATATGTTCTTATTCCAAGAATAAGAACACCAAATATGTAGATTAAGTTAGCTGACTTAATCCTCGTGTACCCAGGGTAACACGGTGAATATCCAAAGATTCTATGAGCAATGAATGCTTCGTGTTCAATAAATGAACCACGATAAATGCCTTCTCTCTTGAAAGTGATTAATGCATTGAGCTTTAACTTCTGTGGAGAGGCTTGTGTGTCGGAGATTCAAATGTGCGAGATAGTTCAGAGGTTTAGCACTTGAAATTGGCAAAGGTTTTTATGTCTCTGTATTTCCTGCTATTTATATGTGGAGACCCAAAAAATAGCCGGTAGAGACATAGAGAAGAATGTCCAATCACAGTCCATTCTTCTCTGTAAAAGGTCGCTTTCATCTCTTATATCTCTGCTACATCGACCTGCTTTTCAGAGCAACTTGTACTTGATGTGTCAGATGTTTAAACAACGTTGTACACCAGTCGCAACTATGTCTGTCTTATGTTGTTGACTTCCTCGAGAGACTTCTGCGATTGCTCGACACTAGCCTCGTATGCATTCTTGAACATAAAACTGTCTTGGCTTGAAACTGTGAGCGTCTCTCAATAGTTTTCTTGTGTATCCAGACTTTGGTAGGAGAAACTGTCTGTGCAATTCTAATGACTTTGATCTGCTCTGCTTGTCTTCGTCTTGTTGGCTTGACAGTTATCTCGTCAGAATGCTATCTTCTCCAAAGCTGTTCCACAGTTTTGATGATATCCTTATTCCTAGACTATTATAACTCGATTATCCTATACAAGGATTACATGAGGTAATACTCTATAGCTTAGACATTGGTATATAGTTTTGACACATCAAAACATCAAATTAAGGTGGGATTACAATAGTAATACCTAACTGATGGTCCCTGATGAGAGTCGTGTTAAGCAGTGGAAGACTATTTAACAAATGCAACGGAATATTTCAAGTTATCTTGCACTTAGTTCCTTTTAAAATGTTTAGCTTAAAGTTGGAGTTAAGATTGTTTCAGATATACACTAGCAACTTGAGGTTGCTAGGTTTAAATCAATGATAGAAATAATAAAACAGTAACAAAGACACAGGATTTACAGTGGTTCGATCCTTAAGATCTATGTCCACTCTTCAGTCGAACACTGAGAATTTTCACTAAAAAGATATATGAAAGTACAAGGATTCGCCGGTCACTTGTAGCAGGTGGTGAGCTTTCGAGCCAACAACTACAAAGCTATCCTCCGTCACTTTATCTTTTGACAGCTGCGGCTAAGTCAAGGGCAACACCTTTATAAAACTTATCCTCGCTGTAATGGAAGCTCTTAAGTTCCTTCCTGAACTCTTCTGTGTGTTTTTGGAAACAGCTCGTCTTAGTCAATCTCTTTTTAGAGATGTGACTGATGGATGCTTCATCGGATGGAAGTTATCCCAATGATTGATTCTTGAACAAAGTCAAGGAATCTCTTCTTGAATAAAGTGTCAGATATTCAATGTGTGACACTTTTGTTGAGAGCTTTAAATTCTCCTTATCTCTTTAACGTGCTCTCAACTGACTACTCTTTCGCTTTGCTTCGCTTGTAAAAGTTATCTCTCAATAATTGTCTTTTGTGAATCGTAGAAGCAGTCGTAGTTCTTGTCTCTTGTTTCGACTTCTCTTTTATATATGGAGATTCAAACTTTTGAACCTCCAGACCCGTTAGACACAACGTTCTCTTTGTCCAATAGAGTTGCCACTTTTTCCGTCCTTTCTGGCCTGGTACAGTGCTTTTCACCTACTTCAGGAAAGCTATGTGTCCTTCGTTGTACCCTTTGTCAGAACGGGAGTCTTAGCAGAAGTTGCTGGATATTTCCTTGCTTAGCATTCTTTCGAAGAATGCTGGGAACATTCTGCTAAGTCTTTAGACCTTTTGACTGCTGAGATCTTCTAGCAGTCTGTCTTTTTATCCAACTGCTGACTCCTCAGCAGTTGTGTATTCAGCACTTTGAGTCTTGATTCCTGATTGCTACTACTTCTAGCAATCTCCTGAGTATTAGTGAATGCTGACTCCTTAGCATTCTGCTATCTTTTTACTTCTGACTGCTGAGCAAGTATTCCTAGCAGTCGTCTCATTCAACATATGACTACCAACTCCTTAGCAGTCATTCTTCTCAGCACTTGACTACTACCTCCTTAGCAGTAATTTCAGTCTGCTGACGTCTCTAGCAGCCAATATCTTCCTGACTGCTGAGAACACTCCTAGCATCCAGAATCTTCTGAAGTTGCTTGGAATCGGATTTCCTTTGTTTCAATTGCTGAATCCTTCAGCAATCTTCCACAAGCATTTCTAATCTATTACAACTCGATATATAGCCTAAACAGGACTTTACAAATGAGTTGCTAGACTATTCTAGACTTCAGCAATGATCCACCAAAATAACTAAGGCTTTGATTCAACAAAACCTTTACAATTTGATCTAAAGGGAGATTTACAACATAAATCCAAGAATAATTCCCAACACTAACAATTTTCCCCTTTTTGATGTTGTCAAAACCATACCTCTAAGTCTATCTATGTTGACGAGAAGATGCAGTTGGTCCGAGTTTTACAAGGTTTGTCTATCTATTACTGCTCAGAACCGTGCTTCTTCTACACTCGACCTACTCTAAATGATCTTCCCCCTTAATGGGATAATAGTTTTCGATTAAAATCAATCATTTTTAGAGTAATAATAGAAGAAGATTTGCTGATAACACTGGAAGATGTGAATTCAGCCAATCAAGAATCAAGGTGAGGGACAATGAGTAGTTGTCTTCAAATCAACAATTTTTCACTTTTCACTAGATTTGATCAATTGCAAATACATGAAAAGCTCAAAAACTACGATAAAAGAAAAGACATTCAAAAAAGATGCAAGCAAACTAAATTCCCATGACTTTTCCTTACCTGTCTTGATTCTTGTCCTTCTCCTTATCTTGATTCGAGGAATCAGCGTCTTTTGGCTTTGAGGTCATTACAATGGATGCGGAGAGCAGTTCAGCTTGCGCTTTGATAGTTGCGGTCAGTTCTGAGAGATGTTCATGTCTTCTTCTTTGGAAAGCATTAGAACATCCAGTCTCCTTGTGACCTGATCATCCCGCATCTTGCGCTCTTCTTCCTGCATCATGTATTCCTCTTTTCGCTTGTTCTCTATTTCAGCCAACTACAACTTTATTGACGCATCTTGTCTCTCTTCCCCCCTTTTGACAATATCAAACACAAGAGCTAGATGTTGATTCAGCCGAAGATCCATCTCTTGTTTCATAGCATTATAGGGTAGAAGGCCTGTTGCAACGGAGACAGGATTCGGAGACTGGATTCCTTCAAACATAGTCAGTGCCCTAGATTGGTCATTGGGTTGACTCTGAGAGGTTGCAGTGGAAGTCTCAAGCTAAGGTGGAGCTTGAATCGTTGTTGTCTCATGTATAGCTCTTTCAGCAGCGACATCTGCTATTTTTCGAAGAGCTTCAGCAGTTGCAACCTCTTCTTCGTTCCTTTTCAGCTCAGCAGATGCTGCCTCCTGTCTCTTTAGTGTAGGGATTTATCCGTGAACCAAATCACAAAATCCAAATAAGCCAGATCGATTTACGATTTATTGTTCACAATACCAATTCACTAACCCTAGCATGCTCCTATGAATTTAATGCGTGGATAATAGAGATTACCTTAATTTCGTAGTCTCTGTACCGATCTTTCGCGTTTGAATTCCAATATTTGAATCAACCACGCGAATTAGTTAAATCTGCGGAAACAGAAATTAGATGGATTCTAATTTCAAGATTTAATAAAAGAAAACAAGAAAGAGGAATAATTTGTTCTCCAGATTAGATCTTCAGGGCTGTATCCCAATGCTATTCAGATCTGCTACTGGTGAGGATTCCACAGATCTGTAGTTGTGCAAGCCAGAATCAAAATTCTCCCCTCTGCACTGAGTAGCCGCCACCTTTCTCTCTCACTCTTAGGGTTCACTGATTTGAATTGTGTTACAACTTGTGAGAGAGAGCTGTCTATTTATAGACCTAGGGTTTTAACCCTAATGGGCTGCTGGGCTCAATTCAGCATATTTATTTTGGGCCAGACCTGGGACCTAATGCAAATAATAAAGTGGGCCTATAAATTAATTAATTCCAATATCCACAACCCAGGACACAATTAATTAATTAATATTAATTCTTTTTCACCACAAAATTAATACTGACCTACCCCTTTATTACCACGTTATGAGAACGAGCTACATTTAATTGAGAATCCCCATATTTAAGGTTAGCGGACATTCATTAATTAATCGGAGCTTCTGATAAGCTCTACCTACAATTAATTAATATCTTATTTTCCTGAGTAGTACCACTCAAACCTTATCACTTGTGCCTGAACTTAATCAGCCAGCAGGACTTTAGCACGATGAATGTCATTGAACTCCTCAGTTAATGTCCCCATCCTATTACTCGGATATGGTTACCTAAACCCAGTCTCAGGCAGTACTACACGAACTGCTGTTACCCAAGATGCGGATATTTGAGCACGTTACTTAGGCTCTCCACCATGGCAAGTCAAAGCAACAATCAATCCGTGCAAACCCCTGAACCTTCGTTAGGGTTTGGACTCAATCAAGAACAAGATCTTGTATTCGCTGATGTCAGACAGTCGAACACATCTCATTGCGGTCCATCAATACGCCACCCTTGCGTACCAGCATTTCAAGTAACCAAGATAGACTACTTATTCCGACTATGCCGCAGCCATCCGGACAGACGTATCCTCTTACGCTGTCTCAGTTGTGATCAGGTTTATGTCTCACTAGGTCAAGTGATCATACTGTCTTCTGCGATCTACTACACGATGTATGATCGTCCCTATCGGTGAGACAAGAGGATACCATTGTTACATACATTAGGTTTGTTTGACAGATAGGAAAAATAAATCGTTGTATACTCATTGTAATAAATGCTTTCTGTATACAAAACCCATCATTTAGCTTGGCAGCTTCAGCCTCCTTTCTCTTGAGTTCTGCTACTTCTGCCTTTTGCTTTCGCTTAAGCTCTGTTGCTGCTTCTGCTTCTTGCTTTCGCTTAAGCTCTGCTGCTGCTTCTGCTTCTTTTCTTTTGAGTTCAGCAACCTCTGCCTCCTTTCTCTTGAGCTCAGCAGCCTCTTCCGCTTTTCTCTTGAGCTCAGCAGCTTCGGCCTCTTGAATCCTTTGAAGTTCAGCACTTGCTGTTTAATCTTCATTTTGAAATGGAGATAGACGGCTTCTGAACATTTGTTCGTTGTTGTCTAGATTCCTTCGTTGAGTATTTATTTCTTGTTGCTGGTTGTCAAGTTCTTGACACTGGTTGTCCAGTTGCTGAAGAGCTGTGTGATATTCAGCGATCTTTGTTCGGATGATTTATACATTCGATGCCACTGCACTTGAGGTAATCACTTGATGAGCATCTAAGTGATCAGTTCCCCCTAAATCCAAGATGGGCATATTTTCATCCTTCTCCAACCCTAGAGGAAGTGGCGTAGTTCGCTCAGAGCTGGAGGATGAGGAGGCGTCCATCGCTGCAGGGCTTGCTAGCTCTTGGTTTGGAACTTCTTCACCAGGATTGGATGATGGACCTTCTCCTTCAAGTGTAGCGTCGAAAGTCAGTTCCTTGGCAACTGATTCGATTGACTTGTCTTTATTAGTCTTCATTTTCTTTGGATGTTGGGGCTGTTCAACAGTTCGTTGATTTTCTTGCTGTGAGTCTTCCTCCGAATTGTGAGCTGTCTGTTTTCGCTTCCTTCTATTTCGCTTTTGTGCAGGATTTTGAGCGGGAGTGCTTGTCTTCTTTGGCTTCTTGGTAGGATCAGCCCTGCGAACTGTTGGAATGGTCTTGAGATCTTCAGATGTCTTACCATCTATTTCCATGTCGTCCAAACTGTCATCTGCTTCATTTTTTTGAATTGAGCGATAAACTGGAACTTTCGTTGGAATGAAGTCGGATGATATGAGATTTTCTCCTTCATCCTGTGATCCCAAGATGCTCTCAAGAAGGTAGCTAACCTTCAATCCTAACCCAACACACAAAGAGAAATTCCCTCTAATTAGGATGTCTTTGTTCTTCTTCGCGTTCTCCAGTAAGTGCCCAAAGATATATGCTGCCCAATCTCCTCCATGGCAATCATCAAGTGCCATCATCAGGGAGTATTTAGGACTGCTTAACTCAGACAGAGACCAAATCCCACAATAAATCATTCTCAACACGATCTCACTTAATGTCTTGGAAAATATATTCAGTTCGGACACTTTGGGGGCAGCTTTGAACTTATCGGGCAGTTCGGGCTTTTTCCATTTAAGCTAGTGAGCATTTTATTCTTCTTGATTGTGTTGAATATAAATGGCGATATGAGCCCCTTCTTTCGATAGATGAGGATGTTGACCAATAAGATCAGGATCGACTTTTATCTTCTTTGCTTCAACCGTAGTGAAAAAGAAAGTCTAATCCTTATCATCGAATGTGGCATTTTCATAGAATTCAACGACCCAATTCGGATTAAATCTTCAAGGACATGCAATTAAGAACTTTGTTAATTTCTCTTTGAGTAGTTTTCCAGCAATTTCTTGAGAAATTGCCTCGTCTGCGGTGATCGAGAGGAAGTTCTTCCAATTAAGAATTTTCTCCTTCATGACTTGGGATATCAGAAGCTGTCGATCAGCAGTGCTAGATTTATCAACTATAGAAAATAGTTCGTCCTGAGAGGTATCCTTAGTGACAACAAGCTTTTCTGGATTATCGGAGGTTCTGGTATCCATGATTTGGTTTTCCTTTTTGGCATGAACTAGTGATAGAAGGTGGTTGATTTGGGAGATTCTCGGTCTGGGATTTTAGATGGTTTGACTGACTGGCATGCAAGGAGTGGGGTGAACAAGTCGATGACAGGATGGGTTTAAGGGTTTTTGGTGATCGGTTTTGGCAAAATTGTAGGCTGAGATTTAAACCCTTTTGATGTTGAACGGTTGAGATGAATGCTGACCTCAGTGCCTGTTCGAGTCATCTGGGATGCTGTGTAGCAGCATAAGGAAGGATTGACGTAGCTCCGGATAATACGCCATCGTGCTGCTTCGCATTTAATGCGATGTGCCGCAGAGATCTTCACGGTAATCGAAGATGCGCCTTACCTCTAGCACTTTTCTCTCTCTTGAAGCTTCGTTAAGAAGATAAGAGATGACTTAACTGGTATCTCATGGATTAAAACTAAGCTGCTACTCCTTGGTATGAGGAAACTGTTTTCCCCCTTGACATATGGCAAGATGGTTCTGACAGTTTTCATGCGGACTTTGTCATTCAGTTCTCGAAAATTGTTCCCACACTATGATGACATCTGATCATCTGACCTATTGGCAATCCTTCAATAGTGATTGACAAGAAAAAGTGATTAAATATTTAGTCACCACTCATTCCTTTTGTTATCAATCTGATAGGCCATTTCCTTCCTTCGAGAGGACGTGGCAGTGCTTTAATTGACACATGTCTCCCTATAAGTGCTCCTTTGATGAGGTAGCGAATATAGAAGCAGCTAATCTTTTCTTCTTTTCTCATAACCATATCCTTTCCTTGAAATGGTTGAACTGGTGAACATTGCAGAGGAGATGGCGAGGATTACCATCACGTGAAACAAGATCCTTGATCGTAGAAGGTTGTATGCCGAGTACTGGAGTTTACCAGAGGATGTGTACTATCGAACTACTAACTTCTTGGCGATCAATGGCCTGGACAACTTTCTGACAATGCGGCCTGTTGTATTTCATCCGGATCTGCTTAGGATGATGATTTACAATTCTATCGTCTTTGAGGACGAGATCTCCTTCAGTCTCAACGGAGTGGATTTCACCTTGTCTGCAAACTTCTTGTCTCGACAGTTTTAGCTGCCGCATCATGGAACACACGTTTTGCACCATCGAATTGATGAGACTGCTCCTGAATGGTCACCGTGGTGGGAATGGAGAGGTAACAACATCGCTTTTGATCCAACAGCTCCAAGTGCATTTCTTTAGCCTCGTCAGCAGGTGTCCTTCGACATCATTAATCAGCTAGTGCTCTGTAATCCTCTGTTGCAAATGAACTTTTCTCCACCTGTTTGGAGAGCAATGATGGCTTTTGAGGATCAGACTGAGGTTGTCTGAAGATGGCTATGCAGGACCTATGGCCTGCAGCTGAGCTGGCTCCTAGAGAGGCGGATCCTCCTTTTGGCTGATGGTACGTCAGGTTTGCGACTGAGGCCAACTGACTATTACCTAGTGCAACTACGCTGATCGCCCTCTTGCAGTTTTAGCTGCTAACAACTCTAGCTGCTGGTAGTCTCTAATAGCCTGACCAGTTTTCAATAGAACTGATGTAGTCTTTTGTTTTGCTTAACTCCTTATTATGAACAATGTAATCTTCGTAATTTTTTATGAATAGTGCACATAAGATTTGTTGTATCTTCCATCTTTTATGCGTGTCTGCTTTAGTTGAGCCTCGTACTTCTTAGAATATGTGTTTGTAAAAAAACTGGACTCTTTTGATCCATTTGACACTTGTTTCGTCTGGATTGGCTCCCGTCGATGGTCAGATCTTGCATCAATTTTTTAGATTCTGAATCTGATTCCTGGAGCGTTGTGACCTTGTTTGGAACGTCACATCTTTCACGTAATTCGATAAATATCTTTTCATATCAGTTCGCGATTTCTTTTCCATAAATACTTCTTTCCTTAAGTATTAAGTATTCTCCTAATCCAATACTTCCATATCTTCGACAGATAAGATATCTCTTCCTTCATAGCATCATGTCTTCTTCTTCAGACGAAATTGTCATCGAGCGAAATAGGATCTTCAATAAGAGTGGCTTGATAAGTCATTATCGGGAAAGCCCAAGTGTCTCTGATCCTGTACTGAGAGGCCTGAGGGTTAATTCTCTGGATACCTTTGTATCTATGAGACCTTCCACCTTTCAGAAAGATGCTCTGGAAATCTTTGTTGAAACTTGTCACATTTCAGATGACGACGAAATATGTGGCAGATTGTGTGGCCGTCATATTTACTGGTCTGTGAAGACGTTCTCTTCTAG
Source organism: Plectranthus barbatus (assembly GCA_026898455.1). NCBI lineage: Eukaryota > Viridiplantae > Streptophyta > Magnoliopsida > Lamiales > Lamiaceae > Plectranthus > Plectranthus barbatus. Next base: position 1,631,123 of record JAPKLW010000009.1, on the reverse strand, counting down.
TTTCGAACTCCTATGAGGTGACACATCGGTCATGTTTTATCGTAGTAATGAGATTTCGCTTGAATGGTCCTCATGGCAAGGATGGAGAGAGGGAGAGGCCAGTTTCTATCCAATAGTCTCGGCTAGATTGATGGCCCCCCGTTATCGTTTGACTTACGATGTTGTCAACCATCTGATTGTTGGTAATCCTTTGGACTACACATATTTTTCACCGCCAGTATGGAAGGCTATGATGGCCTTTGTGGATGAGGAAGAAGTGGATTGGGCAGCTTTTGTGTTCGATCGAGTGAAGTTTGCCCTTGAATATCTTCATTCTATCCCTATCCCTTATGGAATGCAGCTGAGCGTGCTTCTTGAACAGGAGATACTTGGTCTTGTCCAAGGCTGGTCTACCATTTCTAACATTGACTTCTTCCCCTTAAGACGTCAGTCTCATACTTGAATGCGGGGTTGATGAATTACTAGGACCGTGCTGTATAGTTGCTATATTTCTTTCTTCTAACTGAATGTACTTTGTCTCCATGTATCCATTTTCAATGAATGAAGAAACTCTAATTTTCTTTATCTTTATCAGAATCTCACCATAATAATCAAGTACAATTAAACAGTTGTTGCACCGATCACTTATCGTCTCCTTCTCTCGAGACTTCATCAAACTCTAGAAGACCTAGTTTGATGCATAGCTCTTTGAAACGAGCTTCAGGTAGCGGTTTGGTAAATATATCCGCTAATTGATCTTCAGTTCTAATGTATTCCACCGAGACATCCCCCTTTTCGACATGGTCTCGGATGAAATGATGACGAATATCAATGTGCTTCGTCCTGGAGTGTAGAACTGGATTCTTCGAAATAGAAATTGCGCTATTGCTATCACAGTAGATAGGAACACATCCTGTATCTATTCCATAGTCGTTAAGTTGCTGCTTTATCCAAAGCACTTGAGCACAACAGGTGGCTGCTGTTACATATTCTGCCTTTGTGGTTGATGTAGCCACCGAATGTTGTTTCTTGCTGAACCAACTAATCAATTTATGTCATAGAAACTGACAGGTTCCACTTGTGCTCTTTCTGTCGATTCTGCAGCCTCCAAAATCTGAATCAAAGAATCCATTCAGCATGATTCCATCAGTTTTGGGATACCAGATACCTAGAGACTCTGTACTCTTTAGGTATCTTACAACTCTCTTTGCCGCATCTATGTGGGACTTCTTGGGATTCGCCTGGAATCTTGCACATACTCCCACAGCATAAGATATGTCTGGTCGGCTGGCAGTTAGATACAGTAAGGATCCAATTATCCCTCTATAAGCTGTCGGGTTGACAGGTTCTCCTTCTTCATCGAGAATGATCTAAGAACTGGTGCTCATAGGGATCCTTAGTGATTTTGTCTTCTCTGGACAAAACTTGTTAATTAGGTCTTGAGCATACTTCTTCTGACTTATAAATATCCCTTCGTCAGGCTGATCAACTTGCAAACCAAGAAAGTATATCATCTTGCCCATCATGCTCATCTGAAATTTGTTCTACATTAGTTGGGCAAACTTCTCACATAGCTTGGTATTTTTTCTTCCGAAGATGATGTCGTCTACATAGATCTGAACAAGTAGGATGTCCTCTCCATCCTTTATCTTGAATAGAGTTCGATCTATGGCACCTTTCTCAAAATCATTTTTGAGCAGAAACTGTAAGAGAGTTTCATACCATGCTCTAGGTGCTTGTTTTAAACCATGTAATGCTTTCCTTAGCTTGTAGACTTGATTTCCTTGCTCGAAACCTGGGGGTTGTTCGACGTAGACCTCTTCCTTTAATTCGAAAGCACTCTTCACATCCATCTGAAGAACTGTGAAGTTGTGATAGGCTGCATATGCTAGGAATAGTCGAATTGCTTCCAGTCTGGCTACAGGTGCAAACATCTCATCGAAGTCTATCCCTTTACATTGAGTGTAACCCTTTGCAACCAATCTTGCCTTATTTAGAACAATGGTACTGGTCTCATCTCTCTTATTCTTAAAGACCCACATGGTACCAATCACAGACTGATGTGTAGGTCTATCCACAAGATACCACACATTGTAGCGAGCGAACTCATTTAGTTCCTCTTGCATCGCATTTATCCAGTCTGTGGATTGAATAGCTTCTGTGATCTTTACTGGTTCGATCTGAGATAAGAAGCAAGACATCAATGTTGTTCCCTGTCTGGTTCGAACAGGGTTTCCTACATCATCAAGGATGGCTTCCTTGGGATGATCTCTTAACCAGTTAGGCTTCTTTGCTGGTACGGCTTCATTGCAGACGGCTGGTTCTTCAGAAACTGTAGGATGTTCCTCCTGAGATGGTTCAGCATCAGATTCTGGATCTGCTTCCTCCCATTCTTCAGAGGCTCCTCCATCTCCTTGTTTTGGAACTGCGTCCTGGTCTGCTTCTGAATTCTGAACCACAACTGGCTCATCGATAGTTGTTGATTCCTTAGTGTCCTCAAGGTTGACTTCCTTGGGATCAGCATGTTCTGCTTCCAAAGTCGCATTATGTGCTTCTGGAGGCTTCTTTTCACCTGAACCATCTATGTATGTGTTCCTTAAGACCTCAGCGATGACACTTGCATCATCGGCCCTCTCGACTGTTTGGAGTTCAGCCGAGGAAACTGGAGTCTTAGAGATATCAATCATAGATCTAGTCGGAGGAACTGTCTGACTATGATCAAGATCACTTTTAGATTCCTCATTGACATCATTGATCTCATGATTTCCCAGACTCAGTTCTTGAAGTGTCCTGCGCACTAGAGTAGCTTCATCAAAAACAACATGAAATGTTATCTCCACAAGCTGAGTTATCTTGTTGAATACCCTATATCCCTTATACGAAGGATGTCCATATCCAAGGAACACACCTTCATCAGCCTTAGGGCTGAAGGTACTCAACTTAAACTTCCCATTATTGTGAATATAAAATGGAGAACCGAAAACACGAAGAAGAGCTATAGAAGGCTTACGACCATTGTAGATCTCGTAGGGAGTCTTGTGAAGCCGCGTGTTGAATGCACTTCTGTTTTGTGTGTAACAGGCTGTCATCAAGGCTTCTCCCCAGAATCCCTTTCCAATGTCAGTTTCAGCCATCATGGTTCTCACTGCTTCTTTGAGAGTCTTGTTTCTTCGCTCTGCGAGTCCATTCTGCTGAGGAGTTCTTGGTGCAGACTTCTCATGACCAATTCCTATCTCAGCGCAGAAGTCCATTAGAGGTCCATTGCAGAATTCGGTTCCATTGTCTGATCTTATCCTCTTCACATTTTATCCTTTTTCATTCTGAAGACGGTTGATCAATTCTGGTAGATGAATTTCGACCTCATCCTTGGATATGAGCAGCACCACCCATGTATATCTTGAGTAGTCATCAACAACTACTAACGTATATTTTCGTTTTCCAATTGTGGGTGGGGAGACTGGACCAAACAAATCCATGTGAAGCAGCTCTAAAATCCTCTTTGTGCTCGCTGTGACTGGCCTGATCTTGAAGGAGGCTTTCGTTTGTTTCCCGAACTGAAAGGCTTTACATACTCCTTCTTTCTGGAAATTTTTCTCTGGTAGTCCTTCAACTAGTTTATGCTTCGCCAGATGTCGGATCGAGTTGAAGTTCAGATGGCTAAGTCTCTTGTTCCACAACCAATTTAAGGTTTTTGAGGAATTGATTGCTATGAGGCATGTCCCTTTTACTCCACTAGACCAATCTACATTATAAAGGCCTTCTTTTCTGATTCCTCTGATTATGATCTTGCATGATTCTTTGTCTATTATTTGATATTCTGACTTTTTAAATCTGACAATGTAGCTACTTTCACTCAGTTGACTTATATTGAGGAGATTGTGCTTCAGATTAGCGACCAAGGACACGTTCTGAATGATTATTCCATTGTACTCTAGGTATCCTATTCCAATCACTTGACCTATGGCCTTGTTTTCGAAGCTGACAGTTACTCCTTCGTACATTTCCAGGTCCTTATTCAATCATTTTTCTCCCGTTATGTGAGCCAAACACCTGCTGTCTAATATCCAGGTTCTTGACTTCTTCTAGGGATTTCTACTCTGCAATACAGAAGAAATTATTTAGGTCCCCGTATCCTTTCGGGTCCGACAGGGTTAGTCATGTGGATCCAACCTTTTGGTATCCACACTTGTTTCACTCTCACAATTTGTGAAACTAAATCACATTTCAGATTATAATTAGCCTTTCTTCTAAAAAGGTGTGTGCTATAAGGATGTATGCTATTTAGAGTTGTAATCTGTGAACTCTTTATGAAGTGACTGTTGTGAAAAGAGTTTTGAGAAACATTTCTCGGGAGTGTAGCCATCACAATCTTTTGAGTATAGAATTGATTAAACTCAGGCCTTGAATAGGTGTTCCCCCTATTCCGATGATAAGTATGATGAGCAGCAACTCTATCATAGCTTCTCGGATTAAATTTTGATTATCGAACAGACTTCCTTGCAACATGTGCATGTCGCTTAGTCGTTCTTGTTGGTGGGACTGGAACCTTGCATAGGGGACATTTTGCTTATCCAGTTTTGAGGGAAGGTCAGTTTTCCTCACGACAATTTGCTTATCCAGTTTTCCAACTGTGTTCGCATTCTGTCGAGATGCCAGTTTAGTTTTTGACCAGGATTTGGTCTTGCCATTTTGATTAAGTAGTTTCATGGAAATTGCATTTCCCTTTTGTATGATTTGAATCTACGAATAACAACATTAGTTGTTATTTAATTCGCAGGACCGTTCTTAGGATATCAAGAACAAATTCAGTTAAATAAACCATGCCACCCTATTCATGCTTCTACAATAATTAATTGCATAGGGTGGATTCAAGAGAAAACCTGATATTCAATTGTTTGATCTACTGATCTAGATCGGAGGATGAACGATGAAGTTAAATCTAAAGTGCAATGGAACGCTACTTTGATTGTGTTCCTACAAATTTCATCTTCTGATCTGTTCCCTTGCTCCTTGGAAATCTGGTGAGGATTATCTACCAAGTTGCATCAGGAAGCCGGAGGATTCGATCAGAAAAAATCCTCCCTCTGATCGCCGCCGATCTCTCTCTCTCTTAATTCAATATTCTGATTTGAATATTAAATTGTATAATGTGGTGGCTACTTCTGATCTAAGAGAGAAATCCTATATATAGTGTTAGGGTTTTGAGAAACCCTAACCCTAATGGGCTTGAGCAGTTTATGGGCCAGACCAGGGATCAAATGCAAATAATAAAGTGGGCCCTCTTTATTAATTAATCCTTCCTTGTTCAACCCAGAACATAATAAATTAATAAAATATTGTTTAAACCTTCACCACGGTAACAATGCTGACTCGCCCCTTTATTACCACGTTATTAGGAACGGGTTGCATTAAACTAACATGATCCACATATTTAAGGTTTTAGACATTCATTAATTAATTTGGCTTATGACAATCAACCATAATTAATTAATATCTTATTTCCTGATTAATACCACTCACTCCTTTTTCTCTTATGCTTGAACAAATCATTCAGCCTGCAGGACTTAGCATAAAGAACCTTGTGAGCTCATCAGGGAATGTCACCATCCTGAAACGGATATGCTTACCTATACATCCAGCCTAAGCAGACCCCACACAAATTGCCAACACCCAAAATGTAGATATTAGAGTACATGTAAGACTCGCCATCCTAGCAAATCAAAGTGGGGTCAATCCGTGTGTGCCCCTTATCCTTCAGTAAGGTTTAAGATCATAGGAAGTATATTAGGGATCTGGCTCATTCATATGTCAATGAGAATGGCACATCCCACTGTTGATCCCATCAATTCATAAACATGTACCGACATATCAAGTAGCTAGGATAAGCCCACTTATGAACCGATGTGCCGCAGCTTAAACCAACAGCCTATCCAGGGACTATTTCAGATGTGATACTATTTATATCTCGCTAGGTCAAACGAACCATATGAGCCTCTGTGATCTCCTACACACCATATGGTCATCCCTATCTACGAGATAAAAGGATATTATAGTTATTCGTATGTTCACATTTATCAGATAGCGAGAATTGTTGATGCAACACATAAATGAAGGCCAGTATACAAAACACTTAATCATTTATGCTTTCAGTATATAATCCCAACAATCTCCCACTTATACTCAAAGCTTAATACCATTAATTTTACAGAGTATTAAGTGTGTCTATTCAATCTAGCTATTAAAAAATGGGACCTAAGATGTCCAGCCTCAAATCTTCAGTCCAAGAGCACAAACGTGTTCCTCATAGACCTTTTGAGGCAAGCCTTTTGTAAATGGATCAGCTAGATTCTCTTTTGTATCTATCTTTTTGACTAGCACATCGCCTCTTGCCACGATTTCTCGTATGATGTGGTATTTTCTCTCAATGTGTTTCGAGGCCTTGTGAGTTCTGGGTTCTCTTGAGTTTGCCACTGCACCAGCATTATCACAGTATACTGTGATTGCCTTAGGCAAGCTCGGAACAATATCCAACTCCAGGAGGAAGTTCCGGAACCATACAGCTTCCTTTGCTGCCTCTGAAGCTGATACATATTCAGCTTCCATGGTGGAGTTTGTGATGCACTTCTGCTTCGCACTCCTCCAAGAAACAGCTCCTCCTCCCAAGGTAAACACATATCCAGAGGTCAATCTCTTCTCATCTTGATCCGCCTCGAAATCCGAATCCGTGTACCCAACAGGACACAAGTTCTCACACTGATATACAAGACATAAGTCTCGTGTTTTCCTCAAATATTTGAGAATATGTTTTACCGCATTCCAATGCGCCTGCCCGGGATTGGACTGATATCTTGCTGCCATACCAACAGCATAGCAGATATCTGGCCTCGTGCAAAGCATAACATACATGCGACTTTCCATTGCCGAAGCATATGGTACTAAAGACATCTCATTCTTCTCTTTCTCTGTCACAGGACACTGTGACTTCGAAAGACTAATTCCATGACGATAAGGTAAAAGGCCTCTCTTAGAATTTTCCATGCAAAACCGAGCCAACACAGTATCAATGTAAGAACCCTGGGATAAGCTCAACATCCTTTTCCTATGATTACGTAGGACTTTGATCCCAAGGATGTAACCAACATTACCCAGATCTTTCATCTGAAACTGCTCGGATAACCAACCTTTTATGTCTGATAACACCTCCACATTGTCTCCAAATAGGAGAATGTCATCTACATAAAGTGCAAGAAAAACCACACTCCCACTGACACATAAATGGTACACACAACTTTCGTTTTCGCATTGTGCAAATCCATAGGATTTGATCACATCATCGAAATGCTTGTTCCATGACCTTGAAGCTGCTTAAGTCCATATAAGGACTTCTTAAGCTTCCAGACAAGATTCTCTTGATCATTCTGCACATATCCTTCTGGTTGTTGCATGTAGATATCACGACCTTCCTCAAGGTACCCGTTCAAGAACGCGGTTTTGACATCCATCTGCCAGATCTCAAGATCCATATGTGCTGCTATGGATAGAAGTATCCAAATGGATTTTAACATAGCAACTGGTGAGAAGGTTTCATCATAGTCAATACCTTCCTTTTGACTATAACCTTTCGCCACAAGCCTGGCCTTAAACGCCGTTATGTTACCACTTGAATCCTTCTTTCTCTTGTATACCCACTTACTGCCTATGGCCCGAAAACCTTCTGGCAGCAAGGATTTCTGGTACACATCCATAGTTGTAATCGATTCTATTTCAGAATCCATGGCCTTTCATCATTGATCAGCATCCTTGTCACTCATAGCTTCGTCGTATGTCCATGGGTCGGTATCATTCAGTCCGTCTTCAGGGATTAAGTCAGAAGACTCTCCTACGAACATATACCATTCAGGTTGTCGAGACAACCTCCCACTACGACGAGGCCCCTTCAATGTGTCTGTGTTAGGTGCATTCACTTGTGACTCACCATCTTGCACAGGCGGCCGTGCACCTGGTTCCATACCCATTTCAGGTACGCTCAGGTTGCCACGGGGTTCTTCTGATGGATTTGAATTGTTCTCTTCAAATTCTTGAAGTACAATCTCGCTCTTGGTCTTGTGGTTTCTTATGAATTCATCTTCCAGAAATCTTACGTTGGTACTCACAACGACTTTCTGATCTTCTGGATCATAAAAGAAACAACCCTTCGTTTGCCCGTGATAGCCCACAAACAGCATTAACTTAGACCTTCCCTCTAATTTGTCAGCTTCCTTATTCAGCACGTATGCTGGACAACCCCATACTCTTAACTTGGACAAAGCAGGCTTTCGTCCATACCAGAGTTCAAGTAGAGTTTTAGGAACTGATTTAGATGGAACTAAGTTAATTAAGTACGCTGTTGTTTCTAGTGCATACCCCCAAAAGGAAATGGGCAGGCTGGCATAGCTCATCATTGACCTAACCATTTCTAACAGAGTCCTATTTCTTCTCTCTGCTACACCATTCTGCTGAGGGGTGCCAGGTGCAGTCCACTGGGAGGTAATCCCTTGATCTGCTAGATACTGTAAGAACTCATTGCTGAGGTAATCACCACCACGATCAGATCGTAGTCTCTTTATGGTCTTGTTTAACTTGTTCTCTACCTCAGCCTTGAACTCCTTGAATTTCTCAAGGCATTTAGACTTATAGTGAAGCAGATAAACGCGTCCATATCTAGAGTAGTCATCCATAAAGGTGACAAAGTATCTATGCCCTCCACGGGCTTGTGTTGACATAGGTCCACACAGATAGAGTGGATGAGGTCTAACAAGTCACTTGCTCGAGACTCTGTTTTCTTGAAAGGCCTGGTCATCATCTTCCCCTCTATACAAGACTCACAAGCTCTATGTGGAACTCCTTGGATTGGATCCATAATTCCACAATCAACGAGTTTCTTGATTCTTTTAAGATTGACATGACCGAGTCTCAAGTGCCAAATATATGTTATATCCTCACTTGAAGAAAATTTTCTTTTCTGTTGGTTAGACAAATTATATGCCTCTTTCACTGTTGGTTTGTTTGAACATGTAATAACATAAAGAGAATCTTTCAGTGACCCATGACAGATAACAACGTTATTTCGCATGATAGAAACATCTCTACCAAAAATAACAGAAAATCCATCATCAAAAAGTTTGGAAACTGAAATCAAGTTTTGCCGAAAAGTTGGCACAAACAAAACATCTCTTAGTGTTAAAACATTATTGCCAAAACATAAAGTAACATCTTCAATTGCTGCAGCAGAGACTCTAGCAGCATTTCCCGTAGAGATGGTTACCTCGCCATCTTCAAGCTCTCTAGTCAGCTTGAACCCCTGCATAGAGTAACAAACATTATCAGTAGCTCCAGTATCCAATATCCACGAATGGATAGAAACTGATGCTAAACATGTTTCAATAACTAGTGCAGAAGATGACGTACCTTGTCCCTTGGTGACAAACACCAGACAATTTACTTTACAGTGGCCTTTCCTTTTGCATGATGAACAGAACTTTCTTTTGTAAACTTTGCCTCCAAATCTTTCTATAGAACCATCACAAGTCGAATTCTTCATGCTCACATCCTCTACACTTGGAAGTGGAAAGTGATAGTCAAGCATAACAGCAGACAAGGAGTCATTGATCTCTTGAGCAGCCTCCAAGAAACTGATCAACTGATCCAGAGTGAACACCTTGTCTTCGACTATAGAAGTGAAGTCATAGAAAGATTCTGGAAGGGAGTCGTATATGACATCAGTGAATAACTGATCATTCATATTTCCACCATTTAAGATATAGAATCTTCTGAGGTGATCCATGTACAACACATGCTCCCTAACATTACCACCTTGTGCCAGCTTATATTTCACAATTCTCATTATGAACTCGGCACTGGCCGTCTGTCCAAGCCTACCATAAGTCATAATCAGATCTCTCCAAATCTCAACAGCGTCAGTACAATACTGATACTTGAGTTGGAGCTCCTCAATCGTGGATAACCTGAGCATTGATAATAACTTATCGTTGTTCGTCATCCATTTTTCAAAAGAGCTCCTAGAGGAATCTGAGGACTCAATGAAAGGTACAGCTGGACGAGGCACAAGTAACACAAATACAGTCTGTGTAGCAAACATGGATCGCTCCATGAGCCATTTCCATTCCAGGAAATTAGAACCCTTCAAGGGATTTTGTGCCAAAATACGAATGATGATAGACATATCTGAAAATGAATAAATAAATAAATTAAGAACATACAACAGAACAATTGAAACAAATATGCATAGTAACCTTTAGATAAAAACAATACAATTTGTTTCCTCCAATTGCCCAAGCTAATTCACCGCAAGCTACCCGAGTAGACGTTTACGATGAACGCTCAACCAGATCAAATGATCCTTTGATTTCTTAACATGTCAGGTATCCAATGACAAAAGAAATTAATATTGGAGATCTTAAGACCATGTTCACCTATCTGGAGCAGGGATATCACAAATGAGTTATACTCCCGGCAACATCTAAGCCAAAATAACCACAATCCTAACTCCGAATGTAAAAAGGGCGATTTAGCATACGTACTGGACCCATACCGCATGCCCATTACATTCTTCATTATCCCATTTAAATTAATCTTAGAGAGTTGTGGAAGTTATCTCAATGCATGCTACCCGAGTAGACGTTTGCTTAGAGGCTCCCACTTCTCATCCTAAAATAAATGTTTTATTTTGGAAACCTCATCGCATTAGAACTAGTAAGTTATCTCTAACGCAAGCTACCCGAGTAGTCGTTTACGCTTCGAAACACCTTACTTCCAATGAGAAGTCATATTTGTGGAGGTCTAATGATTTTAGTTTTAAAAATAACCAAAATCCAGCTTAGTATTTTAATTCTAAAGGTTTCATGCGAACACATTATTTTATGTTGCCATAAATTACGTTATAACTAAAATTCCATCATAAATTAATATGAATCCTGGAATTTATAGACATAATTTAAAACATAAAAAAAATCACATAAGGCATGCTCAAAATTTTAAATAATTGCAACATGCTTATTAAAGTAAATAATTAAAGCAAATATGCATGCTTTCCTATTATTTACTAGTGCGCACATTATAAATCACATCATACGAGAAATAATTAAAAAAACAAATAAAAATTTCTCGTGGCCCCTCAGATGCGATTACAAATTAAAACCTATCTATTACAAGGCTTTAATTTAATTACAGATCTTCAAGTTGGGCTCCCACTCTTCAATGTGAAACTGCAATACTAGGGCTGAAATTAGGGTTTCAGAGATTCAGGCTGCCATTGGGTCAACGGGCTCGTATCAAACCCTAGAAGCGAAACCCAAGCATCAAACTAGGGTTTCGGCCACTGATCTTCAGCCCCGTCGCCGTCGACATCCAGCCGTCGCCTGCGGCTAGCACGCACCGCTAGGAGGTCACCGCCGTCCCAGCTGCTCGTCACCGGCCGTCCATGCAGCGAGAGAAGCGGCCGAGCAATCGCGAGAAGCGCAGGGTGCGGCCCAGCCGCGCACAGCGCAACCCTAGGGTTGCAGCCGCACGCCGCCGCCACCCACACCGCTGCTGCCGCCGCCTGCTGCTCGCCTCCGTCCCCTGCATGGTCCCGACGACCGGACGCCGCCTGCGGCCTGGCTGAACGTGCGCGCGCGCGGGGAAATTCGGCCCAGCCGCGCACGGCCAAAAACCCTAGGGTTTGCTATGCACCGCCGCATTCCGCCGTGCGCCGCCGCCGTCGACTCCAACTTTGTCGTGTTCTTCGTTCTTCAATTCTCGTCCTTCTTCCGGATCCAATTTTAAAGATTTGAAAGAAAATAATATAAAGTAGATCTAAATCTATTACAATGATTTTCCCTATCAAATCTAACCACGGATTTTCTCGTGGTGAAAAGTAGATCCCAAAAAAACGAGAAGGCTACGAGAACAAAAACATACACAATAATTTAAATCCATCCATGAACATACAAATTTATTTAATTAAATTTATCAAGGATAGAGCCTAAGAACTGGAACCTGGCTCTGATACCAGTTGCAGGATTCGAATCTACGACTAACAACATTAGTTGTTATTTAATTCGCAGGACCGTTCTTAGGATATCAAGAACAAATTCAATTAAATAAACCATGCCACCCTATTCATGCTTCTACAATAATTAATTGCATAGGGTGGATTCAAGAGAATACCTGATCTTCAATCGTTTGATCTACAGATCTAGATCGGAGGATGAACGATGAAGTTAAATCTGAAGCGGAATGGAACGCTACTTCGATTGTGTTCCTACAAATTTGATCTTCAGATCTGTTCCCTTGCTCCTTGGAAATCTGGTGAGGATTATCTACCAAGTTGAATCAGGAAGCCGGAGGATTCGATCTGAAAAAATCCTCCCTCTGATCGTCGCCGGTCTCTCTCTCTCTTAATTCAATATTCTGATTTGAATATTAAATTGTATACCGTGGTGGCTATTTCTGATCTAAGAAAGAAATCCTATATATAGTGTTAGGGTTTTGAGAAACCCTAACCCTAATGGGCTTGAGCAGTTTGTGGGCCAGACCAGGGATCAAATGCAAATAATAAAGTGGGCCCTCTTTATTAATTAATCCTACCTTGTTCAACCCAGAACAAAATAAATTAATAAAACATTGTTTTAATCTTCACCACGGTAACAATGTTGACTCGCCCCTTTATTACCACGTTATTAGGAACGGGTTGCATTAATTTAACATGATCCACATATTTAAGGTTTTAGATATTAATTAATTAATTTGGCTTATGACAATCAACCACAATTAATTAATATCTTATTTCCTGATTAATACCACTCTCTCATTTTTCTCTTATGCTTGAACAAATCATTCAGCCTGCAGGACTTAGCATAAAGAACCTTGTGAGCTCATCAGGGAATGTCACCATCCTGAAACGGATATGCTTACCTATACATCCAGCCTAAGCAGACCCCACACAAATTGCCAACTCCCAAAATGCAGATATTAGAGTACATATAAGACTCGCCATCCTAGCAAATCAAAGTGTGGTCAATCCGTGTGTGCCCCTTATCCTTCAGTAAGGTCTAAGATCATAAGAAGTATGTTAGGGATCTGGCTCATTCATATGTCAATGAGAATGGCACATCCCACTGTTGATCCCATCAATACATAAACATGTACCGACACATCAAGTAGCTAGGATAAGCCCACTTATGAACCGATGTGCCGCAGCTTAAACCAACAGCCTATCCAGGGACTGTTTCAGCTGTGATACTGTTTATATCTCGCTAGGTCAAACGAACCATATGATCCTCTGTGATCTCCTACACACCATATGGTCATCCCTATCTACGAGATAAAAGGACATTATAGTTCATCGTATGTTCACATTTACCAGATAGCGAGAATTGTTGACGCAACACATAAATGAAGGCCAGTATACAAAACACTTAATCATTTATGCTTTCAGTATACAATCCCAACACCTTTTCCAACAGAGTACCTGAACTGAGTCTTGTTTTGACAAAGCCTAAATGGGTATCCTCAGTTCCTAAGATGGGATTATGATTGTTCAAGACTTCCTCCTCATTATGATATTCTATATATCCAAGTCCGAATTTATCGGATGGAGGTCTTTGAACACTCAGAATCTCACTCAATGTTTTCAAACTTATTTTAAAAGAACAATTACATTCATCATGCTCAAGTTTCTTTAAAGAATCAGGTTCTTTTGTCACATTTTCAAAATCTTTAAACAATTTGACGTGTTCTTCTCTTAAATAATTTAATTCCACACTAAGTGACTTATTTCTTTCTATTTCATTTGTCAAAATTGAAATTTCCGATTTTAGTGTGGCATTTTCACTAATTAATGTGTCCTTAATTTCATGAAAATTTTCAAATTCTTTAATTATTTTCTCAAGTGAAATATCTTCTGAACATGAGTGACATGTTTCAGAATTTGTATCAAAGCATAAAGAAACACTAGCTGTGGGCAGGTTAGTTGTTACCAGGATTTCGCGGTTTGAAGCGCTTTCTTCTTCATCAGTAACATCCCCATCTATGGCGGCCATGAAAGCAAGAAATGCTTCTTCATCCTTCTCATCTTCAGACATGTAGTATCCATCGTCATGGTCTGGTACGTCTGAACTTCTGTTCTGGTGAGCATTGCTTGGGCAACAGCTTTGGATGCTCTCTTCTTGAACAGCTTCTTCAATCTATCTCTCTCCTCCTGAGAGACTTGAGGGCATTCATAATTCAAGTGGTCAGGGGAGTTGCACTTGTAGAATGTACGTGGCTCTCTCTTGATGAACCTTTGCTCACTTGACTGAGCTTCCTTCTCCTTGCCTTTTGCTTTCTCAAGGAGTGCGGTCAGGTTCCTCAACTGTGCCCCCAGTTTGGCAACTGACAGATCAGTTTCTATCTTCTGAACTGTGTTGGAGGCGTCCTTCATTGGTGATTGATGGGCAGTTTTCTCGAAGTAAGCTGGTCTTTTTGAGCGCCTTTGAAAATCTCTCTTTACAAAGAAGGCAGCATCACCATCAGCTGTTGAATTTAGAGTTCGAGCAGCTTCAATCCTATTTGCCATCTGGATGTCCCATTCATGGGCTTGAAGTTCAGCAAACAATTCTTTTGTTGATATTTTGGAGAGATACATGGTCTTCAAACTGGTGGTTTTTACAAACCAATCCTCCTTTGGCAGTCTTGATAAGATCTTGGCATTCATATCAGCCGTATCTTCAATTTTACCAAGACTTTTCATCTTGCTGACGATGGTGTTAAACCTTGCTTCCATCGACTTTATTGTTTCACCAGGCAACATCTAGAAAGATTCATATTTTTCCGCGACAATCTGCTTCTTGTTGCGCTTCATGGCCTCAGTTTCTTTCGTGAGGTTGTTGATCCGGTCCCAGAGTCCTTTAGCTGTGGTGTGGTCCACGGCTGCATCTATGAGAGAATCTGGGAGAGATTGTATGATCATTTCCTGCGCAATATGATCAACCTGGTGGCGTTTCCTGTTCTCATGTGTCCAATCTTTCGTAGGTTTGGGTACCATTTCAATACCACCGGGAGTATCTCCTACGGCGTGAGTGATCTTCGAGATCTAGATTTTTAAAGGTCCATTTTTTAGAACCTCATCCATCTCTAGATGTTTAGCTCTCAATAGAATAAGACACTTCTTCTTCCATACTTCGAACTTCCTTGGGTTGTATTTGGGAAGATTTGGATAGTTCATCATTATCTGTAGATTATCTGCTCGCTAATAACACTTCAACAAATAGCTAGAGTATAAGGAAGTACGGATCCGGTCTTAAGCGACTCAAAACAGGACAATCTAAAAAGAATAACCTGCGCCGATACCACTTGTTGGTCCCAGAACAGAGTGCGTATGATATGCAGCGGAAGTATTAAATCCGATAAATCGCACTCTAACTTAGACAGTTAGCTAACTAACAACACAATTTTTCCTTAGCAGTTTTAGAGAGCCAGTTCAAGTTAGCGAGCAGATTAATATAACAGTTTTGCAGTTATGTGTAGTTAATAGTTTATGCTCTTCAACACTTGCGAGACAAGTGTTGAAGGTTTGAAGATATGCTAGAAAACTGTAAAGTGCGTAAGTAAGTAAAACTATAGACGACACATGATATTTATAGTGGTTCGGAGCCTTAAGTCCTACGTCCACTCTTCGGATATCTGATCTGGTAATTCACTAAGAAATGAAAATATACTCCTCACGATCTATAGCCAGTTGTTGCACAAACCTTTGTCCACAGCACAAAGGATCACTCGCCCAAGAAGATGTACTTCACTCCTTCTTCAGTCCATCGAAGGCTCTGCGTCTTCTCTATGAATCGGCTCAAAGTTGGACTGAGGACAAACCTCCCTTTTCCTCCTTCTGTAGGTTGGATGGTTGAATTCTTCCCAGAACTTTCACAATTCAGCAGTTGCCCGTAATAACCTACTCTTCCTTTGCAAGAGCAGGCTGCTATGTTCTTATTCCAAGAATAAGAACACCAAATATGTTGATTAAGTAAGCTGACTTAATTCTCGTGTACTCAGGGTAACACGGTGAATCTCCAAAGATTCTATGAGCAATGAATGCTTCGTGTTCAATAAATTAACCAAGATAAATGTCTTCTCTCTTGAAAGTGATTAATGCCTTGAGCTTTAACTTATGTGGAGAGGCTTGTGTGTCGGAGATTCAAATGTGCGAGATAGTTCAGAGGTTTGGCACTTGAAATTGGCAAAGGTTTTTATGTCTCTGTATTTCCTGCTTTTTATAGGTGGAGACCCAGAAAATAGCCGATAGAGACATAGATAAGAATGTCTAATCACAGTCCATTCTTCTCTGTAAAAGGTCGCTTTCATCTCTGATATCTCTGCTACATCGACCTGCTTTTCAGAGCAGTTTGTACTTGATGTGTCAAGCGTTCAAACAACGTTGTACACCACTCGCAACTGAGTATGTCTGTCTTATATTGTTGACTTCCTCGAGAAACTTCTACGACTGCTTGACACTAGCCTCGTATGCATTCTTGAACGTAAAACTGTCTTGACTTGAAACTGTGAGCGCCTCTCAACAGTTTTCTTGTGTATCCAGACTTTGGCAGGAGAAACTGTCTGTGCAGTTCTAATGACTTTGATCTGCTCTTCTTGTCTTCGTCTTGTTTGCTTGACAGTTATCTCGTCAGAATGTTGTCTTCTCCAAAACTGTTCCACAGTTTTGACGATATCCTTGTTCCTAGACTATTAAAACTTGATTATCCTATACAAGGATTACATGAGGTAATACTCTAAAGCCTATACTTTGGTATATAGTTTTGACACATCAAAACATCAAATTAAGGTGGGATTACAACAGTAATACCTAACACTACTCTTCTCGAACCGTTGTGGAAATAGCATAGAAAGTCCGGATTTAGTCTCCGTAAGCTTTTCTTCCACAGCTTCTTTTGCCTTTTCTTCACTTGGCACATATTCTTTTTCCTCCTTGAACGTCACCTTTTTTTTAGTTCCACTAACCACTTTCTCATTTTCACCTTCTTGAACTTCCTTCTCCGGTCCCTCATATGAGTATCCACTCCGGGTTGTAATAGCTCCACATTCCTCTTCCAAAGTACATCTTTCATCCTTCCAACTCAATTGTTGTGCAATATTGGAAATTTGAGACTTAATTTCTTCAAATAATCTTTCATATCTTTCACATTTGCATTCAACTTCCTTCTTCGTTTCTCTTGTCTCCTTTCTATCCTTCAAATATGGAAAATGTTGGTGGTTCCAATGGGTTGTGAATAGGAGGTCATCCCTTGCCATGTGCTATAAGGATACCCTCCTCCATATGGCTCAAGAACACTCCCTTGTTGATTTCTCCAGTTATGCTCCATAGTGTATAAACTTCTCCTCCATAATCATCCATCTTCCTCTCATTAACCAAAGTTAATTCCTTCATCTTCTCTTGCATTACTGCCATTTGAGCTTTTAACTTTTCAATCTCACTTTTCTCTCTAACCGTTGTCATCGCTTTGTGGTCCGTTCATTCCCTAGGCCATTGATAGCTGTTATCAGCAATTCTCTCAATCATCCTCCATGCCGCTTCTTCTTCTTTATCAAGGAACACACATCCGGATGACGCATCCATCAAAATCTTTGTCTTGTAATTGAGACCTCCGTAAAACTAGCATATTTGTTGGCTTTTAGAGAACCCGTGTCTTGGACATCGTCGGATAAGATCACAGAAATGATCCCAAGCCTCATACAAAGGTTCCTCGTACCTTTGCCCGAATGAAGTGATATTGGCTCTCCTTTTCAAAGTAAGACTCGGAGGAAAGAATTTGAATAAGAACTTCTCCTGACGCTCTTCCCAAGTGTTGATGCTTGACTTGTCAAGGCCCTCGAACCAATGCCTAGCCCCGTCTCGTAGTGAAAACAAGAATAATCTCAATCAAATATGATCTTGAGGTACTTGATTAATATTTATGGTGTCGGTAATCTCAAGAAACCACGAGATATGGGCATTAGGATCATCCGTAGCATGGTCACCATATTGATTTCATTGGATCATTTGTACCGAGTTGTGGCTTCATTTCGAATTGGGTGGCATTCACCCCAAACGGAATCCTCCCGTAGCATGGTCACCTTGAGGCCGGAAGAGAGTTTGGAGAGACCTCCTTGGTTCATTTCTTTCATTCATAATAGCTCTCATATCCTCAAGTTGCCTCTCAAATTCATCTATCCTCCTCGTGTCTTCATGCCGATGTTCCATCTCAATTTCTATCTCAATTCCTTCAACTCTTTGTTGGAATTTTTGCTCTTCAAGCAAGCGAGCCTTGGATCTTGTTAACATGCAACACCTACAAAATCCAACGACTCAAATTACAAACCAACAACACAACAATATTTAACAAAGAAATTAACCAATTAAACAAAAACACAAACACCTAGCCTACAAGCTTCACACTTCCCCCAATATCTAGTAGCCTACTCAATAAGTCCCCGGCAACGGCACCAATACTTGATGCGGTAAATATTTAATCGCTCAAACTCCTAACGACTCAAGAATAAAAATCAAACCAAGAACTTCTTCATTCGCCCACTAGAGTATCGGTATACTAATGTGAAGACTAATAGCTAGGACAAATCAATCGTTGAGTAGTTTTTATCCTAGGCAAATATGAAATCTACACAATCGAACTATGACAAATCAAACTAAATGCTTCAATAACCATGGTAGAACTATCAATTCAATCAAATTATCCAAACAAACTCACAAACTATGCTTGGAAATCACAAATTGATAGAATGCACCAATAAGAGAAGAGGATATTGGTATGAACTTTGCAATGAACCAATTAAATGCTAGAATGATGTAAACCGACTTTAATTCTAATAGTAATGATCCATCCACCCTACATTATCTAACCACCTTAGTACCGGTGAATTAGACGTAGATGAGATAGGACTCTTAAGCTGTTACATTATCGAATCAAATCCCACTCCCAATGGTTCGTGGATTAAGGACCTACAAACTATCCCCGCACATGAATTGGGTCAAAACTCGTATGCAAACACACTAATCACGACATCTAGACCCGCGTATTGGCTGCAATTTCGATGTCAACAATCAAGAAATTGGTTAGTGCCTACCCTACTTGATTAGGAACAAGCTCTATTGTGATGCAATTGACTATGAGAAAGTAAACATTCATTCAATCATAGCAATAGATTCAAAACATTGCTCATCCAATATCCTAAAAGGTTTAGCATCTCATACCTTTTGTTGATTGCAATTCAATTACAAGAGAAAAAGAATCCATTACAATATAAGGTAGAAAAGATATTTTCCCCCAAATATTGATCTTCGTGGTTGGATCTTCAATTTGCATCTAACTGGAGTGATGTTGCATTGATTCTCCCTTGATCTGATGTTTGGGGGTGATTTGGAGTGTTGGTCCCGGATATCAGGGTATACTTTGGCAGCGGAAAATACGTAAGTTCGTTTCTTGCACTCTGCTGGTTACACAACTGACTGGGACCTTGTCAGCTGGTAAGTCAACTGGCAACTGAGTATTCAGCTGACTGGCAACTGGCTGGTCAGCTGATGACTCAGGACTTAGAAACTTTTAGAGTCGAGTTTGCACAGTTATAAACTGGTTTCAGTTATACTCCAGCACTTGGGTGCTGGGTTTTAAATCAGTAAGTAAATGCTGAAAGCAGTAAATAACAAGGATATTTTATAGTGGTTCGATCAAC
>JAPKLW010000009.1:1502528-1611376 GCA_026898455.1 Plectranthus barbatus | reverse complement strand
TCTAAGCTATCAGCTGGAGAAGGGAAACTTAGCCAGATTTCCCAACATGGAGTGAGTAACCGCTTTTTCCCTCTTAGATCTATCTAAAATTGACCAAAAGTTCTTTCCATTTTCGATTTCACACCTTATATAGTAAGTTACCAGACCCAGAGATCGACCCAGCTCACAGCAGACCGATCAAAATGATTTGAAACTGAAAAACCGCCAAGGCAGTACGAATGGGTTTGACCGGTCCCAAAGGAGATCGGCCAAAATTTGCCTCTGAAATGGCAGGTTTGGTCGATCTAGGCAGGGTTCGGTCGAGACGAGCCGGACAGAGGCAATTCTCGACCAAACCTGAAGTTGTCTGGACCGATATTTGCCTCTAAAATCACCCCTGCTGCTCCCCTGCTCATCTGGGTTGATCTCTACAGTGCTAGATCCTTGGATGGGTCGATTTTCCACCAAAACTTAGCCAAAAATGATGAAATATGCTCCAACATGACCCTACACAACACAAACAACACCAAACACGAAGACAAAGCAAAAACATAAGAAAAACATATGATATGGGTGTAAAATGGACACAAAGAAGCATGCACACACATCGAATAATAGGTCATTTTACACACATATCAAACTTACAGAAAGTCATGGAGGATCTGCCGGATCTAATAAGACTTGGTGAGGAGCCTCCTCTTTAGGGAAAGAAAAGGAGAAAATTGACTAAAACGTTCGCAGACAAAGGACATTCCCAACTGGTGCGATCTCAAGGCCATTATGATCAAGGGATTCAGGTTCAGGGTGGCCGCATATCTATTCCTGTTCCACCAAGGCCCTACACAGAAGTTGTGGAACCTCTAGTTCGAAGAAAGAGGGGCAGAGTGGATGACATGGTTGAGAGAGGACAGGAAAGTGGAAGTTTCGTCAAACGACAGATCAACTTTGAAGAGCCACAGCGTTCTGCTCGGCAAATAGTGAACATTCTAGTCACCCCTGATCTTGAAGAGGAAGAAGAGAAGATGTCACTATTATAAGTGAAATGCTACTCCAGGGAGGAGATGAAGGAGAAAAACTAGAGATGGAGTCGCCTCACTCTGAAGAAGCAGATGAGGAGATTGTGGTAGAGCGACCACCTTATCAAGAAGCTCTGCAACACCTCCCAGAAACATTTCATTCAACAGAAATGATTGTTGATCTCAATCAGGACACTCCAGAACAAGATGTGCAAGAATCAGCTACCATAGTGCTACCCGAGATGGAGAGGGATCCCAAGAAAGGGAAGGAACCCATGTTCGAGCAAGGGGGAACCTCTACTCAGGCTGATAACCCTATGTCGCTACTACATGAGTCAGAGCACTCATTAGAAGATCTTGAGAACGAGAATATATATGATCTGATAAGCACATCCTCTGCTTACACTGAGACTGGGTTACGTCAGCTTGAGACTGGGTCACGTCAGCTTGAAGCGGATACGAAGACTTGCAGATGATGGTACATTGGACATAGTCCGGGTTGTACCTTATCAAGTCTGCGAATCCTGCATCGAGGGCAAGATGTCAACTAGGCCTTTCAAGGCTAGTTAGTCTCGAGCAGAGGAAGTGTTGGAATTGATCCATTCTGACTTATGTGGACCGATGTCCACGCAGGCTCGTGGAGGTTACGAGTACTTCGTCACTTTCATTGATGATTACTCAAGGTACGGATACGTTTAGCTGCTTCGCTACAAGTCTGAATGCTTTGAGAAATTCAAAGAGTTCAAGGCTGAGGTAGAAAAGAAGGTCGGGAAAACTATCAAGTCGCTGCAATCTGACCGCGGTGGCGAATACCTCGCTAACGAATTCCTGCAGTATTTGTCAGAAAATGGGATTACATCCCAGTGGACTGCACCGGGTACTCCCCAGCAAAATGTTGTAGGTGAAAGAAGAAATAGGACTCTTCTAGAGATGGTAAGATCAATGATGAGTTATGCAAACTTACCAATTTCCTTTTAGGGCTACGCATTGGAGACAACAGCTTACGTGCTTAATGTAGTGCCTTCTAAATCAGTTCCTAAGACGCCTTCTGAGCTCTTCCTTGGTCACAAACCTAGTTTGTGAAAGTTTAGAGTATGGGGTTGTCCGGCACACATACTGTCGAAGGAACCTGATAAGTTAGAAAGCAGGTCAAAAGTAATGTTGTTCATAGGGTATCCCAGGCAAACGAAAGGTGGTTACTTTTACTGTCCTGAGAGTCAAAGAGTCGTTGTTAGCACCAACGCTAGATTCTTGGAGGACGAGTATGTGACTAATCACAAGTCAAGGAGTGATATCGTTCTTCAAGAAATTGAGAACGAGAATGCAATTCCAAGGAAAGGGGAACGTGTAGATGTGGGTGCACCTGTGAGAGGCACAGTACCACAGACACGTTCTTCAGTGCAAGGTGCAGGACCACAAGTTACTGCACCTACTACTGACACGGCACCAATGCCTCGTCGTAATGGGAGAGTTATTTTCCAGCCAAAAAGATACATGTTCGTTGGTGAGTCTTCGGACTTGAGCCCGAAAGACGGACATGAGGACTCTGACCCACTGACTTACGAAGAGGCAGTGCAGGACAAGGATGTTGCTAAATGGCGTGTCGCCATGGATTCTGAAATTGAATCCATAACTGCTATGGATGTATACCAAAAAACTGATTTGTCGGATGGCTTTAGGGCCATAGGGTGCAAATGGGTATACAAGAGAAAGAAAGGGGCGGATGGAAAGATCACGGCTTTTAAAGCTAGGCTGGTGGCAAAGGGTTATAGTAGGAAAGAGGGCATTGACTATGACGAAAATTTTTCACCCGTAGCCATGCTCAAATCCATCCGGATACTCCTTGCCATAGCTGCGCATATGGACCTCGAGATCTGGCAGATGGATGTCAAAACTGCTTTTCTAAACGGTTACCTTGAAGAAGGTAGGGACATCTATATGCAGCAACCCGAGGGTTACATAAGCAAGGGCGAAGAACATCTTGTCTGGAAGCTTAGGAAGTCCTTGTATGGACTTAAGCAAGCTTCAAGGTCGTGGAATTTACGTTTCAATAATGTGATTAAATCCTATGGATTTGCACAGTTGGAAAACGAAAGTTTAGTTTACCGACTTTGTGTCAGTGGGAGCGTGGTCTTCCTTGCACTATACGTTGATGACATACTCCTATTTGGAAACAACGAGGGAGTGATGTCGGAAATTGAGGCTTGGTTATCCGAACAGTTCCAAATGAAGGATCTGGGAGAAGCTGGCTACATTCTTGGGATTAAGGTCTTATGAGATCGTAAGAGAATAATGTTGAGCTTATCCCAGGCATCCTATGTGGATACTGTGATTACCCGGTTCAGCATGCAACTCGCCAAGAAAGACTTGCTACCTTTCAGACATGGCGTTCATCTTTCAAGTGGGCAGTGTGCTCAGACACAGCGGGAGAAAGATGAGATGAGTCTTGTACCATACGCTTTGGCGGTGGGTAGCTTCATGTATGCGATGTTGTGTACCAGATCAGATATCTGTTATGCCGTTGGCATGGTAGCAAGATATCAGTCTAACCCTGGACAGGCGCACTGGACTACTGTAAAGCACATCCTCAAGTATTTGAAGAGAACTAGGAAATACTGCCTAGTTTATCAAAGTGAGGATTTGTGCCCTGTGGGTTATACAGACTCGGATTTCCAAGGGGACCAGGATGAGAAGAAATCAACCTCAGGATATGTGTTTACCCTGGGAGGTGGAGCTGTATCTTGGAGGAGCTCAAAGCAGAAATGCATTGCTGACTCCACCATGGAGGCGCAATATGTTGCCGCCTCCGACGCCTCGAAAGATGGGGTATGGCTCAGGAACTACCTTTTAGAGTTGGGCGTGATCCCGAGTTTGCCGAGGAGCATCACAATTTATTGTGATAACTCTGGTGCAGTGGCAAACTCAAAGGAACCGCAGTCTCACAGGGCAAGCAAACACATAGAGTGAAAGTACCATATCATACGAGAAATCGTATCGAGGGGCGATGTGCAAATTAAGAAGATTGACACTGCTGACAATCTTGCTAATCCATTTACAAAGAGCTTGCCGCAGAAAGTTTACGAAAGACATATTCGTGAGCTGGGTCTGAGGTGGATGCCGACCACTGACAGTGGTTAAAGAGACAGCAGACTAGATAGACGGACTGTATACTCTGTAATAGCTTAGTTATGCTTTGAGTATAAGTGGGAGATTGATGGGTTTTGTATACTGAAAGCATTTATTATAATGAGTATACAACGGTTTATTTCTCCTATCTGTTAACAATCTTACATGTATGAACAATGGTATCCTCTTGTCTCACCGATAGGGACGATCATACGGCGTGTTGTAGATTGCAGAAGACAGTATGATCACTTGACCTAGTGAGACATAAACCTGATCATAGCCGAGACAGCGTAAGAGGATACGTCTGTCCGGATGGCTGCGGCATTGTCGGAATAAGTAGCCTGTCTTGGTTACTTGACATGCTGGTACGCAGGGGTGGCGTATTGATGGACCACAGTGAGATATATTCGTCTGTTTGACATCAGCGAATACAAGATCTTGTTATATTGATTGATTCCAAACCCTAACGAAGGTTCAGGGATTTACACGGGTTGACTTTTGCTTTTACTTGCCATGCTGGAGAGCCTAAGTAACGTGATGTATATCCGCATCTTGGGTAACAACAATTCGTGTTGTACTGTCTGATACTGGGTTTAGGTAACCATATCCGAGTAATAGGATGGGGACATTCCCTGAGGAGCTCAATAACGTTCATCGTGCCAAAGTCCTGCAGGCTGATTAAGTTCAGGAACGAGTGATAAGGATTGAGTGGTACTAAAGAATAATAAGATATTAATTAATTGTAGTTAGAGCTTGTCAGAGGCTCCGATTAATTAATGGATGTCCGGTAACCTTAAATATGGGGATTCTCAATTAATGCAGCCCGTTCTCATAACGTGGGTATAAAGGGGTAGGTCAGTATTAATTCTGTGGTGAAAAAGAATTAATATTAATTAATTAATTGTATCCTGGGTTGTGGACATAGGAATTAATTAATTTATAGGCCGACTTTGTTATTTGCATAAGGTTCCAGGTCTGGCCCAAATAAATATGTTGAATTGAGCCCAGGAGCCCATTAGGGTTTACAACCCTAGGTCTATAAATAGACAGCTCTCTCTCATAAGTTGCAATCAACACAACAACAGAAACCCTAGAGAGAGAGATAGTGGGCGCCGTTTTTCAAGGAGAAGGGAGGAGAATTTTGATTCTGGTCCTGCTCAAACCACAGATCTACGGAGTCCTCACCAGTAGTAGATCTGAACAGCATTGGGATACAGATCTGAAGACCTGATCTGGAGAACAAAATTCTATTTCTTTTCTTTCTTTATTTTCGAATTTATCTAGAAATTAGAGTTCTAATTTCTGTTTCCGCAGATAAAATCAAATTGCGTGGTTAAATTAAAGTTGGAAATTCAAACGCAAAAGATCGGATCAGACTCGACGGAATTACGGTAATCCCTCAATCCACAAATCTGAGTATTAAATTCATAGGAGCATGCTAGGGTTTATTGTTTATATAATTGTGCACAATATCCATAAATCGATCCGGTTCAAATTAGTTTTGGTGATTCAGTTCACGGGAAAACCCTACAATAGGCTTCTGTGCTGGTGTCCTCCCATCGCTTCAACGGATACCGGAGATACCAAACTAATTGCATGGGCTGGAGAAACTTCTCAAAGAATTGAGCAGAAAGTCACTGAAGAAATTGCTTCAATCTATCCAGACATCTGGTTAGAATACTCCATCCCCTGTGATGTGTTGAGGAAGGAATTTCGAAGATGGAGACGCTTCCACATGGCTAGGTATGAATTGAATGCAGAAGATCTATCCATCATGATGGCTAGACTTGGATTAACATTCTGGAGGAGTGAAGAAGCATGGGCAGATGAATGGATTACCCAGGATGAAAGAAGGAAAATATCAGAGCAATCTGTTAGACAACGGATGCTGGCAATCAGAGCATACAGAGCAGTCACTGAAGATAGCAGTCAATTCGGTCAAAGTGACCACGGACTACCTCCCTTCAACTTCCAGTTTGCGTCCAAGGCCCGGCAATTGATCGTTCCAGCTCCTCAAGTACCATCTTCTGAGTTTAACTGTGATTCCTTATGAAATCTTATGCATAACGAACGAAACAAAATGGAAGAGATAATTCAACGATTGCGTACAATTGAGATGGAGGCTGAGTAACTTTGGGAAGATCTTGCTGAAGCACAGAGTGATTTAGCAAATGCTAAAGAAGACTATCAGGCTTTGGAGCAAGCCTTAATTATGTCTGCCCAAATCACAGTCGTACAAAATGCGAAAAATATTTGTTGAATTAATTAGAAAAATCAAGTATGGTGGAATTCATTTGGGTCATCTTGCCAAAGTCATGAAAGTCAGAAATGAAGTACTCTCGCAAATTGAAGCTAAACGCCAGCAGGATGAACAAAGAAGTGTGGAAGAGGAAGAATATCAGCAAAAAGCCGCTGAAGAAGCTCGCTTGATCCACGAAGCAGAGCAAAAATATAAAAAAGAAGAAGACATAATATGTAGGCTTGCTGAAGATGAGCATATTAGAGCTGCTGCTGAACTAGCCCGATTGGAGGAAGAGAGAACTCGGCTTCTTGAAATTGTCACCAATGGCTCTGAGTCTTCAAGATAGATTTATGGGGGTGATGCTGCTACAATGATAAATCAAATGAACACTAACTTTCAAGATCAACTCGACACACTTGCTGCCAAGTTAGAACGATGACTTGCTGAATCAGAGGAGAACTTGTCTTCTGTCAAGGCTACCGTCTCAACCCTTCTTGACATTGTCACAAAGGGGGAAGAAGAAAGACATAAGAGAAAGTAGCTCAAGAGAGAAGAAAGCAAGAACAATCTGACATTCTTGCACAAATCATGGCTAAGCTCTCTGGTTCATCATCTTCCAATCCCCCGCCACAATGAAAAGATCTACTCTTATGATTATTTACTTTATTTCGCTTGATGTTACTCAAAAAAAACATGATTGAATTGCTTTTGTTGCTTTCTGAGCATTGTTTAGAACATCTTGTATCTGATACTTTCATTTGAACAGTCTACTGAAATTGAGTTTAGTATACCTTATCCAATTCAGGGGGAAGTTCTAATTTTTTTTTGGCATAGAATTAAGGACATGTATATTGAGTAGGGTCGTATTAAACTCAATATACTTCCCTTTTTTCTGTCTTTACTAATGGTTTTGACAATATCAAAAAGGGGAAAATTGTTAGAAACAAATGCTTAAGGATCTTCTAAGTCCAATGTTTTGATATGTCAAAACCAATCTTAGTCAGTTTTTCAAGTTTCTAGAGTTCTAAATTATAATCCTTGTATAGGATCGATCGAGTTGTAATAGAACGTAGGCTGGAGACCGAGCAAAGGAGAATGCTCGAGAACTGACTATCATCACGCCTAGCCTTGACCCAAAACTGTGTTGGAGCACTCAGTTTAAGGTCCATCCATACTGACCAGGAAAAGTCAATATGAGGGCTTTCCCGAACTGACTAAGGAGAAGTCAGTTCAAGGGTTTTCCATACTGATAAGGAGAAATCATAATGAGGGCGTTTTCCATACTCATTGTGGACAGTCAGTATGAGGGTTTACCATACTGACCCTGGGAAGTCAGTATGATGGCTAAGCTGTACTGACTTTCAAAAGTCAGTATAAGAGCCTCTACCTTTAAAGATTGAGCAATTCGAAAGTTATCGAAGCTCAGTCAGACTCAGGTATTCAAATATGCCCAAGTCAGTACGAGGTTATCCAAACTGGGATTCCTCGGGCTGAAAAGAAGTTTGACATAAAGTTAGTGTATCGTACACTGACGCTGCAGAGCAGAGACCGGAAGGAGACCTAAGGCATGGGCTACGATTGGACAATATAATTCGTGAGTCTAACGTCTGGATTTATGAGTCTAATGGATAGAAATTCAAATTGTCAAAGGTCCTCCTCTATATAAAGGTCTACCCCTCAACCTTAAACAGTTACGAAAGTGAAAAGTCTTCATACGACAAAGGGCATTGTTTTAGGCCATCTCTTTGCTAAACTCTCTGAGTTTCCATGTTTTCTAACACGAAACTTGAGTCTCCGACTCAAGTTACCCACCGTGCTAATGTATCCTAGCACGAGGCTGAAGTTTTAAGCCAGAGCTCTTCTTGGTGAATATATCTTTCTAAGATATATTCATAGCAGTCAGTTTCCTAGTCTGGGATTCTGATTCTCACGGGCGTATGCCAACCACCTGAGTTATAGGAAGAACAAGTAAACATCCAACCACCGGGAAGAATGCTGCAGGGTGTCGTCCTCACTTCAACCTAAAGACTGAGTCTATGAGGAGTTCTTAGGCGAGTGCCACAGCAGACCGAAGGACGGAGGAGCCAACGGGTTGTGTATCGATCGTAAGGAGGCTTGTAATTACTTAGTGAATTATCCAGACCTTGGGTCTGAAGAATGGATGTTGGATATTGAAATCCGAACCACTATAAGTCATGTGTGCTCTTTACAGCTCATTTACATTCTTGCTCTGTTTTTTTTGTTTCACAAACTGACTTTGAAACCTTCAATTCTTCTAAGTATTGAAGAGTATATACTGTGAAACTGACTTAACAAGGACAGGACTAAGCTTAAGTCTTCCAAACACACAAAACTGACTATACTTTGTTTTCGTCAAACAAGTGCAACTGTCATATTTACTTCCGCTGCATATTATTTACCTTCCACTGAACAGTTTTGTACTCTGATTTCGGGACCAACATTCTCATTTCTTATACCTTTCCACAAACTTATTCATATCGAAATTCTAGCAGGTACAAGTTGCTTTAAGACTCCACATCTGCACTAATGATATCCCTGTTGTGATCATTAATAAATTTTGATGCAAACAGTAACCTACAATAGTTGCATTTTTATTCTAATTGTTGCATTTTCATATAAAATGATAGGTTATATAACACTAAATTATATACCGCTTCAATTATCCACATTAATATACCATAAATAGTTGCATTATACAATATTCAAATTACATAACAAATTCTTTATACTACATAAATGATTGCATTATTTATACCAAGAAGTTGCATTATTTATAACCAAAACTTTACCGTATTCTATGTCAGAACATAGAAATATAAAGCACGAGGTTATAAAACACATTTACATGACATAAATAAATGCATTATCTAATCCAATCAATATCATTATCACGCCCTATACATAGCATGGCCCTAAGACAAGAAATAATTGTAACACAAATATAACGGTATGTAATCCAAAAATAATTGCATCATGCAATCTAAATAATAGCATTTTTGTATCCCACACATTGCATCATGGCATGAAAAATAAAAATAAAAATGAAATATATGGTCATATACTGCTAGGTAGTTGCATTATCTAAATACAAATAATTGCATTTTTTATTCAAATTGTTGCAGTATTATATAAGATGACAAGAGTTATAAAGTACTAAATCATATACCGTAGTCAAATCTTTATTCTAATAATAATAATTGCATTGTGAAACTATCAATACGACTGACTTAGACTAGATGATTCTTTATTTTTTACTTTTCTCTTAAGCACATTTTTTGGGGAAAAAGCGGACTGCATAGTCTCCGACAAAAAATATAAATGGGAAACGTACTGTAAAATCTATTGGTTAAATCTTAGTGGAATTCAGCGTCGTTGAGAGAAAAAAAATATTAAAAATGTTGAAATTGCAGGTTGAGACAGCTATTAATGCAAAAAATACAATCAAGTGATGTAATTTTTAATGATAAAATATGCAATAAAAACAGGGGTACTAGAAGTGACGAAAATAAACAAAATAAATGAAATAAAGCTAAATCGATGAGTCCTCTTTCCGCAAAACAAAAATATCAACGTAGTGCTCGTTTTTATAGCGCTCGTCCCAGAAGCTACAATGGTTTTGTCTTCTATGAGGCAACACCGCAATCGCAGAAGCTCCGGCGAACTAAACAGAATTAAAAATTGAGCAAACCAAGGCCTAAGAAGAATGATGCAAATTTTCTGGAAATTTGCAGTAATGTGGCTAGCTAGAGACATGGACTTATTTATGTCTATTTATAAGTGAGATCCATACATGAGAAGTGTGTCGGTTACGACACAGACATCATTGCACGACGGTTACAATGGGAGATACTGGCGTAATGCACGCATGAAAGTAATGGTGACGTTTGAATGGGAGCTGCAACGGTTCCCAACATTCAAACACGTGCGCTGACTCATCAACCACATCACATCCAACGTGTGCACCACATCGACACGAGCCAAACAACCTCGACAACCCACTCTACGAGCCTAACGGACTCATTTCACTAGCCCAAGAAAATTAAGCACAAGTGGGTCAAGCCAAGCCCAAGGGTCCAAATACCACCCAAAGACTAATTGCCAGGAACCAAGAACTGAGATCGAGCCATGTCGGAGATAGAGCCAGGACCGGAGTTGGGGTATGGGTCACAGGTGCAGGAAAAAGCGAGCGCCGGTGGCAGTGCACGATGGCACTACCGTGTGCCACCTACACAACACACCTTGTTATTATACATCATTAAATTAATGGTTTATATACATTTCATTAATAGTGTAATAAACATGTGTGGGACAGTTATTAATGTAATAACTTATTCCTCCCACACACTATTACATATGTAACTAGGTCACATTGCGGATTCATTTCTCACTCACTGAAATTCAGATTTGAGAAAGTAAATATACTACAACGGTGTATGCGCAACGTAGATTAAGTTGGTAATATTTAATCACGATGAAATTTAATATTTCACACGAGAATTTTACATTAAAGTTCCCGAATTTCCAACAATCTCCTCATGAGTGGAAATTCTTAAATGCATGAATGCATAGCCAACTCAGTTTTCGAGAAATATTAATGCTCAAGAATAGGTAGCTTTCGGCTTTGAACCTTTCATCGTCAATATTGTCGGGTACACTAGTGGCTTAGTGGTAGGAACACCTTGAACTACTCCTTCATAGTGTGCACCGAGTTAATAATATCGAAACATTAATATTTTAAACTCCATTCGTTCTCACGTTTGGTTCCATTTCGGGCCATGGAAACCTTCTTTTGATTCATAAGTGTTCATTTGAAGCGGCCCCCACTTCCACTTATATAAGTGACCTCTTATTTTTTAGTATCCTGCCATACATAACCACTATGAGGTTCTTAGGAGTCATTAAAAGGCATTTAGACTTAGCTTATACCACATGCAGGTCTATAATACCTCACTTGCTCATTTGGGATGGGTAGATAATATCATCTTCAAGGCATCACCACTAAAGAAGATATTATCTAGTCAGTGCACGAACTCGTATAGCTTAGTTTTCTCATTGAACCTAGTTCTTGGGATCTCCAATTATCTAGGTTAGGTATCCACTATACTCGTTATATTCGTGTATTTTAATCGCATTCCCTTTAACAATTTGTCCTTTGATCTTGGTTT
Organism: Plectranthus barbatus; assembly: GCA_026898455.1. Lineage (NCBI taxonomy): Eukaryota > Viridiplantae > Streptophyta > Magnoliopsida > Lamiales > Lamiaceae > Plectranthus > Plectranthus barbatus. Next base: position 1,599,827 of record JAPKLW010000009.1, on the reverse strand, counting down.
ACTTCTTGACTAGAGGATCCACGAGATTTGTCTATTGAATTCACACAAGATCAAGACATGTAACATTGACACGTTACCCATCATGTCACACCTTTGTGAAACAATATCTTAAACACACAAGGTTGATCATTTTTTAGAATAAGACATTAGATTCTTAACTCAACAATATTTTATTGTGTGTTCAATAGTCTATTATGTCTTATATTAGACATTTGCATATTCACTTTATTGTGAATTATTTATAATGTCGCAAATATTATTATCTCGACATTATCACAACTACAAACCCCACATCATGTTAAGTTTTAACAATTTAGAGCTTGAAGCTCTCTCAAAGTCCACAAGGTATTTCTATACACCTTTCCACCACAAAAATGAGGGAATATTCAATTAAAATAGCACGATTAATTTCACATTTTAATTCTTCAAAAATTAATTTATGAAGAATTACATTCAATGTCACATTTATCTTATTTAAATGAAACATCCTTTATTCTTCATCAAACTAAAATTGGTCGATTCTCTATCGCATCAAGAAACTGTGGACATAATAATCAATTTAACGAGGTATTATACAATGCTCACAGTCAAATATTTGTTTCACACAATTGAGCGTTTTTCCATTCTTAGAAATGAAACAAAATTGTATCATCAAGCACTTTAAACAACAATAAAAATCTTTATTTCATTTAATAAAGCAACTACTTTATTACAAGAAAATCAAAGTTCAAAGTCTAAGTAACTATGTTGTCATCATCCCATTTGTCTTCATTGTCTTCCACAACTTGTGCAACAAGCTTGCCTTTACCCTTATTCTTAAGCTTAGTGCATTGGTTACACATGTGGCCAAACTTGCCACAATTATAGCAGTGTCCTTTGAACTTAGGATCAACCATAAGTTTCTTGCCTTTGTTCTCAACATTAGGCCTCTTACGTTTCTTAGAAGGACGACCACATTCTAACAAATAGGCCTTCGAAATTTCTTCCTCCAATATTTCGAGATCACTTTTTCTATTGTCTTCTTCAATTTGTAATTTGACAATAAGATCTTCAAGAGTCATCGTCTTTTGCTTATGCATAAGGTAGCTCTTAAAGTCTTTCCACGAAGGGGACAATATTTCAATGATTGCAGCTACATTGAACGCATCATAAAGCACCATTCCTTCGGCATGAACATTGTGCAAAATGAATTAAAACTCTTGCACTTGTTCTACCACAGACCGGTTGTCTACCATTTTGTTACTTTTTAGTACCTGCATCCTCGGTCTTATATTTCTTTTCTAGTTGTTCTCATAAATCTTTAGTGGTTTTTACATTACAATGCACGACATATAGAAAATCAACTAAAGCATTGAGTACATAATTTTGACATAAAAATCTCCATGGCACCCATTGTCGAATCCTATTCTTTTGTTTGTGTCTTGCTCATCATCGGCACATTCGGGCTAGTATTTCTTCAAGTAGTTCAACAACCCAAATGTAGTGAGGTCTAAAAGTATCTTTTCTTGCCAAGTTCTAAAGTCCACATAGGAAAATTTAAGAATCTCTCGGCTTGTACACTCGGGAGGAGTTGCCTCATAGTGCTGCTTCCTCCGGCGGAGTTCAAAGTGTTGTCAACCATGTCTAAAACTAGATAAGTTTTGCATCTTGTGTTGTCGGATATCGCAGCTTGACACATCTATTAATGCAACAAATACAACCAAGTTATGCAACTTGTAATGATAAAAAATGCAACAAAGACAGGGGTACTGGTAGTGACGAGAATAAATAAATGAAATAGCTGAGTCGAGGAGTCCTCTTTCCGCAAGACAAAAATGCCAATGTAGTGATCATTTTTATAGCGCTTATCCCCAAAGGTAAAACAACTTTGTTGGTCCCGGTTTTCAGAGTATAAAACGTTACGCAGCGGAAATAAATAAGTGTTTTCTTGCACGCTACTTACACACAGCTGACAACTGGCAACTGGTCAGCTGGTGCTGGTTACTCAGTACACAGCTGACAACTGAGATCTGTCAGCTGGTGATTCAAAACTTAGAATATTTAGCCTTGTTTACACAGTTATTTATCAGTTTCAGGATATACTCCAGCACTTGAGTGCTGGGTTTAAAATATGAATGAAGGACAGAAAGCTGATAAATAACAAAGGATTTTTATAGTGGTTCGATCAATCGATCTACGTCCACTCTCCAGTCGAAGCACTGGAAATTCCACTAAGAGTAATCAGGTACAGGTATCCTACGATCTATCTCTAGCTGGTGAATGCCTCGTCCACCAGTTCACTAGATCAACCGCTCCCGGTCCTGGATCCTTCTTCAACTCTTCACAGCTAATGGAGTGCGAGCACGTCACTTCAACCTCCACAGCTAGCTAGGTGTTTTAGTTCTCCCAAGAACGTAACAGTCTCTACGGCAGAATGCCCGTAATAACTCAAGTGCTGGTAAGCAAAGGAGCTGCTGTGAACTCTCTCGAAGGAGAAAGAACACCAAGTGAGATCTTTAACTTACAAGCTTAAAGCTTGAAGTCTCGTGTTTGATAAATCAACACACGGAAAGCTTTATGAAAAGCCTCAAAAGTACTTGATGCGATCTTGCAATAATTTCAGTTCTTTCGGTGGTTGAGCAGATTCGTGGATTGTGGAATACGTGGAATCTCGGAATCTAATGGCTCGTTGAATCTAATGTTTGAATGTTGGTGGTTGCGACGTATTTATAGCCGCAGGAACCGATTCAAACTTTCTAGCCGTTTGGACGCATCTGGAAAGGTGTCAGACCTCGGATGTCCTTCTGACGGCGGCAGGTATGTTTTTCTGGAAAGGAGCCATACCTTTGACCGCTTTATCTGACACAGATCTCTTTGTGTCAGAACGGCTCTTTCTGTCAGTCCGAGGAATAAGACTGGCGTCTTGTGACTGATAGACTTTAAGTTATCCTTCCTTAAAGTCATCCTTTGTCAGTCGATTCCTCAGAAAATCTTCTTTTTGTCTCTACGGCGCTGGGAGAGAGAATCTGGAATTCTGCTGGTAACATCTGACTGGTAGATCATACTGGTGATCTTGTGCTGGCAGTCTCTGCTGGTGACTTGCCCTGGCATCATCAAAGTCTACCAAATGTCTGGATGTTAATTCTTCTTGGAATCTCCCATGACTGGTGAAATCACCGCTGGTGAATAGTGTAAGTAGGAACACGCATTCCCCTGGTAAGGTTTGTCAGCCGCCTGCTGATGAAACCCTTCCCAACTGGTGATCAGTACCCAGTCATAAGCGCTTCTCATGCTGGTGAACAGTGTCAGCATGAGTCTTTGTCAACCGCCTGCTGATGAAACTTTTCCCAACTGGTGAACAGTAGCCAGTGGTAAGCGCTTCTCATGCTGGTGAACAGTGTCAGCATGAGTCTTTGTCAGCCGCGACTTACAACTCAATAGACCTAAACAGGACTTTACATTTAAGACTAGAGCTATGTAGAGACAACTGACGCTGGTAGGACTTAGGATTTGATCCACCAAAACTATAATCTAAACAAGTAAGCTACTGGGGGAGGAAACCTTAGACAGATTTCCCAACAAACTTCGTCTTATACGAGGAAGCACCGCGATCACAGAAGCTCCAGCGAACAGGATGGAGTTAAAAACTGAGCAAGTCAAGACTTATGAAGAATGATGCAAGTTTTCTGGAAAGTTGCAGTAATGCTACTATTTTTGGTAATTGGAGACATGCACATATGTATGTCTATTTATAGGTGAGATTCATACACGGGGAAAGTGTCGGTTACGATACAAAAATTATTGCACGGCGGTTACGGCAGGAGATACGCGTATAATGTATGCACGGGAGTAATGGTGTCGTTTAAAGGAAAGTTGCAACTGTTCCCAGCATTAAAACATGTGCTGACTCGTGAGCCACATCACATCCAACATGTGCACCACGTAAACACGAGCCAAACAAGCTTGACAGCCCACTCTACAAACCCAACATACTCGTTTCACTAGCCAAAAAAGATAAGGCACGAGTGGGCTAAGCCAAGCCCAAGGGCCAAAACACCACCTAAACACCAATTGCCAAGAATCGAGAATCGAGGCCTAACCGTGACGGAGCCAGGATCGGGACCTGGGTCAGTCCCACACACCTTTAATAACTAGCACCAGTTATTAATGTAATAACTTAATCCTCCCACACACCATTATGTATGTGCACGTGTCACTTTGCAGATTCATTTCTCACTTACTGAAATTCAGATTAGAGAAAGTAAATATACTACAACGATCCACTCGCAGCGTAGATTAAGTTGGTAATATTTAATTACGACAAAATTAAATATTTCACATGAAAGTTTTACATTAGAATTCCTGAATTCCCAAAAGAAAAAAAAAATGATAGCCGTAAATAGCTACAAGTGAGACTGTAGAGTAGTGAACAATGACAACGAATATTTTAAGAGAGATGGAAGACGGCCAATGAGAGGGCCGATGAAAAAGATGGGCGTCTGGGAATATTAAAGAGATGGACGGTTGGCGAGAAAGATATTAAGAGAAGACAGAGAGAGTTGAGCGGTAAATGGGTTTGAAGAATAAGAGAGTTTTTAAAATACTATTTAGTTTTTTTTTTAATTTTGTGTGAAAGTTGTCGGTCAAAGTCAGAATTGGCAAATACAGTCCAAAATGAAGGAACCCAAAGCCCACGTCTGACTCAGAAAGTCGTTCGGAAGAGAAGGGATGGACCAGTCCACAAGACCCTACGAGAAAGGGGGCGAACCAATGATAAGACGAAGGACCAATTTGCCCTTCGATAACAAGGAAGGCAACCTGAGCCCATCATCTCTTAAGTACAAACAAAAGAGTGTTCATTCAACTACACAAGACAGATTCGAATGATTCTAGGATCGATAAAGAACCAACAATTGAAGGGAAACTCTCAAAAAAGGTCCTCCAAGACACCATCAAATGGGGGTCCTCCGATGATGGACTCTAGTTATTTATACGCCATTTTCACTATCTTTCAAGTTGGAGAATTTTCTATATTTAATTTTGAAAATTACGGGGTTAACCCCTAATTAGTTGATTAATTAGACTTTTCGATTCTATCGTTTTCTGTCTCATTTTTGAATTATAAGTATCTCTACACACTTTTCGAATCACAACTAAAGTTATTTCGGTAAATTCAATTTTTTGGTAGTAAATTGCATGAATTTAGGGATTTTTAAATTTATTTGATATAATGCTTGTGGAAATTGATCAAAATACTCCTACAATGCAATTTTATTAATTAGATAATTCATTTCGTTTCTAGGGAATTTAAAATTGATCTCAACCGTTTAAATTTGAAACAGAGTATCCAAAGTTGATATTAGTTAACATGAAGGGACGTATCTATATATATATTAAAATAAAACCGGTGGGTAAAATTGTAAAATTACATTAATATTTATTAATCTACTCACGTCATTAATACACTTGCATTAATAGTTAGATTAATTGATTTTTTCATTCTTCAATTAATAATTGATTTTAATTATTTTTGTGATGTATATAATCTTATAAATATAAATAATATTTGCATGTAATAATTGGATCTTATTTTATATTTTTTAAATCTTATTGATGATGAGGCATTTATAATAGATGTATAGACTAATATATATATATATATATATATATATATATATATTAAAATTATATTTTAAATTAAGATTTTCTCAATATTTTCATTCAAAATGTATGAATTTATTATCATCATTTTTGGAAAGATTATCCATAAAATAGAATACGAGATCACTTATATAAAGATTTATGAAAATGAGCAATTATTTTACTTAATTTATCTATAAATTAATCTTATATTATTTTTTTATATTCTTATATGTAATGTTATAGTATTTTAAAACAAATATGAAAATATAGTAAAAAAAATATATAATTCATTTTTTAATGCAATAAAAAAATATATAGAATATAAAATTGTACAACAAAATGAGATATGAGAAAAAAATTGGAACATTGTAATAATTTAAAGATAAAAAAATAATAAAATATATTATAAAGTCAATTTATATTTTAAAATGAAACAAAAATGAGAAAAAAAAGTAAGTGGCACAATATAGGTAAAATAAATTAATATGTTAAATATAAGGTGGTGAGACTATTAAATAAAATTTAAAAATTATTAGAATGCATAAATAATATTATAATATGTTGTTTCATGGAAAGAAAGATGTTTGGAGAGCAAGTGTCCAAGCACCATATACTAAAGAAAATTTTATTCGAAGAAGTTGTAAAGTGAATCTGATTTACTTGATGTATGGTGATACTATTGAAACAACATAACATGCTTTATTTACAGTAAACATGTGCAAAATGGTTTATTATTGATTCTCAAGTTAGGTTGTTGGTCCTTCTCTGACGACTTTAAAACTATCTTTTAAAGTAAGTATGTTAGAAAATTATTATTTTGATATACCAATCATACGAATAGATATGTTTCTTTTATTGCATTGAAAATTTGAAACATGTGTGAGTTTGAGAATATTTATTTTAATATTAAACATATTATTCCAAAAATATGCAATCAATGAAGGGATAATAAGGTGTATAAAAAAAATAAATTTACGATCACAAAAAATAAAGTGAAGAGAATAGAAAATGAATTATGTCGAATGTATAAGAACAAGAAATATAATATTTATGTTATAATAGTCAAGATGAAAAAAATGATTCGTACTAAGAAACACAAATGATGAAATTATTTTGACTAGAGATTTTGAACTTACAAACACTAAACAATATGATGCTTATATGAATTAGCATGAGGTATGTAATATCGATGACCAAACAATACCATATAAAGTCCAATATCGTTGAGAGAATTATTTGGATATCAACAGTACTATTAATGGAGCACAATAGTCATTAGGATAGTGTGATATCCCGATTTAATTGAAGTTATTAAATGGCTGACGAGAGAGGTTGAGTGTATAAATTTTTGACATTGTGAGAGTAATAAATCAAATTGTATGTCAAACAATTGAGGTCCAAATTTAATATGTGTAAAGCATGCAATAATGCATTTAGTTAAATCTAATGATTTAACAAATACTTATGATACATCAATTATGAAGACGGGAAAAAAAGAAGTAATTGGTTGAAAACTTAAAATTTTTCAACAATAACATATTGACAGTTTTCCTCGAAAAAAAAATTGATAATTGTTTAACATTAAAAATTATATAAATTATGAAGTGAAACTTATCACATCAATAAAAACAATATATAAGTTACGGTAAAAGAGTGTAAGTAGTTAATTGCTTTGTCTATGATTAATTAGTCATATTTTGTAGTTGCGTTGAAACACCCACTCCCCTTTGAAATAATATATCTAATTAAAAAAATTAATATTGTATGAACATTGTTCAAATTAAAAACTAATATTTAAGTTTATAAAATAAAATTTATAAATTAATTTAAATTATATGTTAAATTAATTATTATAATATAAATAATTAAAATCCCCATGCATCGCGTGGGTGCAATACTAGTTTAACACAATAACGCACCCCTATACATATTTAGTTGTACGATATAGTGCATTTTATAGTTCAATTATGCCTAGGATGACTTTAATCTGCATTTTAAATCAGAAAATCTTCGTCTTTTTATAAAAATAGTTTTCCTCTGTTTATAAGAAAGATAATCCGGCTCTATTTTACACTAGATTTATTGATAATGTATGATCTTACGGTTTCAGAGATGGCCTTGTTATATCAAGCTTGTAGATGTATACTATCCGATGCAGATGCAGATGCAGAAGCAAAAATGAGTCAATTTTTTCATTTTAAATTTTCATATATATCAACCCACTACAGGTAAGCTATGGCTAATAATTGGCTAAAACACTTGAAGAATTGTGAATCTCACTAAAACAGTATACATACCATGGATACCAAAAAAAAAAAAATGAAGAAACATCATGGAGATCGAAGTCAGTGGATTGAATAAGTAATCACGAGCGCAGCAATCAGGAGGCCATAAGCAATCACTTGATCAATCGTGGTGCCTGCATTAACACGAACGCGCAATTGGGAAACCGACTCACCATCGCTCATCGGAGCCGGCGCATGCGAAGGAGCGCCGCCCACTCCGGTGGCGCGCTGGAAAAGAGCCACCAGTTTATGACGGATGATCGGATGGCCGGAGGTATTCGACATGGTCGCAATTCGAGAAGAAATTTGATTATTTGAGAGAATTGAATTTGGGGATCTCAGAGAGATGAAGAATAAAGATGAAATTTGAGTTTTTTCGAATGTGTGTGAGAATTTGAAAGTAGGTGTGTATATATATATAGAGAGAGAGAGAGAGAAGGGGGGGGGGGGGGGTGTTATGGTGGTGGACAAGTCGGAGTTGAAGTTTCCAAGAGCACACGTTTGAGTTGAAAGGAAGAATCGTGAAAAGCGCATTCAACGCAAGGCGGCTGGAGATGTTCCAGCATATGTTCCTTCTAATTATATTAAAGTGATTTCAATTTTTTTTAAGAGAAGAATTTTGCTTTGATGAAAATAAATTAAGTTTTTTGAATATACAAATATATATATATATATATATATATATATATAATATGATTACAATTAAAAATTATTCATGAGATGTTTGTATTTTTCTTCAACAATTATATTTTGTCACACACTCACACTGCCACAAATTCAAAGCTTCTAGACTTTGTTTCAAGATATTATGTTTGAAATGTTGGATTTATGAGAAAACCATTTTTGACCTTGTACTTAGATGAACTTTTTTTATTTTCTTTTTTAAATTTATATTATTTTACTATACTTTCAAGTGTCAGATTTAATCCTAAATTTAACTTCTTTATTTTATTGTGTGTTTTATATATTTTTTAACATTTTTTACAAATACTTATTATGCCCAGATTTTAATATATTAATATGGAATTGTATAAAACGGACATACTTTTTTTATAGATCGGTCTAAATTTATCCATATATTATAACCAGATATTTCAGCACATGATTTATTTTTGTAAATAATGTATTTTTTTTTTCAATAATGATAAATTTAGTCTTTGTTCAGTAAATAATATATTTTTGTTTATGTATAAAATTTCGTTTATAATATATATATTGTAAAAATCGTCTCATATCATTTTTGCAAGAGAGATTATGACCATCTCTATTAACATTTATTAATGTTAGTTAATTATTAAATTCGGTATAAATATGAGTGACGAAATGAATTTCAACTAATATGGACTCGGACTGAGGTATACAAATCCAACTCAGATTCTTCTGTCAACAGTCTGGCACGGGCGTCCAAACAATACTTCTCATAGATTTCACAACTCATTATTCCATTAGATAGTATTTTTTATTTGTATAATATTTTCTTATAATCCTAATTAGGGGGTAAATTTTTTTTTTAAGAGGGAAAGCAACTTTCATTAAATATTGGAGTTGCACATGTTATGAATTATATGGGTAAGGTGTTTTGGTGTATGCTTAATACAAATGAATCTTGGACTTTTTGTTGCCAGATGTGCAATTTGATTTGTCGATCTATAAATGTGAAAAATTGGGTTACTGATAACTTTAGCTATCTCTTTGATGTCTCGTACCATCGTATCATAATAAGGAGTTGGTTGTTGTAAGCCGTTGATCTGTTGAATTAGCTCTAAATTATCGCATTCCACTTTATCCAAATGAAAACCGATATTGATTTACCGTCAGGAGGGCATACCGCAAGGCTATACCTTCCAACAGGGTGTTGCTTCCTTTGACATTGAATGTTTATTTTGCTACAAGTTCGACCCCTCCAACTTCGTTACGAATGATAAAGATCCTATTTCATTAGGGGATAATCTCATAAATAAATAAATAGATTAAATAATTATCTATCTCGATTAATTATCTTAATTAGAGATGTCCATCAAACCAATTCATCAAACTTCAAATTAATTTTATTGAGTGGCCAATTATTTGGTGTGGGTCAATTCAAGCCAAAAACTCTTATCTCGCTAACCATTTGACTTTTTACCCGTTAAATTCAAAAATTTATGAAATATTTTACATGTATGACTTTTTTAAAATGTTATGCTATTAAATATTTACTTCCTTTGGAGTTTTCTAAACAATAAAAATATAGATAAAATCTATTTGCTTTCTCAAAAAATTCAAAATATATCACAATGATTATACATTTATCAATTTAAATAATTAAAATATATTATTCTTTATTCTTTAACATTTAAGTATGCTCCAACGTCATGATTGAATAATTTTTATAGATCCATTCTTTATTAAAAACTATGAATAAATATATATAACCTAAAATCTGATAAGAAGATTTTTAATACATTTGCAAGTGAAAAGACATTTTTATTATCTATATATTGTTTACCATTTTTTTGAACAAGTTGAGGAGAGCATGTCAAATTAGTTTGGCTAGAGTTGATCTGAGTAATGCTGATACTCCTAATCTTAATCTTAATATTGGGTTAGGTGTAGTGAATTATACAAATTGGTATTAGTTGTATAAAAGGATGTAGTAAAATGGTTTAATTCCTACCAACTGTCATTGACTTCAAAAAAAAAAAATTATCGTTAGACACTTGAAGATAAATTTTTTATATTTTAAAAGGAAACTTCTAATACTAATTGTATCAATGTTGCAGAAATAAAATTAGGTAGTAAGTTGTTTTAAAAGAAAATATACAAGTTCATGTCAAATTTTGAATAAATTATTAATTTTATCTTAAACTTTTAATTATAAAAATTTCAGGTCTAAAAGTTAAATGAATTCTCAATTTCATTGAAACTTTTAAATATAATAATTTCGGAAAATTTTATTTTTTTTTCTTTTCAATCAATATTTAAATATAAAAAATCTTACATGAACAAATAATTTGATAAGAATTATTGTTAGTGATTTATTCCTTATATGTTGTTCTTATGAGTCAAATATTCCACTAAATTAGTGTGTCTAGCTAGCTTAGCTCAAACTTATAATGTCCTGTATAAAAATTAACGAGTTGCAATATGAGCTGATTTACAAACCTTAGGAGATTTGCTGGTGAAATCTTCACCATCAAATAGGCTTGTATGGGTTGCTGGCTAACACTCTGTTACCAGAAGCATCTTTGGAGGAGTTAGCTAACATGTCATCACCAACTGGAGGATTACCAGCACGGAGCTTATCAGCGAGATGTCACAGCAAGACGCTTCCCATCCAGCTAGAAGACACACTCAAGCCAGAACAAGCAAGAACTTTCTCAAGACCAGATTTTAAGAAAGAAGATCTTAAAATTAGAAGTATTCAAAAGTTTGTTCACCCCAAGAATCAACCAGCAAACATTCTTCGGACTGGTTAAAAGAGTCGTTCTGACCGACGCAGTAGAAATCCACATGCACTGACAGAAAAGACAATGCAAGTCAGAAAAAGTGAGACTTCGGCGAGATGCGTTCCTTTTGTCTACAATCAGCAAGATATTCAAACCTTCCAATGAGCGCCTATAAATAGAGGTTGCAAATTACCTTGAGGAGGTTACCAATACCTAACCAAAAAATTGCCATTGTCAACTCTCTGACATGATTCTATCGGCCTCCCATGTTTCTCCTTGAACACGACACTTTGTGCTTTTAGCAAGAGCTATCTTTATTTTTTTACTCCCTAAGAAAGAAAATATCTTGGAGTTGTCATGTCGTCGATGGCAACTATCACGGGTGTATACCAACAACTAATGTTTTTAAGTGGAACTCAAACTCTCACATTCAGTTTGAAGGCCAGGTGGTGTGTCACGCTTCAAGCCTGAAGAAGCTCTTGATTGCGAAGGACTTGGCGAGTGTGCTAGTGGACTGGTGGATAAGGCATTCATCAGCTAGCAATAGATCGATGTCATCTTTGTAATTGACATCTTAGTATTTTCAGACTGCACATCTAAAGAGAGGACGTGGGACGGTTTGGTCGAAACCTCTGTAAATGCTTGTGTTATTTATTGTTTTCTTTAAGCTTTTTGCACTAGATTTAAAATCCAACATTCAAGTATTGGAGTATTACTTGAAAAGTGACTAATTAATATCTCAATCTGTCAAACAACTATTTTTCTGAACCCAAACTGGTATAGAACAGCCAGCTTGAAGGGCCCACCATAGAGTAAAACTTTCCTATCTTCCGTTTTGCAAACTAACTCCGACCCCGAAGAAACCAACATAATTACATATCATACTATATTAATCTTCACTATTCTACTTTCAAATAAAAATAATTTTTAAAATAATATTATTTTCCTGAACAATTTAACTAAGACATAAAATAATAATTTAAAGGAGTTTTATTGATTCCGGACCTGAAAGATAGTTTAATTGTCAATTCAGGACCCGAAAGATTAATTGTCAATTTAAGACCTGAAAGATCTCAAGAATTCTCAATCCAGGACCCGAAAGATCATACAATTCTCAATCCAGGACCTCAATATCAGTCCTGGATTGAGAATTGTTTGATCTTTCGGGTCCTGGATTGACAAATCATCTTTCGGGTCCTGGATTGACAATTAAATTATCTTTTGGGTCCTGGATCGATAATTCTCCTAATTTAAATATATTTATTTTTCATATTAAAATAAACAAAGAAATAAAATCAAGTCATATCTTAATAATTTATCAAATATATTACTCTAAAACTCTTTATATTGAATAAAGATATAACGAGCTGTGAAAATATATTACTCTAAAAAATCTTATTCTTGATAAGGACTTCATGAATGTTATGGAATGACTCTGAAGATTAAAAATTAGTGTCTGTGTACAGTTTTTGGATTCGAACCTGAGACCTTAACGTAATTTAGAGATCATTTATCCACTAGAATACTAATCCTCTATTGATATATAAATCTATTATCTTTTTTAAATCTATTTTAAGCATAATGTGAAATATATTTTAACTTATAATATGAATTAATATTTAAATATATAACCATATTATTTTAGAACAAAGATTATTAAATAACGAAGTTGTTTTATTTTACCATCAATAGAAAAGTAATTATGATATATTATTTTAAGTAATTATAATGAGGATAATTAAAAACTCAAATAGAGTATATTATAATAAATGGTATAACTAATATTATTAGATAATATAAACACATATATAATGTGATGGAGATGCTTATTAATTACTTGATTATATAAATTTATATACAAAATTATTCATATGTCCTTATCATTATTGATTTAAATTATTGTTTATTATGTACTTGATATTCTTGTAACTCCTAATAGTACAACTCATGCTCAATTAAAATAAATATGATATATTATACATTTTTATAAGATTTAATATTAAAATTAGTAGCATTTTTACAAGTTTAGAATTATTATCAATTAATTATTATATAATAAAACTTAAATGACATATAATGTCATTTGTTATAATATAATTTTTGAGTTAAATTAGTATGTGTAATGACCTCTTTAATTCTTTGTGTTTTCACTTCATGTTTCTAGTCCAAGCTTTGTTTTGAATCGTATACTTGTAAATTAAAGATCTTAATTGAATGCTAGATTTTTATAAAAACATGATTTTACGTAAATAAATTTACTTTGATTTTTAATAGAAAATTAAATTAATCATTTATGTCAATTATATATCTCATTCAAGGATAATATTATTTAATTTCATAAAAGGAAATTATAATAAATAAAAAATACAATGCAATAAAAATTGTATTAAATATGTATAGATATATTACCTTATATAATGTTGGTCCCGACTTTTCAGAGTAATCGTAAATGTACAGCGGAATTGAGTTTATGTGTTACGGTAATCTTGCACTGATCCAAGTTGATGGTGACGTGTCAACTTGGTTTGTCAAATCCTTTTACTTTAGGTACTTAGTGTTGGGTTTTGTATACTGAAAGTATTTATTACGATGAGTATACGATTGACTTTTCTCCTATCTGCTAAACAAACTTACATGCACGTAACAATGGTATCCTCCTGTCTCATCGATAGGGACGATCATACGGCGTGTTATAGATCGCAGAAGACAGTATGATCACTTGACCTAGTGAGACATAAACATTATCACAGTTGAGACAGCGTTGAGGATACATCTGTCCGGATGGTTGCAGCATAGTCAGAATAAGTAATCTGTCTTGGTTACTTGATATGCTGGTACGCAAGGGTGGCGTATTGATTGGACCACATTGAGATGTATTTGTCTGTCTGACATCAGCAAATACAAGATCTCGTTCTTGATTGAGTCCAAACCCTAACGAAGGTTCAGAGGTATGCACGGGTTGACTGTTGCTTTGATTTGCCATGGTGGAGAGCCTAAGTAATGTGCTCGTATATCCGCATTTTGGGTAGCAACAGTTCGTGTAGTACAGTCTGAGACTGAACTTAGGTAACCATATCCGAGTAATAGGATGAGGACATTCCCTGAGGAGCTCAATAACATTCATCGTGCCAAAGTCCTGCATGCTGATTAAGTTCAGGCACGAGTGATAAGGTTTGAGTGGTACTGCTCAGGAAAATAAGATATTAATTAATTGTAGATAGAGCTTGTCAGAAGCTCTAATTAATTAATAAATGTCCGGTAACCTTAAATATGGGGATTCTCAGATAAATGCAGCCCGTTCTCACAACGTGGTAATAAAGGGGTAGGTCATTATTAATTCTGTTGTGAAAAAGAATTAATATTAATTAATCTATTGTGTCCTAGGTTGTGGACATGAAAATTAATTAATTCATAGGCCCACTTTATTATTCGCATTAGGTCCCAGGTCTGGCCCAATTAAATATGCTGAAAAAGGCCCAATAGCCCATTAGGGTTAAAATCCTAAGTCTATAAGTAGACATCTCTCTCTCTGAAACCCAAGCCACCATATCATAATTCAAATCAGTTGAAACCCTAGGGAGAGAGAGAGAGTGGGGCGGCGCCTGTGTGTTTGGGAGGAGAAGGATTTCGACTCTGGCCTACACATCACAGATTTGTGGAATCCTCACTAGTAGAAGATTTGAGCAGCATTGAGTTACAGATCTGAAGATCTAATCTGGAGAACAAGCCTTCTTCTTTTTCTATTTTCTGTTTTATTCGATTGAATCAAGAAATTGGTTTTACTATTTTCTGTTTCCGCAGATTTAATCGAATTGCGTGGTTGAATTAAAGTTGGATATTCAAACACGAAAGATCGGATCAGACTCTACGGAATAATGGTAATCCCTTTATCCACGCATTAAATTCATGGGAGCATGCTAGGGTTTATGAATTGTTTATCGCATTCAACATCCATGATTGGTCCTGTTCATTTGGATTTGGTGATTCGGTTCACGGAAAATCCCTACAATTGGTATTAGAGCCAGGTTCCTGATTCATGGCTCTGTTAAATGCAATTTATTCATTATGCATGTACGAATTTTATTTTGTCGGAGATGGTTTTTATTCCTCATGGCAACCCGTTTGATTTAATTTGCAGTGGTTTATCCGTGTTTGGATTAAATCTATTTTGTAAAATCACGAGAAAATCCGTGATTAGATTTGATAGGAAAAATTGTAATAGTTTAGCCTTTGTAATTTTTTGTTTCAAATCTGTAAACGGGATAGGACGAAGAACAAGATGAAGACCGGCGGGACGAGGGCAACGTGCATGACGCGGCAGGCGGCCATGCGCGTGCGGCCGCAGCAAACTGGCGGCAGCGGCCGGTGCCGCGCACGGCGGCAGCTCAGCTGCGCGCGCGTGCGGCTATGTGCAGATGGCAACGACGGCGCTGGCTGTCGTCAACGGCTATTTTCCCTGCGGCGGTGGTTCGTGTTTTGGCGGTTGGCCCAATTCGATGTAAATCCCTAGGGCTTGCAGTTGAGTTGCGAGGCTAATTTTCAAATCACAAAACCCTAGATGCCAAAAGATTTTGTGGTTGAAGATGTCAAGGCCCTGAAGATTTGGAAAAGATTTGAAGCTATCCCATAGATTTAATATTCCAAATTTGTAATAGATATGATTTATTTCCTTTTATTATTTTGTGGGGCCACGAGGAATTTTTGTTTGTCTTAATTGTCCTCGTATGATATGTGATTTATTAATTGCACAATAAGCATGAGTAGATAATAGAAAAAGCATGATTTACTGCTTTTATTATTTACAGTTTTATAAGCATGCTTATGTGATTAATTTATTGTTGGATTATATTTTGGGAATTTTTGGGCTTGTTTAATTACATGCAAAAATCTTGAAAATATAATGACAATGAAATTATTTGTGTGCGCATTTAAGAAACCTTTTGAATCAAAATGCTAAGCGGATTTTTAAATCAACAGACCTCCACAAAAGCAGTCCTAGGTTGTAAGTGCTTCTCTCGCTTTAGTAAACGTCTACGAGGGTAGCTTGCTAATTCTCGGAGGTGCATGGGTACAGTTGTTGGGATGTCTAGACAAACAATTTAAATCATGTGAATAGTGGGAGGGTTTTGCGTAAACGTCTACGAGTGTAGCTTGCGTAGATCTCTTTCATAAGTATTCTAGGATTGATTTAAATTTTAGATAACAAAAGCTTTAAGGGATGTACGGTATGGTTACGTGCCATGCTAAACTATCTCTTTTGGCTGGAGTTAGAGTTGTGGTTAATCGCTTAGAAGCATCTGAGGATATAATGCAGTTGTTGCTTCCCTGTTCTTGAAAGATGGCTTGGTCTAAGTTTTATCACTAATTATTAATTTCTAGTGTCTAAAGGTTCCTGACACGGTATGAAATTAAGAATTGGGGCTTAAAACCCGCAGTTCGGGTTGAGGGTGACATCGTAAACGTCTACGAGTGTAGCTTGCGGTGGGAACTCTTGGGCTATTAGTGGAAAACATTTGTACTTGATTTATCAAGAGGTTTTCAATGCATTTTTTTTCGAAGTTCTGCATGTATGTTCTTATTTAAGATTCTTTATTGTTTCAGATTTGTCTATGTCTACTGTTGATCATATTCTTACTCTCAATCCTTTAACTGGTCCGAACTTTCCTAAGTGGAGATACTGCATTGAGTATATCCTCATGACTAAGCAACACATGTTTGTTCTTACTATGATGCCACTTGCCCCACGTTACCATAAAGTCTCTAGACGTGAGAAATAATTCTATGACAGATGGGTGGTATCTGAAAGTTTTACATACAAGTTAATCTCGGATAACCTGTCTAGAGAATTGAAACTCAAGTACATGGGCTATTGTAGCTCTGTTGCGATCTGGATGAACTTAGTGGCTACGTCTGGCGAAGTGGAATGAACTGTTAGCTGTGATCTCGTGAAAGACCTTGTCTGTAAGAGAATGGCTGATGGTAGTTCGGTGACGTTACATGTGATGATGATGGATAACACCATGAAATGGTTCACACATAGAGGTGGATGTATCAGTGATCGAGCTAAGTTCGATATAATCCTGAACTCATTACTGTATTCATTCTATGACTTCAAGAAGGATGTAGCTAAGAGAAGCGAGTACTCTTTCAAAGAGTTGTTTACTGATCACTTGGCAGAACAGTCTTTCGTACCTTCATGGGATTCTGAGTTATCAGATCTTGAGCACAGCTTGAGCACATTGAAAGATGTGGTTCATACTGTGTGCAAGAATATGATTGATCGCAGAAGACGTGAGAGGAGGTCAAATGAGATGAAGAGGGTTGGTGTTACTTCAAGTAAGAACGCATGCGGAAGCAAGGGACAAGGTACGTCATTTGCATTTGTAACGGAAACATGTTTAGCATCGGTTTCTACTCATTCGTGGGTAGTGGATACTGGAGCTACTGATCATGTTTGTTACATTTTGCAGGGGTTCACACCGAGGAAGGTGCTGAAGAATGACAGGGTTACCATCTCGATGGGGAACACAGCACAAGTGAGTGCAGCTGCCAATGGAGATTTCACCTTGTACTTTGATGATTCTGTTTTGACTTTGAGAGATGTTTTATATGTGTCGGATTTTCGGCGAAACCTTATTTCAGTTTCCAAACTTTATGTTGATGGATATTCAGTTATTTTTTATAGTGGTGTTTTTATCATTGGTAATAACGGTTTTATCTGTCGTGGGATGTTGAATAACTCTCTCTATGTTATTAACTGTAATCATAAGTCTTCCGCAAGTATTGCATGTAACTCATCCGAAATTGATAATCCTAGAAAGAGAAAACTTACTTCTTCTGATGAGGATCTTACATATCTCTGGCACTTGAGACTCGGTCGCATCAGCTTGAAACGGATTCAACGACTTGCAGATGATGGTACATTGGACTTAGTCCGGCCTGTACCTTATCAACTCTGCGAATCCTGCATCGAGGGCAAGATGTCTTCTAAGCCTTTTAAGGCTTGTCAGTCTCGAGCAGAGGAAGTGTTGGAATTGATCCATTATGACTTATGTGGGCCCATGTCCACACAGGCTCGTGGAGGGTATGAGTAATTCGTCACTTTCATTGACGACTACTCAAGATACGTATACGTTTACCTGCTTTGCTACAAAATACTTTGAGAAATTCAAAGAGTTCAAGGCTGAGGTAGAAAAGAATGTTGGGAAAACTATCAAGTCACTGCGATCTGACCGCGGTGGCGAATACCTCGGTAAAGAGTTCCTGCAGTATTTGTGATTACATCCCAGTGGACTGCACCGGGTACTCCCCAGCAAAATGGTGTAGCTGAAAGAAGAAATAGAACTCTTTTAGAGATGGTAAGATCAATGATGAGCTATGCAAACTTACCCATTTCGTTTTGGGGATACGCATTAGAACCAGCGTCTTATATATAGAATGTGGTGCTTTCTAAATTGGTTCCTAAGACACCTATTGAGCTCTTCCTTGGTCGCAAACCTAGCTTGTGCAAGTTCAGAGTATGGGGTTGTCCGGCACACGTGCTGACAAAGGAACTGATAAATTAGAAAGCAGGTCCAAAGTAATGTTGTTTATAGGGTATCCCAGGCAAACAAAAGGTGGTTACTTTTACTGTCCTCAGAGTCAGAGAATCGTTGTTAGCACCAACGCTAGATTCTTGGAGGACGAGTATGTGAGAAACCACAAGTCAAGGAGTGATATCGTTCTTCAAGAAATTGAAAACGAGAATGCGAATCCAAGGGAAGGGGAACGTGCGAATGTGGGTGCACCTGTGAGAGGTTCAGCACCACAGACGCGTTCTTTAGTGCAAGGTGCAGAACCACAAGTTACTACACCTACTGCTGACACAGCACCGATGCCTCATCGTAGTGGGAGAGTTATTTTCTAGCCGGAAAGGTATATGTTTGTGGGTGAGTCTTTGAACTTGAGCCCGAAAGACGAACATGAGGACTCTGACCCACTGACTTACGAAGAGGTAGTGCAGGACAAGGATGTTGAAAAATGGCGTATCGTCATGGATTCTGAGATTGAATCCATAACTGTTATGGATGTATACCAGAAAGCTGAGCTGTCAGATGGCTTTAGAGCCATAGGGTGCAAGTGGGTATACAAGAGAAAGAAAGGGGTGGATGGAGAAATTACGGCTTTTAAAGCCAGACTGGTGGCAAAGGTTATAGTCAGAAAGAGGGCATAGACAATGACGAAACCTTTTCACCCGTAGCCATGCTCAAGTCCATATGGATACTCCTTGTCATAGCTGCGCATATGGACCTCGAGATTTGACAGATGGATGTCAAAACCACTTTTCTAAATGGTTACCTAGAAGAAGGTAGGAACATCTATATGCGGCAACCTGAGGGTTACATACGTAAGGGCGAAAAACATCTTGTCTAGAAGCTTAAGAAGTCCTTATATGGACTTAAGCAAGCTTCGAGGTCGTGGAACTTGCGTTTCAACGATGTGATTAAATCCTATAGATTTTCATAGTTGGAGAACAAAAGTTGTGTGTACCAACTTTGTGTTAGTGGGAGCGTGGTATTCCTTGCACTATATGTGGACGACATAGTGTAGGGTTTTACCGTGAACCGAATCACCAAAACCAAACTGAACCGGATCGATCTATGGTTATTGCCCATAATTAAATATTCTCAAAACCCTAGCATGCTCCTATGAATTTAATACAAAATTGTGGATTGAGAGATTACCGTAAATCCGTAAAGTCTGAACCGATCTTTCGCATTTGAATTCCAAATCTCAATTCAACCACGCGATTTGATTTAATCTGCGGAAACAGAAATTAGAATACTAATTTCCAGAATAAATCGAAAAACAGAAAGAGAATAAAAAGAAATCTGTTCTCCAGATTAGATCTTCAGGGCTGTGTCCCAATGCTGTTCAGATCTACTACTGGTGAGGACTCCGTAGATCTGTATTCTGAGCAGGACCAGAATCGAAATTCTCCTCCTCTCCCAGTGAAAAACGGCGCCCCTCTCTCTGACCTAGGTATTTGACTGATTTTGAATAATCACAAAAGGTGGCTAGGGCTTCCAGAGAGAGTGGTCTATTTATAGACCCAGGGTTTTATCCCTAATGGGCTACTGGGCTCAATTCAGCACACTTATTTGGGCCAGACCTGGGACCTAATGCAAATAATAAAGTGGGCCTATAAATTAATTAATTCCCATGTCCACAACCCAGGACACAATTAATTAATTAATATTAATTCTTTTTCACCACAGAATTAATACTGACCTACCCCTTTATTACCACGTTGTGAGAACGGGTTGCATTAATTGAGAATCCCTATTTTTAAGGTTACCGGACATCCATTAATTAATCGGAGCCTCTGACAAGCTCTAACTACAATTAATTAATATCTTATTATTCCTGAGTAGTACCACTCAAACCTTATCACTCGTGCCTGAACTTAATCAACCTGCAGGACTTTGGCACGATGAATGTTATTGAGCTCCTCAGGGAATGTCCCCATCCTATTACTCGGATATGGTTACCTAAGTTCAGTCTCAGGCGGTACTACACGAACTGCTGTTACCCAAGATGCGGATATACGAGCACGCTATGTTGGCTCTCCACCATGGCAAGTCAAGCAACAGTCAACCCGTGCAAACCCCTGAACCTTCGTTAGGGTTTGGACTCAATCAATATAACGAGATCTTTTATTCGCTGATGTCAGACAGACGAATATATCTCACTGCGGTCCATCAATACGCCACCTCTGCGTACCAGCATGTCAAGTAACCAAGACAGACTACTTATTCCGACAATGCCGCAGCCATCCGGACAGACGTATCCTCATACGCTGTCTCGGCTGTGATCATGGTTTATGTCTCACTAGGTCAAGTGATCATACTGTCTTCTGCGATCTACAACACGCCGTATGATCGTCTCTATCGGTGAGACAAGAGGATACCATTGTTCATACATGTACGATTGTTAATAGATAGGAGAAATAAACCATTGTATACACATTGTAATAAATGCTTTCAGTATACAAAACCCATCACATACTACTATTTGGAAACAACGAGGGAGTGATGTCAGAAATCAAGAGCTGGTTATCCGAACAGTTCCAAATGAAGGATTTGGGAGAAGCTGGGTACATCCTGGTATTAAGGTCTTACGTGATCGTAAGAGAAAGATGTTAAGCTTATCCCAGGCATCCTATGTGGATACTGTGATAGCCCGGTTCAGTGTGCAACTCGCCAAGAAAGGCTTGCTACCTTTCAGACATGGCGTTCATCTTTCTAATGGGCAGTGTCCTGAGACACAGCGGGAGAAAGATAAGATGAGTCTTGTACCATACGCCTCTGCGGTGGGTAGCCACATGTATGCGATGCTGTGTACCAGGCCTGATATTTGTTATGTCGTTGGCATGGTAGCAAGATATCAGTCTAACCCTGGACAGGCGCATTGGACTGCGGTAAAGCACATCCTCAAGTACTTAAAGAGAACTAGGAATTACTGCCTGGTTTATCAAGGTGAGGATTTGTGCCATGTGGGTTATACAGATTTGGATTTCCAAGGGGACCAGGATGAGAAGAAATCGACCTCAGGATATGTGTTTACCTTGGGAGATGGGGCTGTATCTTGGAGGAGCGCAAAGCAGAAATGCATTGCTGACTCCACCATGGAGGCGAAATATGTTGCCGCCTTTCATCTCCGAAGCTTCGAAAGAAGGGGTATGGCTCCGGAACTACCTTTTAGAGTTGGATGTGATTCCGAGCTTGCCAATGAGCATCACAATCTATTGTGATAACTTTGGTGCAGTGGCAAACTCGAAGGAACCACGGACTCACAAGGCAAGCAAGCATATAGAGAAGAAGTATCATATCATACGAGAGATCGTATCGAGGGGCGATGTGTTGATCAGGAAGATGGACACTAGAGACAACCTAGCTGATCCATTTACAAAGAGCTTGCCGCAGAAGGTTTACGAAAGACATATTCATAAGTTGGGTCTGAGGTTGATGCAGACCACTAACAGTGGTTAACGTGATAGCCAGGCTAGATAGACGCACTGTATACTCTGTAATAGCTATTGTAATGCTTTGAGTATAAGTGGGAGATTGTTGGGTTTTGTATACTGAAAGTATTTATTATGATGAGTATACGATTGACTTTTCTCTTATCTGCTAAACAAACTTACATGCACGTAACAATGGTATCCTCCTGTCTCACCGATATGGACGATCATACGGCGTGTTGTAGATCGCAGAAGGCAGTATGATCACTTGACCTGTAAGACATAAATATTATCACAACCGAGACATCATTGAGAATACGTCTGTTCGGGTGGCTGCAGCATAGTCGGAAGAAGTAATCTGTCTTGGTTACTTGATATTGATGCGGCTAAAAGTTCAATAAAAATTAAACTCTTAGCTACACAAGAATAAAATTTGTCAAATCCAGGTCCTTCTTCCCTTCGCCCGCTAGATTACCGGGATACTATAGCAAAGTCTAATAGCTATGTAACAATAAAATCGTTGAGTGATTTCTATCAACTAGGCAATCAATTTAAACCTATGCTAACAACATATAAAAAAAAAACAATGAATTAAACTAACAAACAACATTCAAACAATTCTCTCCACACCTTGGTAAACCAAGACAAGCAAATACTCAAATGAGGTAGATAGGATGTTGAAATAAACATAGATTTAATCCAATTAGGTTAATCATTGATGTAAACAAGTTTTAATCCCTAGGAGATTGAGCAATCGAACCTACACTCGTTAACCCCTTGTCACGGCGAGCTAACGGTTGATGATGCTAAGACTTGCAAACAGCTACATTATTAAGCCCTAGACCACTTCAAATAGAACGTCAATTATTGCCCTACGACCTAGCACCGCACAGGGATTGGAACTAAAATCGTATGAATCTACACTATTCACGACGATTCCGCCCGCGTGTTGGCTGCAGCGTTCACGTCAACTACCTCCTAAGTTGGCTATTACCTACACCTAAGAGGTAAGGAACAAGTTCTAGTGCAATTCAAGCTCTCAAAGGAAAGTAAACAAACAATTATCAAACTTAATTTTCATGCATCCTTGTTCAAATCAACATCCAAATTGAATTAGAGCAACATACCTCTCAATTGTAACAATACAAAGTTGAAATCAAATACATCCTTTACAATTGATAAGTAGAAAATGAAATCTTCCCCAATTGGATTTGCTAGGTCTTGATCTACCCCCTTGGATCTTCAATTCTCCTCCTAGGATTGATGATTTAGCTCCTTGATAGGTTTTGGAAGAGATGGAAATGGAATCGTAGAGAGAATTTAGAAGGTGGTTATTCAAAGTTATGAAAAGTTATCAGTTCCCCCAATATCTAGCAACCCACTAAATGAAGTCCCCGGCAACGGCGCCAAAAACATGATGCGGTGTAAATGTAACACTATATCATGTTAAATTTTCAATCCAAGGTTCTTTTCAATTCGCTCTATAGAATACTATTTACTAACTTTGGAAATGTTATAGCTGGGCAAAAATATGTCGTTGAGTTTTTTATCTAAATTCCTAATGCAAAATTAAACTTCTACAACCATACTAAAACAAGCAATCAATATCATTGTGAATAAATCGAAATTCAACATTCAATCTTATCTCATTGCTATACTTGGTGCTTTTTCTACCTACCTTGGTGAAATTGATTGATTGTCAAGTCTTTAGTTTGATAATTGATTCATGATGGTTGATGTGTTTGTTATTGTTTAGGATAGATTACTATTTTGCCTAGTTAATAGAAATTTTCAACGACTTGTGTTTGCCTAGCTATAAGAATCCTCACAAGTAAACGGTATTCCTATGGGCGAAGTGAGAAGATCCTTGGATTGATATTTTATTACTTGAGAAGTGTTAATTTTGAGTGATCAATTTTAACTGCATCAAGTTTTTGGCGCCGTTGTCGGAGATCTTAATTAGTAGGTCATTGGATATTGTTGAAAGTGTGGATATTGTATGCTACGTGTTTGTTAAATTGTCTAGGTGATTACTAACATTTGTTTGATTATTTGTTTGTTGTTTTGTTGTTAGACTTTTGTCTTTTAGTTGAGATTTGTTTGTTTGATTTTGTAAGTGGTGTAGATAAAAAGGTCCAAAGCTCGGCTGTTCGAAGTGGAAGCTACAATGGAGAATCAAAAAGGAGTGAATATGGAAAGAATTGATAATTTAGAAAGGTAATTAGCGGAGATGGAAGCTGAATTGATGGAAAGACAAAAACCACCAAGGCCACTTCGGACGGTATTTGAAAAGATGAGGGAAAGTAGCTATCAATGGAAGGAAGAAGACTATCCGGAGGAGGTGAATTTTGAAACTCGATGGTGGGGGAATGATCATAGGAACTCTCAAGATGAGTATGGTGAATTGTATACGACCCATTTTCATTATTTTTCACCGACATATCACTACAATGGTTGGAATCAATTAGTGGGAAATGGAAATGCCGATTATGAAAGTTGGAAGGCTCCTATAAGAGGAAAAAGGGTTGATACGGTGCTTATGAACGAGAAAGGAGAAAAGAAGTTTGAAAAAGGCAATGAGATATTTGAAGAAATTCAAGCACAACTTTCAATCATTGCTAATCATTTGAGTGAAAGAGAGCAAGAAAAGATAGAGAAGGAGAAGGACGAAGAAATAGAGGAGGTCCAAGAAGATGAACTGGAGAAGGAAAGAGAGGTGTTACTTCAAGAAGATGCGGCAAATGAAGACATTGAGGAGCCGGTGCAAATCTTGGAATACATGGAGAAGGGTGAGAGTGAGATGCCTTCACTGGAAGAAATGCTAAATGATCCGAACATTGTAAGTTTGTTGGAAGAGGAGAGATTGATATCAAGCAAGGAATGTGATGGAAGGTTTGAGGAGCCAATGGAGGAAGAGCTAAAAAGTAAACTAGCTATTGTTGTCGCGGGAGTTGAGAAGGATCTTATCATTCACCCGGTTCAAAAGTTGGATGAACGAATTGATGAGTTTCTTGTAGTGGTGATTCATTTGGATGATGGATCAGAGATAAAATCAACAAAGGGAGCATCACCTTTGCCATTCATGATTCTTGAGATATTCACACCTCTTTGGAAGGATGAGAGAGGCATTAGGAAAAACATGTTGAACAAGTTGCTCCCGAGAAAATGTCGAACAAGGGAGAAAGGTATCTTGAAAATTCACAAGGTTTTTGACAATGGATGACATGGTAAGGTCGTCTAGCTACCGACGTAAATGGAAGCGCTTGTTGGGAGGCAACCCAACCAATTTTGTTTCTTTTGTTTAATTTCTTTTAGTTGATTTTATTTTGAATAAATGTTTAGTTTGTTGGTTTTTTGTTTGCTAGGAGAAACTACAAGATCGAGAGGAGTGACGATGCACCGTCCACCATTTTTGCAAACTTAGTCTCACTTGACTAAGTTTGGGGGGAAATGTCGGTAGCCGGTGCCTTGGTTTATTCTTCTCCTCTCTTCTCCTATCTTATCTTGTATTAGTTTAGTTTAGTTTGTTTGAATAATGATTCTATCTTCGATTGGGTTGTATAATGATTGATATTGATTTACCTTCACTTTGGATTTGAATGTGGATGATATTTGGATGTTTTAGTTTTAATTGAATGGGTTTGTTGATGATTATTAGCGAGCTTGCATGAGATGGAATTCTTTCTATTTGGTTTGGTTTGTGGAATGTTTAATGGTTTGATTTGAATGGTGGAGCTAGTGGATATTGCCTATTTTTGTTGATGTTTGGTTTGTGGAAAGTCGGTGGAAATAAGAACTTAATTGACTTGATTATGCTCAATAGTTTGGTGGTGTTTGTGTTGATTTGTAGCAGGTACAAATAAGGCAAGGAGAGGTTTGATCGTGTGTGCCGATGGGTAACGCTTTCTATCGTTCCTTCTACCAATTAGATTCATTACATTGTTTTGTGGCATGTAGATTGTGGTTAGGATGTTGTGTGCTTGTGTGTGTGTGATGAACCCAAACAAGAGCTTGAGGTTTGAATCATGGTTTACTTAGTGAGCTTGATATTTACCTTGACCAATGATAGAGCGGAATCTAGTGGTCAAGGCATGCTTTAGTTGAGCTTTTGAATTGCCGAGTTTTGTGTGTGGTTAATGCCTAGGACTTGACAAAAAGCCGTGAGATTTGAGCTATGATATTGTCATATCTTTATCGATTATGAGTGGCAAGATTGAGAGCACAAGATCTAGAACTTGAATAAATTCTTTATCTATTTGGCATGAGTTTGGTAACTAAAAAATGATATTAGGCCATCAATTCTTAGTCCTACCTTTCACTCCGGGAGTATAAGGTGGTTGAGAACATTATTTTTGCTTTTCATATCTTTGAACCCCGTGATTGAGCTTAATGGTGGTATTTTCTTGGAAATTATTAGGACAAAACTTTGGGGGAATGAGTGTATGAGGGTGAATACGGAGATGAGAGTTGGGTCGGGAATTGTTTATTATCATTGAATTGTAAGTGTTGAGGCAATGGAGTTATGAAATTAAGGATTGATGTGAATCCTAGAAAATGGGCACCAACAAAATTTTGGGTGCTTGAAAAGAAAAAAAATGACGAAAAAGAAAGAAGAGAAGAAAAATGAGAAAAGAAAGAAAAGAAAAAAAAATATGAGAGTTATTTGATGAAAAAGCCTCAAGGTTAGAAGTGGATTGAAGAAAATAAGTTTGGGGGTTTTGGGATATGGAGAAGTTCGTCACTTTAGCCCAAAAACCACCTACCTTTTAGTAAGCCACGTTATAACCAAAAACAAAGACCTTCTTGATTTTAGAAGCCAACTCGTTGTAGTATAGTGGTGAGAATAGTTTCAAGCCTATGGAAATTGTGCTCGATATCTTGTGAATGAGTGAAATTCATCAAACCCTAAACACGTAAGGGAGTGCTTTCATTTCTTTATCCAATGTTGATGAGTGGTTTAAGTCGTTAGCATTAACCGTGTCACAAAGTTAGGTGATAATCTCGTTCGATAAGAGCATGCCAAGATGACTATGATGAGCTATGAGGTTGTTTGATGAGGTTTATTGATTGCTTTACTTTGTTATGATTGAGGACAATCAAAGGTTCAAGTTTGGGGGATTATGATATGTGTGTAAAATGACCTATTTTTTGATGTGTGAGCATGCATGTTTGCGGCCATTTTACTCTCATATCATATGTTTTTGTTGTTCTTTTGTTGTGTTTTCATGTTTTTGTGTTTTGAATGTTATAGGATAGGTTTTGAGCATAAACTAGCATTTTTGGTGGAGTTTTGGAGGAAAATCGCACGAGTTTGGAGTTTGGAGGCGTTGACCGGCCGAGCCTAGCTGGACAGAGAGCTCGACCGGCCGAGCCAAGCAGGATCGGCTGAGCCAAGCTGGACAGAGGCATCGACCGGCCGAGCTGAGTCTGCTCGACCGAGCCTTGCCAATAGAGAAATGGCTCGGTCGAGCCAAATCCGACCGGGCGAGCCAGACCGAGATTTCTAGCAATTTGGCGGTTTCCAGCTTCGACCGGGCGAGCCATACTTCGACCGGGCGATCCGAGGCCCTGTTTGCTCGTCTATAAAAGGGGGAAATTCAGTTATTTTCAGAACTTTTGGTCAGATTTCAAATAACCGTTCCTAGAATTCTCTCTAGATCCATCCTCAACCACTCCCCATCCACACTCAAGAGGATCTAGGCCACATTCCTCCAAATTTGGTGAAGATCAAAGAAGAGTGTGAGGTAGATTGAGTCCAAGGAAGGCAATTGAGGAAGATCAACGTTAGACCTATCAATTTTGTAATGGATTCTATTACTTTCTCTATTATATTGTACGGAATTGAAGGTAGAGGAACTAATTTCTATTGTGAATGTTGATTGAATGGATAATGTGTTGAGATGAGATTGATTGATGATTGTTTACTTTCCTTTGAGAGCTTGAATTGCACTAGAACTTGTTCTTTACCTTTTAGGTGTAGGTAATAGCCAACTTAGGGGGTAGTTGACGTGAACGCTGCAGCCAACACGCGGGCGGAATCGTCGTGAATAGTGTAGATTCATACAATTTTAGTTCCAATCCCTGTGCGGTGCTAGGTCGTAGGGCGATAATTGACGTTCTATTTGGAGTGGTCTAGGGCTTAATAACGTAGCTGTTTGCAAGTCTTAGCATCATCAACTGTTAGTTATCCGTAGCAAGTGGCTAACGAGTGTAGGGTCGATTGCTCAATCTCCTAGGGATTAAAATTGGTTTACATCACAATTTGATCAAATTTGCACACATTTGATATTCATTCAACATCCACTCTTATCTCATTGCTATACTTGGTACTTTTTCTACCTACCTTGGTGAAATTGATTGATTGTCAAGTCTTTAGTTTGATAATTGATTCATGATGGTTGATGTGTTTGTTATTGTTTAGGATAGATTACTATTTTGCCTAGTTAATAGAAATTTTCAACGACTTGTGTTTGCCTAGCTATAAGAATCCTCACAAGTAAACGGTATTCCTATGGGCGAAGTGAGAAGATCCTTGGATTGATATTTTATTACTTGAGAAGTGTTAATTTTGAGTGATCAATTTTAACCGCATCAAGTTTTTGCCAAGGCTCGGTCGAGCAGACTCAGCTCGGCCGGTCGACGCCTCTGTCCAACTTGGCTCGGCCGGTCCTGCTTGGCTCGGCCGGTCGAGCTCTCTGTCCAGCTAGGCTCGGCCGGTCCTGCTCCGCTCGGCCGGTCGACGCCTCCAAACTCCAAACTCGTGCGATTTTCCTCCAAAACTCCACCAAAAATGCTAGTTTATGCTCAAAACCTATTCTACAACATTCAAAACACAAAAACACGAAAAACAACAAAAGAACAACAAAAACATATGATATGAGAGTAAAATGGCCGCAAACATGCATGCTCACACATCGAAAAATAGGTCATTTTACACACATATCAGATATGCTGGTACTCAAGGGTGGCGTATTGATTGGACCACATTGAGATGTATTTGTCTGTCTGACATCAGAAAATACAAGATCTCGTTCTTGATTGAGTCCAAACCCTAACGAAGGTTCCATGCACGGGTTGACTGTTGCTTTGATTTACCATGGTGGAGAGCCTAAGTAACATGCTGGTATATCCACATTTTGGGTAGCAGCAGTTCGTGTAGTACAGCCTGAGACTGAACTTAGGTAATCATATCCGAGTAATAGGATGGGGACATTCCCTGAGGAGCTCGAGAACATTCATCGTGTCAATGTCCTGCAGGCTGATTAAGTTCAGGCACGAGTGATAAGGTTTGAGTGGTACTGCTCAGGAAAATAAGATATTAATTAATTGTAGATAGAGCTTGTCAGAAGCTCCGATTAATTAATGAATGTCTGGTAACCTTAAATATGGGCATTCTCAGATAAATGCAGCCCGTTCTCACAACGTGGTAATAAAAGGGTAGGTCAGTATTAATTCTGTGGTGAAAAAGAATTAATATTAATTAATTAATTGTGTCCTAGGTTGTGGACATGGGAATTAATTAATTCATAGGCTCACTTTATTATTTGCATTAGGTCCCAGGTCTGGCCCAATTAAATATGCTAAAAAAAAGGCCCAGTAGCCCGTTCGGGTTTAAACCCTAGGTCTATAAATAGATATCTCTCTCTCTGAAACCCAAGCCACCATATCATAATTCAAATCAGTTGAAACCCTAGGGAAAGAGAGAGTGGGGCGGCGCCTGTGTGTTTGGGAGGAGAAGGATTTCGACTCTGGCCTACACATCACATATCTGTGGAATCCTCACCAGTAGCAGATCTGAGCTTCATTGGGATACAGATTTGAAGATCTGATCTGGAGAACAAGCCTTCTTCTTTTTCTATTTTTCATTTTATTCGATTGAATCAAGAATTTAATTTTACTAATTTATGTTTCCGCAGATTTAGTCAAATCGCGTGGTTGAATTAAAGTTGGATATTCAAACACGAAAGATCGTATCAGACTCTACGGAATAACGATAATCCCTTTATCCACGCATTAAATTCATAGGAGCATGCTAGGGTTTATAAATTATTTATCGCATTCAACATCCATGATTGGTCCTGTTCATTTGGATTTGGTGATTCAGTTCACGGAAAATCCCTACACTTAGTGTTAAGTATGCTTAATATCAGTTTTCATGATATGCCACAATACTTGAATGTTGAGTTTTAAATGAATGTAAGCTGACAACAAGTATGAAAGTGGCAAATAACAAAAGGGTTTATAGTGGTTCGGAGTCTAAAGGTCCTACGTCCACTCCTCAGACGCAAGTCTGGAAATCCACTAAGTGTTGGAAAATAAAAGGTGTTCTTACGATCTATTGCTTGCTGAAGAATGCCTCGTCCTTCAGTCCACAAGCTCACTCGCCTGGTACTTTGCTCGTCCTTCACTTTGCAGCTCTTTGGAATGTGGGGATACCACGCAGCCTCCTCGTCGCTGGAATGGGGTGTTTATAGTTTTCCTGAAACTTTCAGCCCGACAACAGATCGCCCATAAGAGTCAGAGTACTAAACGTAATTGAATGTTGTAATCTTTCTTGGAGAGAAAGATTACCAAGAGATAACTCAAGAAATTGGATGTTCCGATTCTCGTGTTCACAGAAGTGACACGCGGAATGCTTTAACAACCTCTAACTTCAAGTTGGGAATTAGGCAGTGTTTCAGCAAGTTCGCAAGTTCGATTTCAGGTTAGGTAACCTTCTTCTATTGAAATCTCTGATATTTATAGTCGTGAGATTGAAGGTTTGAAATAAGTGTTCGTTAGAGACATATTGGATGATGTCCAATCGGAAGTCTCTGTTGACTACTGCAATAGGTGGGTAGGTGGTGATTTTTTCAGATTGTCAGCACCTGCTCCGTTTTTTCTGACGATGACAGTGACTATTCACCTTGTGTCAGAACGGTAGTATCTTCAATTTGAGGAATCTTGGACTGGGTGTCCTAGGTATCGAAACTTGGAGTTTCGTGTTTGCAGACTTTAAGGAATCTCCAATCCTTAAAGCCTATACTTGTCAGTATGTTACTCAAATGATTCTTCTTGTCTCTTTGCGCTGGGACCGGGACTTTAGAAATTCATGCTGGTGTCGTCATACTTGCAAGTCCATGCTGGTGACGTTATCCATTAGTATACGCTTGGTCCCTATACTGGTAAGTTTGATGTACTAATTTGACCTTACTTACTGAACCCACACTTAGTGAAATCCAAACTTATCAGTCCAGACTCATATTTCCATGACTTGTGAGTTCGGCATGAACCTTAGTCTGTTGAGTCTTCTGCACATTCCAGACCGATTAACCTGTCTGGTATTCAAATTAGTTCCAGCTTACAACTCGATACAAAGCGTATATAGGACTTTACATTTTTTGACTATGTTTAAACTATCTAGAGACAAACTAAGATGACTTTTATATACTTTGACCCACTAAAACAATATAACATAAGGAAATTTCTATCAAATTTCCTAACAATTTCCCCCTTTTTGGTGTAGTCAAAGACATCTCTAAACTAAGCAGATGAGTGAAAAACTTTCAAAGTTTTTACAAGTGAAGAACTATCAGTCTATAAATCAGAGAAAGTTCCCCCTCAAATACAACTTACTCTACTTAAGATCATCCCCCATAAATCAGAAGAGATATTACTCGATTAGAATAAATTTCAAGTAAGTTCAGAGCATTAAAATCTTAAGTAAATGAGAGTTGAAGGAGAAGCTTGCTGATTACACTAGGACGTGCAAGTTCAGCAGAGGAAAATAAAGACCATTTGTTGGACAAAATGAGATTATCATCAACAAGACAGCTTATATGTTGGGAATTATCTTGTAATTCTCCCCTTAGGATCATATTTGTAATAGGTTTTGTTGAATCAAAGCCTTCGCATTTGGTCGATCATTGCTGAATTCTAGCATAGTCTAGCAACTCTTGTAATGTCCTGTATAGGCTAAGTATTGAGTTGTAATAGAAGGTTGTTAGAAGTGTTCCTGGTAGATAAAGAAGACCGCCAAAGAAGGTTAGCATTTGCTAGAAGTCAAGCGGTAGCAGAATGCTGAGGAGTCAGCATTCGCCAGCACATCGCAGATTGCTAAGGGCATTAACAATCAGGAATCAAAGGAATCAGAAATAATGTGAGCAACTGCTAAGAAGTCAGCAGTCCGACACCCATCTAGCAGATTGCTAGGGAAGATTAGCAGATCGTTTAGAAGAAGCTTAGCAAAGCGAGACAACCAACAATGACTGCTACAGTACCGTTCTGACAGACGTACACACAAAGGATAAAAGCATTCCCAAAGTAGTTCGGAAAGCTCTGTACGACGCCAGAAAGAACAGATAAAGTCGAACCACTCTTGGACAAAGGAACCGTTGTGTCTAACGGGTATGGAGATTCAAAGAATCTCCAGGTATAAAAGACAAGTCCAAAAGTGAGAGAAGACTACTGCTTTACTCACTCTCTACTCACGAACTCATATTCAAGAGATTCCTCAGACAAACAAAGAAAAAGCAGTCACGAGAGCATTAACAAGACAAGAAGAATCTTTAAAGCTCTCAACCACCGAGTGTCCCCCACATTCAAGATCTGACACTCAAGTGGTTCATTGAATCCTTTTTAAGGTTCAATCATTGGGATTCCTTCCGATCTTGGAAGAATCCAACAGTCATTTCTATCAAGATCTGACTCCGACGGGCATCTTGCCAAAAACAGATAAGTTCAGGAGAGAACTCTAAAATCTCCCATCACTATCAGTGAAAGTCAAGTTTTACGAAGGTGTCGCCTTTGACTTGACTGTAGCTGGGTTTGACTAAGGATTGCGAAGTATCGGAGGATAGTTGTGGAGTAGCCAGCTCGAAAGCTCACTGACCTACTACACGGGAAAGACGATTCCTTGTACTTTGTATACTTTCTTAGTGAATTCTTAGCATTTCGGCTAAGGAGTGGACGTAGATATTTTGATCGAACCACTATAAACTTGGTGTCGTTATCTTGTTTTACTGTTTTATTGTTTAACTATTGAATTGTGCTTTTAAACCTAGCAACAGAGTTGCTAGTGTATAACTATAAGAAAACCTAAGTCTAGTTGGGCTAAAACTCTTTGAAAATATCTTAAAAGTGCAAGTGAACTTTTAATTATTCCGCTGCAATTCGTGTGAGAGTTTTACCTTAATCACGATGGCTTTGATCTTAGGGACCAACATTATCCATATATGATTGAGATTACAAATACAGGGACAATATATAGCTAACATGTCTAAGCAAAAAATATGAAGATAAACAAAAGGATTGCATTACTTCTTTTCAGCACTAGATGGGCTTGCGCCTTTGCCTTTGGAGAGAGAGGCTATAAGTTCAGCCATCTGGCCATGTCGGCTTCAATCCTTTGTCTTGTCTCCTCATCTTTCCTCTGGCGCTCCTATTCTGCTTTCTTTCTGAAAACCAAATGAGCTTCAAATCTTTGTTTGGTCTCTTCATCTTTCCTCTGGGGCTCCTCTTTTGCTTTCTTTCTGAACTTTTCCTCCTCTTTGACTACACCAAAAAGGGTAGTCATGATAGAGGTCACCGTCTCCAACCTTTCTTCCAAATTTTTGAGCACTCTCCTTCTGAGGCATGAACTAACTCATGAACGTGTGCCAGAATATGGGAAGAACTCACTGGTTCTGCTTGAATGTTGGTAGTGGAGGTTTCTGCAGGAGTGATTGTGAGAGAGATGGAGGGATCTTCTTGGGATTCATGCAGATCATCAACTTGAGCTTTCAAGGAAGATGCTTCAGCTTGGACAACAACATTAATGGGCTCCACCGGCCTGTTTACCTCCAAAGATAAAACAATAGGTATAAAAGCAATTAATCGAATAATTGGTCAATTTCTCCACTAACGGAGTTTCCCAAGTCTGTTCTGCTCTAGCTCGCACCTCCTCGGAATTTGGTCCTCTTTAGAGTCTGGTCCCCAGCGAGGAATTTTGAACAAGGGTTTCAACCTGGGACACCAGTAGGTCTTTACATCGCCACGAGGAGTTCTTTGAATTGTAAGGAAGGGATCCTTCACTGGTTTTGGAGGAGGAACACCTCAAGAACCAGTTCTTCGTTTGTATAGACAAATCTTCCTCAATCTCCTCTTGATTTGCTTCTTGTATAGGCTTTGTATTGAGTTGTATGCTTAACTAGCTAGAGGCAACTAAGATGGTTTTTACATTCTTTGACCCACCAAAACAATATAACATAAGAAAATTTCTAACAAATTTCCTAACATATGATTAAAACAACAATATTTTATGATTTTTAATACAATAAACCAAATTGTAATTGAATAAGTCTTGATTATTTTTTCCAACTTTCTTAGTTACATTTAAAATAGTCATGTCTAGAAAATTATTGTTGAGATTTATAAACATATGTCAAATACATTGTATTTTGTTAATGAATGTTAAATATATAATATTATTATTACAATATTAACTATCATTTAATTAATCGATATATATATACTATTTAAAGAAATATAATATCAAAGTTGCTTTGGTGAAGTGGATAAGAGACTTATTTACTTCAAGTATGTCAATGGTTCGAATCCTGTTAGCAACAAATATTTAATTCTTTTAAAAAAAATTGATAGAACCGGCGGTTCTGCAGTTCCAAAATCATAAACCTGAATCGGCCCGTCTAAAATTGGTTCATGACCCGATTTTGAACCATATAGCTCGGTTCCGGGCCAAAATGGCCATGTCTAGGTCTTTTTCTTCCTCCCTTTTTACAAAAAAAAAAATGAATGCATAATTATAAGCCTAAAAATCCTAACTATCATCCCTAAAACTTAGGCATAATGGTGATTGATTTCCCCCTAATTTCTCTCCCTTTGACCAAGTCTTCTTTGACTGAGTCTTTGTTGAATAGATCCTTATTTAACTGAATTTTTATTTTTACTAGGCCTTGATCAAATGGGCTACTATATCACTTCGATTTTCAAGACTCGATCAAGCAGCGATCAATTTTAGATTCGACTTTAATCTATTAATTTGGCCCAAATAATATTGGGCACAATAATAGCCCCTTGAGCTACATGAGACTCTTGCTGAAGAACTCATGGAGTAGAATTACCAAAATCATGTAATAGGTATCCATCGTGGAAGGTGGGATATTTATTTCCAAATGTATGCCCTTCAGATCTTCTTCAGGAGGAGATCTGGCGTTTAGGGAAGCCGGTAAGCATGCCTTCAGCCGTGAGGATCCTCTTCTGAGGGGGATCTCCCATCATGACCCCGAGAAGTTAGTGCGAAGGCTTTTGTCGTGGGCCCGAAATCATGATGGTAGTTCGAAGCAATTTAGGTGCTGCTCCATTTGACATGTTTTGGCAATTTCGGAGCCCCAACGAATCAATTTGACTTTCTTTTGGGGTCTTTCTTGTGATTGGCCCCTTTGAGGGGCATTTCCTTGATTGTAGTCGAGCTATTTTGAGCTCGTTTTAAGGACAGAGTCCCTATTGAGTGATGCGCGTGTTAAGGAGGCAGGTCGCGTTTTAGAGATCTGCTAGAGGAAAATTTTTGCCGACGTGCTGTGGGTCGATCATTTTTTATCTATATCAAAATTTTACCGCTCTTTCGGATGACAGTTGCGTAATACACGGGCGAGGCAGGAGAGATTGTAGAAAGTTTAAGGGGCACGATTACTTAAAGTCATCGCACTTCTTATTTCCTCCACATGCTTTCCCAAATTCTCTACTCTATATTCCTTCAATATGAGGGGCATTTTTTTGTGTGTGCATTGTCCGTTCCTCAGTCGAGCCCCTAGGCATGATGTCATTAAGGGTATTTTGGTGTTTTCTCAAGCGGTCATGCAAATATAGAGCAAGAAAAATATTAGTTTTCTTTAAAATGCATTAAAAGCTCTATTCAAATATATTGTTCGATTCAATAGCTTGCGGGCTATAATTTTTTATTCGAGCAAGATTATGAAATGAAGCAGATGACAAATTTTTTTTATTCTATGCAAGTGAAGTACACCTTAGCATGTGCCAACAATCAGGGGCGACACTATGTGGAGGTTCACGGGGTCGGCCGCCCCCACGGCATTTCGAATTTTGTTTTAATACATGTATTTTTATTAAAAATAAAATTATACAGTGTCGACCCCACAAAATTACAATCGAGCCCCCACAATACTCGATTTCTACATCTGCCCCTGCCAACAATAACAATAATTCGCACATGTCGTGAACAAGTTCTTACAGTTCAAGTATGAGTTACTACTTTCAGATTCACTAGTTTGGTTTAAATAGTTATTTAGTCGATTTAATAAATAAATCATATTTATGATTTTAATTGGACTATGGTTATATTGTACTCCCTCCGTCCCATTAGATTAGTCCCTTTTGGTTTCGACACAGAAACCAATGTTTGTGAGTGTAGTGGAATTAATATTTTATTGATGTGAGGAGATTTTTATTCCATTTTAAGAAAGAGGAATAATCTAGTGGAACAAACAAAAATGGAAAAAGGGACTAATCTAGAAGGACAGAGGGAGTATTTCGGATTAGGGGTGATTGTAGAGAGCTGCATTTTCCAAATTCTTTAGGTATGTGAAGGACTGACCTGTCAAATTTGGGGGAAACTTTCGATCTTCTTTAAAATTAAAATAAGGAGAAATACAAGTTAAATATACAATACAAGCCATGGGCCAAATTATTGCATTGGGCTATAAACATAATCTAATGGTCTAATCTAATTGAATCTAATGGGTTGTAATGAAATAATTTAACACCCCCCCCCCTCAATCTCAAGGTGGTCGAGTGGAAACCAACTTGAGTTTGCTTAGAAGAGTCCAAAAATAATCGGAAGAAGAGACTTGGTGAAGACATCTGCAGTCTGATCGGTCGAGGAAATTGAAGCAGCCCCCCGAACAACATGTTGACAAATGAAATGACAATCAATCTCAATATGTTTGGTGCGTTCATGAAATGTATCGTTCGTTGACATCTTCATCGCACTCTCACTATCACAATGTAGAGATGTAGAAGAAGGTTGAGGGGCACCAAGATCAGCCAGTAACCAATGCAACATAGAATTTCAGAAGTAGAATCAGCTAGAGCACGATACTCAGACTCGGCAGATGATCTCGAGACTGAGGTTTGCTTCTTACTGCGCCAGGAGATTAAAGAATCTCCCAAAAAGAAGCAGAATCCAGTGGTGGACTTCCGATCCGTAGGATCACCAGCCCATTCAGCATCAGAATATCCAGAGAAGATTAGAGGAGAATGTGCTTAAAAATTCAAACAATGCAATAAGGTACCTTTCACGTAAGGAAGAATGTGTAACACAGTAGAATAGTGGGAAGTCCTCGGAGCAGCCATAACTAACTAAAAATGTGAACAGCGTGTGCTATGTCAGGTCTAGTGGCAGTCAAATAGATCAAACTTACAACAAGTACTCGATATCGAGTGGGATCCTAAAGCAAGGAACCATCAAGAGGAGTAAGACGAACATCATAAACAAGAGGCGTAGAAGCCATTTGACAACCAGTGAGACCAACTCAAGCAATGAGATCAGATGAGTACTTGGCCTGAGATAGGTAGTATCCATCAGATGACTCAGAAATATCAAGTCCAAGAAAGTAACGAAGATGACCCAAGCTCTTCATCTCAAAACGCTGTTTAAGATGATCATGTAGCTCAGTAATCCCTAAAGCATCATCTCCTGTAATAACCATGTCATCCACATATAGCAACAAAATAACAATCCCAGTAGACCGATGACGAATAAATAGTGCCGAATCATGATTACTAGTAGTAAATCCAAACTGAAGAAGAGCATAACTAAATGTTGTATACCATGCACATGGTGCTTGTTTCAAACCATATAGAGCACGATGTAATCGACAAACCTTTCCAGTAAGTGGAGAACCCGGGGGAGGTGTCATATAAACCTCCTAAAAAAGATCTCCATGAAGAAATGCATTCTTGACATCAAGCTGCTGAAGCGGTCATCGACGAACTGTAGCAATAGCAAGTAAACATCGAACAGTAGTAAGTCGGGCTACTGGAGCAAAAGTCTCCTCATAATCAATGTCATATTATTGAGAAAAGCCTTAGCTACAAGACGAGCTTTGTAACGCTCAATAGATCCATCAGAGGTAGTTTTGATCTTGTAAACCCATTTGCAGCCAATGGGTGACTTGCCAGGTGGCAAATCCACCAAATCCCGAGTGTGAGTCTTTGTCAATGCCTGTAGTTTCTCAGCCATTGCCTTTTGCCACAATGGATTAGCACGCGCCTCACGATAAGATCTGGGCTCATGATAAGACAGAATAGCAAAATAACAATGATAATCAGAAAGATGGCGAGGAGGTTGACATACACGGGTGGAGCGTCTGAGAACAGTGAGAGGATCAATGACAGTCTCAAGTAAAGGCATCAGTTCAGGAGGTGCAGACAGATCATCTCTAGGTGACAGAGTGACAGCAGGAATGTCAGTGGAATGAGGAGTAGATGATACTGGGAAGGGGTCAAGAGAAGGTGTGGGAAAGAAGGAGGAAGATGAATTAAGTGTGTCATGGAATTTGGATACGGAGGTGAACATAGTATGTTCCCAAAATGTGACATGACGTGATATATGTAACCTATTGGAGATAGGATCCCAACACCTAAATCCCTTGTGTTCTACCTCATAGCTAAGAAAGAAACACAGGCGAGCCCGAGGTTTTAATTTTGTACGTTCATGAGAAGGAAGATGAAAAAAACTAACACAACCAAAAGGATGCAACAAGGGGAAGGCTCAAAATGACCTGAACCTAAGAGACCTTTGTTATGTAGAGACTGAACTTTATTTGGGATGCATGACCAAGGCGAATATGCCAAATCAAACTGGATTTAGTTGAATAACATGATTCTTACTTTCCCATTCCTCAAATTTCTCAGAGTAAGCTGCAAGAGCTTTTGGAAGAGGATCAACATCCCCTTTACGAGTAGGACGAACAGGGGGGGGTCACATCACCTGTCACAATACGCCACAACTTACTACCAATCAAAAAACTTTTCATGGATTGCATCCATAAAGCATAATTATCACCGGACAATGTCACAATAACGGGAGCATGCACATCTACACGATCCATATTCAACATTTTCAACACTGCGACAGATGGATTTAAATTCCTCAAGTCCTGTTTTTAAGAATTCTGTAAAATGATGTCCTCACAAATTTGTTTGCTCCAAGGAAACTAAAATCCCTTCTTTCCTTTTTCAAACTAATCGAGAGAAAAGACAGCAAGAAAGCGAAAGACCACCACAATGATGAGAATGATTCACGAACAAGAGCTGCACCTTTTTTTGAATGGCTGGAACTCAGAGATGATCGAACTCAGAGATGATAGTCTTGACTATGAGTGAACTCGCCGTAGTTGTCGTGGGTTGCTGACAACGATGGCGGTGGAGGCAGACGCAACAGACGCAAAGCAGCACCAGACAAATAAAGTCAACCACGAAGAAGAAGAAGAAAATAAAGAAAAATAGGCACACAGAGGTGACCGGAAGAAACAATTGTCACCGACATTGCAACAGGCGTGGATGGTAGCGCAACTGGCGTGAACGATGGCGGAAGGGTTAACCTAGAGCTCTGATACCATGTCAAATTTAGGGGAAACTTTCGATCTTCATTAAAATTAAAATAAGAAGAAAT
The DNA here is from genome assembly GCA_026898455.1 of Plectranthus barbatus. NCBI lineage: Eukaryota > Viridiplantae > Streptophyta > Magnoliopsida > Lamiales > Lamiaceae > Plectranthus > Plectranthus barbatus. The sequence goes on along the minus strand of JAPKLW010000009.1, from coordinate 1,559,819 downwards.
ACAAATTAAATATACAATACAAGCCATGAACCAAATTATTGAGTTGGGCTATAAACATAATCTAATGGGCTAATCTAATTGAATCTAATGGGATGTAATGGTATATTTTAGGGTAATTCTAAATGCAGCCATGTTTTTGCTAAACATAACCCCTGCAAAAAATAAAAACTCAAATTATGATATAATATTACAATTATATCCCTGTAGCTCCTAATTTGAAATTTTAATTAAAATAATAAAAATCAAATTAAAAAATATGTAGCCACATCTCCATCTATGTAAAATATAAATTAAAATTCCAAAAGAAGATATATATCCATCTCCATACGTGAAATAAATATCAATCTTTCTTTAAAAAATTAAAATTCTAATCTACAGAATGAGATCTTTGTGCCTTTCGTCCACTGGGGCTGCACTTCAATGCTCAGCACACGACTTCAACAATGAAACACTACTCAAACACACCAGCGCAAGAATGATCAACAATGGAATGAATATACTCGCACTTTACATCAAGTTTTGGCTTCTGGCTTATGGTATTAGCTTAAACATGGACTTGGCTTCATCCTTGTCGTGTTCTTCTTTGGATGTCATCTCATGGCCAGTTTTTATTAAAATTTCTTCAGTTTCACCTCTCTCCATAATCAGTATTTCATAATAATTCAATCCCATTTTTCATCACCATGTGGATTCTATTATATTAGATTATTGCTGCAGAATTTTTAAATTTTCATAATTTAATAAAAATACCTCATTTATTAAACTTGAAGAGTCAATAAAGGGCGAAACTCATTCTTGAAAATGAAAAATCAAAATGAATTAATTTTTGGTTTGGCTTTTTGATTTTATTTTGTTTCACGTAGGTGGAGATGTGGCTGTATTTTTTTAATTTGATTTTTCTATTTCAATAAAAAAATTTAATTGGGACTATGGGAATAGAATTGTAATTTAATATTATAATTTAAATTTTTTATTTTTAAAGAACTATATTTAAAAAAAAATATAACTGCATTTAGAATCACTCTATATTTTATTATGGCCTTATCAAGGAGCTAGGTGGGCTTGAGTTGCATTATAAATCATGGGCTTGTTTTTATTTTAATTTATGAGAAAAGTAAGAAATATCCAAGTTTGAATTGAAATAAAAGAAAAAAAGAAATAGGTGAATTAGGAAACGAGTGGGAGATAAGAAGTGGAAGCATTTCTGGTTTCTTACACTCCAAAGATTCATCGTCAATTGTTGTGATCTCGCACGCGACACGACATACGGAGAGAGAGAGAGAGAGAGAGTGACGGAGGGAGAGCGCAATGCTCCATAGCTCAGTGGCGATAACATCCTCCCCAAAATTACGATGCTCTTTCCCATCATCTACTGCTACCTCCGACTCCCACCGAACCAGGCGCCTCACCATTCCAAGATTCAATATTTCCGCCAAGATCGATGATGCCTCTGCCGACCAGTTTTTGAACAACAATTCCATCGCCGACTTCATGCGGTTCAAGAGGGATGACCGAGCCCAACTGCAAACAGCCGTTGTACGATACCGCAAGAGGTTTCCCTGGTCCCTTCTTCAACCGTTTATCCGAGTAAGCTTACATTTTTATTCTCTCTCTCTCTCTCTCTTATTCTTATTATGATGTGTTTTGGATATTTTGTTGCCTCTGTAGGTGGATTTGGTTTCGACGATTCATATTGCGGATAAGGAGTATGTATTCTGGAAACTCCTCAAATTCCAAATTAGCTGATTTGCAAAGTTTGGTGTAGAATTATATAGATGAACAAGACATTATATAGTGTACGAGCTTATATGTTACTCATTTATCAAAATTATTCATTCACCTAGAATTAGAGTCATTTATAAATAGTAAAATATAAGATAGATCAAGAATGAAATTGTCGTGCATTTTGCAGGATGTGTGTATTGCCTCTGCAATGTGTGTGTGGTGCAGTGGTGCGTGCTGCTGTTTGTTAGTTTATGAATTGTATGTGAGGTGAGGGAGAGGAGATATGTTTGAAATTACTAGGTTTTAGAATAGGTTTCAAATGCATCCAAAATGAACTAAGCCAATGATTTCATATCTGTTTCTTTGAGTCTTTTGTCAAATAAGTTGATTGGATTTCATATCCATCCTTAGATCCCTCAATCCAAACACGCGTAAAATAGTTTTGAAAGCAAAAGGAAATGAGTATACTGTCTTGAAGTTAACTGTTTGGAGCAAATTTGAGGGATTATTTAGTGTTTTCTTACAAAATTTCTTGAATATGATAAGATTTGGAAACTGGTAGACAAGTATGTTTTAGAAAAGAAATCTCAAATGGAGCTTTCTACTACTCAACTGTCAAATCTTAGCAACTTTTAAGCATTAGGAAGAATGTAGCAATGAGATCTGTCAATGATCAGATATCCAACGATCTCTTAGTTGTTCTCTGTGAGTGCCTCTAAAGTGCTTGTTTCATAGGTACTTCACTGCCCTACAAAAAGAACTCGAGACATACGACTGTGTTCTTTATGAGATGGTTGCTAGCAGGGAAAGTTTAGAAAGCAGGAGAAACCCCGAGGCTAGGAAGAAACTTAAGACGACAAACTTGCGGGGATTTAATCTTCTTGGATTCATTCAAAGGCAGATGGCCAAGTTACTCGCGCTTGATTTTCAGTTAGATTGTCTTGACTACCAGGCAGATAATTGGGTTCATGCAGATCTTGACTTCGAAACTTTCAAATTACTCCAGGTATTATTGAATTTATTGCTCCAGATTTGCAATATGCCATTTGGTATGAAAATATCAAACTAACCATGAAAACATCTGTAATAATATCAATAGCCACATGTTGCAGAAACTTTTCTGAGTAGAAATTGCTGTAGAACCAGGTGCTTGGGTTTTTCTCTATAGCTAAGAAGCAAATTCATTTAAAATCTCAGATAGGCCTATCCTATTGCCCTATATTTCGAACAATAGACTAGTAAAATAGTTTAGGTTTCTGTGCTGCTACTGTTATGATTTTGTTTCTAAATTATAATTCAAACAGTATATAAACCACGGTTTGTATACTTTTTTGTTATAACATCACATAGGTACTCTTTTTGCTACTCCCAAATACTTCCATAAATCTCCCAAAGAAAAGGTTTCTTTGTTATATTTCCTTTCTCTGTTAATGATTCAATGTAGTGATTTTGTATTTTTTTTTCCTGACCTATTCAGCTGGAAAAAGGTGAAAGCTTCTTCACTTTTGCCAGAGATATGACAATTAGATCCACTAAAGCTATGGTGCAGCCTGCTCCTCCCCGAGAAGATCTTGGTCCTTGGAGGTCCAAACTTTTATGGGCCTCCCGTGTTGTCCCAATGCCTCTTGTTGGTCTGCTCATCATTGGAGGTGTTTGTGCAGATGTCGGAAGCCAAGCTGAATATCCAGAACTAGAAGCCTTGTCCATGCTCGATTTTGGTGCAGCAATGAAGGTCTTCCTAGCAAAGAGGCTAACATCTGAGTAAGTTTCACTATTTCTGTTCCATAACAGCGACAACAATATTGCGCCTATTTCAAATTGTTCAAACAATTCCCACCATTTGTAGGTTCACACAGGTAACAGCTGATGTGGAAGAGAAATCTGTGATAATTGGTGAGAGGAACAAAGCTGCTACAGAAGCACTGCAACGAGCCCTCGAAGGAGGAAACAAGAAGATCGCCATCCTGTACGGTGGCGGGCACATGCCGGACTTGGGGCGACGACTGCGAAATGAGTTCGACCTCGTCCCATCAGAGGTGCAATGGATAACGGCATGGTCCATCAGAAACAGGAACCTCACAAGTAGCTCCCTTCCCTTGTTCACAAAGTTGGCTGAGGTCTTTCGGTGGCCCTTGAACCGATACCAAACTCTTGCATTGCTCATATTTTCTTCAGTCCTTGCGTTGGATCTCTGGTTTTGGGAACTATTTTTTGGCACTACTGTGAATTGGGTGTCCAATTTAGCTTCAGATTTGATTCATTATGTCCATAGCAATCAACTCATGTGATTAGATTTCATCATAAACAATCTCTTGTAGATGTATTATTATATACAAGTTATTGTATGCTTATTATAATAAATATTTTAAGACATCAAGTCTTGTATTATCAAAGCTTTGCTACTGCATTTTCAGCCATCATCAATTTGAATGGGATATTTGATTCTAAGTTTTTTCCTATATTTAGGTGTGAAATATACCGAAAGACTATAATTCTTTTAATATTTTTGAAATGATGAAGCTTATTTATCACATGAGAGTTTCATTTAGTGGGTGATTTAAAAAATAAAAATAAAATTGTAGATAGGGCTTTATTAGATTTTACCCCCAAAAAAAAAAACACAAAATTGAGAAAAACTAAAACATCTTTATGGCTCCTTTTCATCTTTCAGCACCCTCTCACTATGTTTCTTTGTCTTTATCGGTGGAGGGGTTAATTCAAAATAATTTAATAATCATACTATACAAACGAAAAATATTTGACTTAAGTGGGTGGGCTGGAGCCCCCTCCCATATATGTAGATCCCCGGTGGTTTCACCCTAACATCCAGGCTGATATTTATCATTCTCTCTTGTTGGAAAAAATAAAATTATTCTCTGTTTTTAAATAATAAATATACATTTATTTAAATTCATGGATCCAGATGTTACTAGAGAATTTCGAACTATCACACGCCCAACTATTTTTGATAAATTTCAAACTCATATTTTCTTGATCGCAGACAACAATTTCACCACTGCAGCCTGAAAAGTACACATTATTCTTGCTCTTCCTTTCTCAAACTCGTTTACTTATTGATTTGAGTAAGATTTAAAGCACCCTCTCTCATTTATATAATCCACCTCAACCTAAAAAGCCAAAGTATTTTTTAGTTCAAGCTCCAGAGCTGTTTCAAAATAATGTAAGATGAGTTTCTCCACACTGGTGTTTATAATTATAATTAAAATTACTCATGTTGGGGCCAGGCCCCAAAGGTTCAGGCCCATTAAGCTCAACGGTTCAGTCAATCGTCGGCCCAAAGTCACGAGCCCACTCAGAGTAAGGAAAACTTAAAATTGCCTAAGGCAGAAGATCAACGTCGAACCCAAGAGCTCCTCGACACCGACCACGTTCGGGGGTTGGTGGCAAGGAGAGCACGACACCTCAAGGAAGTCTGGCGGCGCATGACCGTTAAAAACCCTAACCGACCCCAAAAAATTTGAGATCGTTCCAGAAATTGCGGCGAGCACGAGCTCGCCGATAGCTAGGGTTTCATTAGTATTCTCTCCCCTATCTTGTCTATAAATAGGGGTTGGGAGTTCATTTTTTGGTATATTTTTTCACAACTGTGCAATCACGCTGTAACTCTGCTGAATTTTCACTAGATTTCCCATTTTCACACAAATTCTATCTGTTTTAGCTATTATTTGCATTTGCCTCCATTTCGTCACGAATCTCAATCTCTCGTCTCAACTTTATCGTTTATTTTCTCTTGTGTTATCTGTTATTTCGTGATAATTCTGAGGGCTCCATTTACCCTGATAAATCGAACCTCAACATTTGGCGTCCACCGTGGGCCCCTTGGAATTTGCTATATGTTTTGATAGCAGGTAACAGCGAGAGTAGGGCTGGCAATTCGTGCGTGTTGGGTCGTTATCGTGTCGTGTCTTATCGTGTCGGGTCATTATCTTGTTTGAGGTTAACGGGTTCATGTCGTGTTTGTGTTTGAGCTTAACAGGTTCGTGTCCATTATTATCGTGCGTGTTCGTGTCGTGTTATCGTGTCGAATCAAAATTCTTTAGTCCTAAGTGTACACCTGGCAATTTCTGTAAGGCAGATCGTTATCGTGTTGGGTCATTATTGTGTCGTGTCGTGTTGTTATCGTGTTTGAGCTTAACGGGTTCGTGTCATGTTCGTGCTCGCTATTATCGTGCGTGTTCGTGTCGTGTCAGAAATTGCCAGCCCTAAGCAAGAGAACCGGAGATCTTCCCATGGGACCGGCGATCGAGCTCATCCCTATTGATGAATTAGTCCGGCAAACCCAGCAGGCAACCGGGATGCAACGTGTGTCGTCAGAAGTAATGAACGCGGTGCTGGCCCGTTTCGTCAAAGAAATGGAGGAAAATCGGTGCCAAATGAAGGAAATGGACACCAGGGTTATGAAACTCCACGCAACAAACCACGAACTTTGAAAGGAGAACCATCATCTGTGCAAAGAGGTGGACACTCTCAAGAGTTGCCCAATCATCGAGGAGCCTGGTTCAACTGGCATAAAGCAAACTGACCCACGGAGGAATCTCGCAAGCGAGCTTGACAACGTGGTCGACATCGACCCCCCTCAAGAGGCGGATACTGAGCATTATACCTTGGGTGGGGCAAGAACGAGGTCGACCCTATAGCTCCTTAGCGATCAAGAGAGGAGACCCGACCCGACGAGCGAGTTCGAAAAGTGCCTAGAGGCTCGCATGTCTATGTTCGAGTCTCTATTGACCAGGATCCCGGGTGCCCTACCCCCAGATCTGATGATCCCTCAGGACAGCTACACCAACTCGCCATTCATGCCGGACATCACTAACACAGACATCCCGGCCCCCATCATTCACATTGTACGATGGCACAACGGATCCCGAAGATGACATTGCCCTCTACAATCAAAAGATGTTAACCACCTCTATGCCAGCGAGTCTTAGCAAAGCATATATGTGTAAAAGCTTCGGGTCTAGTCTCACCGGCCCAGCACTCCAGTGGTTTGTCAACCTACCAAATAACTCTATCTCAACCTTCTCGGAGCTACACTATGCCTTCAGGAAGCAATACTTCAACTGCAGGCGCGTGGCCAAACACCCTGACGTGCTCAATAGTATGCGCATCAAGGAAGGAGAATCGTTGAGGTCGTACGTTGGTCGATTCAATCATGACCTTGCATCAATCCCCCACTGTCCTCCCCAAACTGCAGTCTATGCGTTAAAAAATGGACTCGGTGCTTGTCCAAGCATGGGCCGAAATTAATTAGGAGGAGGACGAACCGAACTGCATTGCTCGCATGAACGAACAAAAGGCGGCTGAACTCGCTGAGGTACAGAAGGGAGATCGACCGAGGCTTGAGTCCTCGAGCTCGAGGTATGTGGATCGAAGGGATTATCGGAATGACCAATGGTTAGGAAGGGATCATCCCTAAAGTCGAACACCAAGGGTCGGCGAAGTAGCTCCCATTCCATATAATCTGAGCATCGATAATAAATATCTAGTCAACAATGTCCTCAAGAACTTGGGCTACGTAGTGAAATGGCCCGGGAAAATAAAATTCGACCGAAAAATGTGCGATGCAAAGAAGTTTTGCGACTTCCACAACGATCACGAGCACAAGACAAAGGAGTGTCAGGCACTACGCGTGGAAGTACTAGAACTACTAAAGAACGGGTTTCTAACAGAATACTTAACAAACAAAGGAAAGAACACTTGGACAAGAGGAAGATAGACAAATCTGCCCAAAGGTGCAGAACCTCAGAACAAACCGCCCTAAGCTGAGCAGATAGTTCATGTTATCATAAGGGGTTCAGAAGTAAGCGGAAGGTCGCGATCAGCAACAAAAAGGGCCCTACGATCCCTAAACCATGGAACACAAAACACAAATTTCACGCAAGAACACAAAGCCATCAAATTCAAGTGCAATGATGCGCCCGACTAGTTAAAAAAGTCGGTCACCATGACATTGTACGGTTTCAATGGTGACCAACAACAAACAGTAGAGGATATTACCCTACCTGTATACTGCGGAGGCCTGAACTTGGACGTGAAATTCCAAGTAGTTGACAAAGTCTCAGCTCACAATGCAATCCTCGGGCGACATTGGATCCACGAGCTTAAAGCAATCCCCTTCTCCTATCATCAAGTCCTAAAATTCACGACGCCTTAGGGAATCAAAACGATCCGGGGCAAACAAAAAGCCTCCATGTATTGCTACTACGCGAATTTTAAAGCGGTGTGCGCTTAGTAGCATGCCTAGAAGGCAACCCTTATTACTCGACCTAAGCCTAAAGAGCTAGAAGAAGTTATCATCGATGAGTCGGACCTAGCACGAACAACCTTTATTGGTTCAGAGCTCACACCGGACGTCCAGTGCTCCTTGATAAGCTTCTTTTGATGCAAGACCCACGTGTTCGCATGGTCGCATCGCGACATGGCAGGCATAGACCCGACAATAATTATGCATCGACTACAAGTCAACCCTAATTATAAGCCGATCTAGTAAAGAAGAGAAAAGTTCTCCACAGAAAAGAACTAGGCCGTAAACGAAGAGGTTCAGAAGCTCATCAATATCCGGTCAGTGCGAGAGGTACACTATCCCACGTGGTTGGCAAACGTGGTGGTTTTGAAAAAGAAGAACGGCAAGAACCGTGTGTGCATAGACTTCACGGACCTCAATAAAGCCTGTCCTAAGGACCCCTACCCTCTGCCACACATCGACGCAATCGTCAACGCGACTGCTGGCCATGAACTCCTCAGCTTCATGGATGCATTTTCGGGGTACAATCAAATTCAAATGCACCCCGACGATCAAGAAAATTTGTGTTCATAACCATCCAAGGTATCTACTGCTACAAAGTAATGTCATTTGGATTGAAGAACGCCGGCTCGACCTACCAACGCCTAGTCAACTCCATGTTAAATGAAAAGATCGGCAAAACCATGGAGATTTATATCAACGACATGCTCATCAAGTCTTTGAAATCTTGAGATCACGTAGCCCACCTCGAGAAGCATTCCAAATGCTCGAGCGGTATAATATGAAGTTGAATCCTGCTAAATGCTCATTCGGGGTATCTTCCGACAAGTTCCTAGGGCACAAAGCACATAGTCACCCAGAGAAGAATAGAGGTGGATCCCACTCAGATCAGAGTCATCCAAAGCACAGGGCATCCAAACACGCCCAAGGAAGTGCTAAAACTCACCGGCCGCCTCGCCGAACTATGTCGCTTCATCTCGTGATATTTCAAACGCACACATTCGTTCTTCCGCACGCTCAGAAAAGGGAAACACTTTGAATTGACGGACAAATGTCCAAAGGCGCTCGATGAACTAAAAACTTACCTTGCTAATCCTTCTTTACTTTCTAAACCCGTTGAGGCGAAACTCTACTACTTTACCTCTTTGTATCCGACCATGTAGTAGGGGCGTTACTAACACGAGAAGTTGAAGGAAAACAACACCCGGTGCATTACGTTAGTAAATCTTTGCTGGATGCTGAAACCCACTACACTGCTCTCGAAAAACTCGTGCTTGCACTAGTCAACGTTGCCCAAAAATTGCAACCATATTTTAAAGCACACCCCGTCAAAGTAATCACGACCTACCCAATCCGAGTTGTGCTCACAAAACCTGACCTCTCAAGCCGACTACTCAAATGGGCAATGGAGATTGGGGCCTACGAAATATAGTATGAACCCCGAACTGCCATTAAATCGCAAGTACTAGCCGATTTCGTCGTTGATTTCTCCACCAACCTTTAGTTGAAAGAAGAAAATGAGGTCGCAGCAAAGACAGACTGAGAAGGATTCCGGTCTATGGTCCTTAAAGATCGACGGTGCCAGCATGCTCACAGGAACGAAGTAGGAATAGTGCTCACGGATCCCCAAGGAGAGAGTTACGAACGAGCTATCCAACTCGATTTCCCGACTACCATTAATGAAGCGGAGTATGAGGCACTCATCCAAGGGATGAGATTAGCCCAAGAACTAGGGGCTCACACGATACGCGCGGAAAGCGACTCCCAACTAATCATCAATCAGTTAAGCGAGACTTACACCGTGAAAGAAACCTGATTGAAGTCGTACCACGCGATGGTCGGGGAACTCAGAGAAAAGATAGACGAGTGGGACCTCCTACATGTCCCATGCAAGTTAAATGCCTGGGCGGACATCCTAGCCAACCTAGCCACCACTAGCGCGGCTCAAAATAATCGGCTGGTCCCCGAAGTTTGGCTATCTTCGCTCTTTGTCGCCGCCCAACATCAAATCACAACAATCAACCAAAGCACGAGCGACTGGAGAGCCCCCATAGTCCCACAACTATTAGGTGAATTCACCTCTTGCAACAGGAATGAAGTCGTCAGGATTGAGAGAATGGCTGCCCGATACACGCTAATCGAGGTAATTTATACCGATGATCCTTTAAGGGACCCCTTCTGAAATGCATCGCCCCCCCCCCAAAACTGAGCCCGCACTCACAGAAATACTCAAGAATGATTGCGACAATCACGCAGAGGCTCGCTCCCTAGCCCACAAGACGATCACGACAGGTTTCTACTAGCCAACACTAAAGAAAGACGCCACCGATCACATCAAATGATGTGACAGTTGTCAGCGCTTTGAAGCATCAACACACCAAAATACTAAACCACTTCATGCCTCGATCGCCCCTTAGCGATTTATGATATGGGGAATGGACCTAGTCGGACCTCTTCCAAAAAGAATGAGACAAAAGGATCACATTCTCATGGTGATAGACTATTTCACCAAATGGGTCGAAGGCAAAGCATTAGGAAGATCCTGAGATCTAGAGGTCATCAAATTCCTGTGGAAACACGTCATCTGTTGCTTCGGGATACCCAAAGAGATATGCACCAACAATAGACGACAGTTCACCAGCGATAGGATGCAATTCTTCTGCAATACCTACGGGATAAAACTTACATTTTCAACACTGCAATATCCCGAGGCTAACGGATTAGCAGAGTCAACGAACAAGATAGTGATTAACACTCTGAAGAAAAAATTAAACCTGCACGTATCAGGATGAGTAGAAGAATTGCCAGCAGTACTGTGGTCCTATCAAACTACTCCGAGAACTACCACCAGCACCACCCCCTTCTCCTCAGCTTACAGGGTCAAAGCAGTGGCACCCGTGGAAGTCACCATCCGCAGCCCACGAGCGGACCACACAAACAAGCAGACAAACATTGAACGCCTCCAGGACAACCTGGAGCTCCTAGATGAAATAAGAGATGACACTGTAGCAAAAGCCTGCCAACGGCGACAAGTCGAAAGGTTCTACAACAAAAAACTCAGGCTTCGAAGTTTCTAAGAAGGAGATTTAGTACTAAGAAGGGTGTTTCAGAACACCAAAGAATTCGGTGTGGGAAAACTAGCCCCCAACAGGGAGGGTCCTTACAAGATCACTAAAGTTGTAGAACATGGGGCTTACAAACTCGAAACTGCAGAGGGAAGGGAATTATCCAACAGCTGGAATGTAAAACACTTGAAGAAGTATTATAATTAGTACACAGATATGCTTACTCTACCCTAACTCCTTACATGATCTCAATTAGATTATTTTATCAAAGCTATTACTAACTTGAGCATCGGAGGGGCGATGCCCCACCCTGGCCCATGGCTTCGTGCTTTTCAGCTTAATGATAGAGCTCGATACTGACCACGAATCGAGGTCGAGTTCGACCAATAATGGCCAATCTCGAGCATCATTCATGATCGATTTTGAACTCAACGACAAGGGTTGAAATAAATAGCAAAGGCAAGCTACATATATGCGAACGAAAATATGCAGAATATAAGCAGTAAATATATATTAAAGCACGAAGATCAATTCAAAAGAAGATGGAAAGTAATGAAACATTCAAACAATAAAGGGAAATATCCACAAAGCAGCAAAATTAAATAATGAGTATCATTGTATGTTTACAGCAAGTCGAAACAAATACTAAGTAGCATCAACGGTCGGCTCATTGTCCTTCTCGACCTCCTTCTCACTGCCACCTTGAGCTTCCTCGGTCTTCTCCTCCTCAACATCCTCGATCTTCTTCTCCTCAGCATCCTTGCCCTTGGTCTCCTTCGGCTCGGCCTCCTTGTCCTTGACGATGACCCAAGGAGGAGTCAGAGGGCATGTGATGTTCCCAAGGTCGAAGTTGGGATAGCGATGACCGTCTATGGCACATATGGTCTTGGTGACCAGATCCACAAACAAATCGAAGGTTGGCTTGAAGGAGGGGTGAGCAATGACCAATTTCAGGCCGACACCCTCCCCAAACTTCAAGGCCTCGACCTCGGCCTCATGCGCCTGCTGCTCGCACAACCTCTCCTCCTGACTCTGGTGGAACCGGGTCTTGAAAGAGTCCAACTCAGCTTCCTTCTTGGCATGGGTGGTTTTGAAATCGTGCATCACCTTTTGAAGCTCGTTGTCGAGGATCTTGCACCGCTTGGTCAGTTCGGCCCTCTCCCTCTTTAGCTTGTCATATTTTGTGTGGAGGGTTTGGGACTCGAGCCGTGCATCCTTCAGCTCCCCAGAGACTGAGGCCAACTTGTTCGCCAGCTCGACCCGCTTCTCCTGCTCGGCCGCTAGGTCCTTCCTCGATTGGTTAGCACCCTCAATAGCCAAGTTGAGGGACTTGATTGGGCCCTCGGTGTAGAGCGTGAACCGGCAGGTAGTCTGCACAGAAGAACAATGGTTAGTTACCGATCCATCGTGCTCGATGTCGAAGCACGAACTTAGCAAAAACACAAACCTTCAGAAGACTGAAAGTCTTCGGCCTTGATCTCATCGTACAGGATCTTCATCACCCGGACGACGTACACAGCGGAGGAGGAGGTGAGGTTGGTGGACCCCAAACTAGAGAGCACCAGCTCTATTTTTCTCTGGTCGGTCGATTCAGACCGACCCCGAGACTATGTGCCAGAGTCATGAGTCTTCTTCTTTCTCCTCTCCTCATTGTCTTTCTTCTTTAGTGGAGACGGAGGATGCGGTGGAGGAGGAGGGGTCGGTGGAAACGAGGAGAAAGGTCTGGTCCCTTTCTTGAGGGGCCCCCCAGTCACCGACCTCGTCATGTGCAGCCCCAAGGACGTCCTCGGGGATGCCATCGAGTGCTTCTTCAGGGGCAGTTGGTCCCTGATCGGGCCCGAGGACAAAGCCTCGCGGGGCCATTTCTGAGCCACCATGGCCGCGAGGAGATCAGCTAGAGATAGACCGGCCATCTCAGCAGGAAGGGGTTCTTTCTTTCCTCGAGCGTTTGTCCAATGCTCAGCCCCTACGCTTCGTTTACCCTGGACTGCGTTGAACTCGCAATTTAGTCATGAGAAGGCAATGTCAACCTGGTTATCCTCCTCGGTTGTGAGGATGGTTTGCTTGTACCCTACAAATCGAACCAAGCATGAGTTAGTGAACAATGAATCAAACCGAGCATCACACTTGGAAGAAATTTGCACTTATGGGCACTCCCCCCTCGGCGAAGAACTCTAGGTCGGAGTGGTTCATCTTCAACCACACCTAATGGATCTTCCATCGAAGAGTATTTTGGGCACACTTAGTGATCATGGCCTTATTCAGCGAGTCCCTCTTCGTAAAATAGTAGTAACCCACCTCGTACCTACTCATCCGGTACAGAAAATGTCATTCATGAAGAGTAGGCATCCCAAGGCCCCCATCTAAAAAGACGAGGAGCATACCGAGCATGTGGCACCAACTCATCGGTGCCACCTGGAAAGGAGCCAAGCCGTAGGACTGAAGCACGGCTTCAAAGAAAGGGCGTGGCGGAACCCCGATCCCATACTTGATCATGGAAAGAAAGAATGCCACGTCATCGGCGGCATGGTGGAAGCATCGGTCCGACAGTGATTGTAGGGTGTAAACCATCTTTTGGCATGCAATGCCTGTCAAATTTTTCTTCACCAAGGCCTTGGTGGCGAGGTATACGGCCGACCAAACCGGGTACTCATGATTAATGATATCCTTCTTCGTCTTGGAAGTGTCACCTCCATCGGAACAAAAGTGTCCTCGCTGTCCTCCTCACCATCATTATCCGACCCGTTGTGGCTAAAGCCGTCCTCGAAACCAAGGTCTACATCTACCAGCTCATGATCGAACCAACCTCTTTCTAATCTCAAGGAAACCACCTCCTCGTGGTCGGACGAGCGATAAATCTCGGCCCCGATCAATCCGGAGGACGATGACGGCTCTTCTCAGATCTCAACCGATGAAATATGGCTTAACTACCGATGAAACTATGACTTAACTACCTAAATGTTGAAATCACAAGAAAGAAAATACCAAAATTAGAAAACTAAAAGAAAGAGATCCCCCACAAAAAAAGAGAACACACACAAGCAAATGAAAGGGAAAAAACCTCGAAAACAAAACAAACACGCGTGCAACAATTGACGCAACTCAACCAAAATTGGAAAACTACCCGTATCATTGATACTCGGAACAAAAATCAACAAAAGAAGCAAAATTGCAATCCACACACATCTACCGCACTAACTATATGCAATAAACAACGGAGGGACAAGAGTAAACAAAAGTGAAGTGATACAACTAGGAATCGAAATAAGATCCAAAATACATAAAGAAGCAAAAGCAGAGGGCAGGGGTGGCGTCAGATATGCCGATCAACACAAGAAATAGACACAACAAACCGAGAAATTACACGAGACTGCAAGTATTCAAGTGAGCATTCACAACAAGCCCAACCCAAGACCCTAAGCGTGCGAACAAGCAGAAGCGTCAAATAGAAACAGGCAGATCCTAAACCTTAAACTTGCACCAAATCTCCAAACCGCGGAACCCTAGCCACCAGCTAAACATCACTTCCGCACCTACAAGCCCTACAACGGCCAATCACGCACACACTCAAGCAAAGGTAAAAGATGCGAGGGCACACCAAACCAATGATAAAAGCAAACAACCACCATCTACCCAACCCGATGGAAGCAATCAAAACACATAGTGCAATAGCCCGTAACAGGTACACTCGCACTCACAAGAATCGGTGTGAAATTTAAAAATAGAACCCAAGAAGAAACAGAGAAGAAGACGAGTATAACTGAGAAAGAAGGACGATGATAGACGAACTAGAAGACCACTAGAACAGCAGCACCACCGGGGGAACAGTCGCCGCAATAGAAGATTTGCCGGGAAAGGTAGATCGCAGAGAGATAAATAGTCAATCGGAAATGTGAAAATGAGAAATGAGAAGCGGTTTCAACTTTTAAAACTGAAAACCGTTCGACTTCTCCCAATCGACCCTGGAGTTGATGGTAATTACGGACGTGCCACTACAAGGGCAGCAAAAACCAAACCCTACAAGTTTCGTGCTCGACATCGAGCATGCTCGGGGCTCGCGACCGACCCCTAATCCTCTTTGTATTCGAACCGATCATGGAAGCCTAAACTAAGGCCTACAACTGTGGGACAAACTTTGAAGCAGTCGGCACAATCAACGAGAATGTGGATCTTCCCCCGAGAAACTCACAAGTGCCTCATGATCTGCTAGAACTCATCCCGCCAGCGCTCCCTGGAGCCTAGATAGAGTGCACGCATGAGAGTAACGCTCCACGCAAGAGAACATTCCCTGGAATGATTGTAACCTTTGTGGATTCCGAAGCCACATAATGGCCCACGGGGCGGCATTCCAGTGTCGTCCGATGCAGTCATATGCTTGCATTTCCAAGGAATCAAGACTGATATAGAGTAATATCCCAATTATTCCTTATAGGAGTTGCTCTCTCTGGAAGCACCTCCGAGCCCCGAGGATAGTCTCTTGGACGCCTCAAAACTCCGCACTCTGTAATACACACCGACTAAAAATTTTTATTCCAGTGCTTATCTGCAATAGACCCAAGAATCAAAAGGGGCTATTGTTGGGGCCAAGCCCCAGAGGTCCAGGTCCATTAAGCTCAACGGCCCAGTCAACTGCCAGCCCAAAGTCACGAGCCCGCTCAGAGTAGGGAATACTCAAAAATACTTAAGGCAGAAGATCGACATCGAACCCAAGAGCGCCTCGACACCGGCCACATTTTAGGTTCAGTGGCGAGGAGAGCACGACACATCAAGGAAGCCTGGCGGTGCATGACCGTTAGAAACCATAACCGACTCCAAAAAATTCGGGATCATTCCGAAAATCGCGGTGAGCTAGGGTTTCATTAGTATTCTCTCCCCTATCTTGTCTATAAATAGGGTTGGGGGTTCATTTTTGTGGTATCTTTTTCACAATTGTGCAATCACGCTATAACTCAGCCGAATTTTCACCAGATTTCCCATTTTTACACGAAATCTGTCTGTTTTAGCTATTATTCGCATTTGCCTCCATTTCGTCACGAATCTCAATCTCTCATCTCAACTTTATCATTTGTTTTCTCTGTTATGTCGTGATAATTTCGAGGGCTCCATTTACCCCGATAAATCAAACCTGAACAACTCATATTAAGAAATAAATTAACTAGAATAACCAAAAAAAAAATTAATATGTTAAATAAGATTCTAATTTGCAATATAAAAATTATATCTATTAGATATTCATAGATAGTGTTTAGATATTATTGTTCTTATCTCTTATATCTTTGTAATTTGTTGAGATATTCTCTCTACGTGTACTCTATATATTCACATGAATAATACAAGTTCTTTCAGTCGGATATTTTATCTTCTCGTACATTATACATAGCTTGAATGTGAGAGTTAAATGCCGACCCCTCTGTCCCAAAGAGTCACCCCTCTATCCCAAATATAAAATGCTGGATCTTGGCAAAATAGACGTGTCACTAAGAATCTAACCCAATATGGAATAAAAAATATGGCCCGACACTGAATAAAAATATCTAGCCTCATTGAATAAAATAGATGAGACATATTTCATATTAGTTAATTAAATAAAAAGAACCTAGCCCAACATTGAATTAAGAAATTGGCCCAACTTCTAATTCAATTAAAATACACAAATCACCCCTAATTCAGAATAAGAACAAGGAAACATAGGAATTAAGGGTGTGCAAAAACCGAACCGAACCGAAAAAATCGAACAAAACCGACCGAACTAATGAAATTTGTTCAGTTCGGTTTTCGGTTCATAAATTTTATAACCGATAGTTATCGGTTTGGTTTTCGATTTTAAATATTTCAACCAAAAAATCGACCGACCGACCGATAACAAAATAAAATAAATTAATATATATATATAAATATAATTATTTTATTCCATAAAATATTCCCCAAATACTAAACCCTAATTCCCCTTTTCATTCTCAGTAGTCAGCAACATCAAATCTAGTATTCCCATTTCCCAATTCACACCCGCTCGGCTGCCTCCCCCATTGAAAATTAGCACGACTTGTCGACTACACAAGTAGAACCGTCCTTTACCAGCCGGCGGTTTGTGAGTTGCGAGCCACCTGCCGCGACCCGCAAGAGCCGTTCCGGTTGAGTGTTGCACGCTGCACCTGTTGCGACCCGCGAGAACCGACTGCTCCACGCTGCTTCTACTGCGAGCGAGAGCCAACTACTGTTGTGCTCGCTACTACACCTTCCCTGAGACCGCGAGAGTCGACTGTTGCTGAACCTAGGCCGACAAGAAAAAAGCTTGAAAATATTTTGTTATCGGTTGGAACCGAAACCGAACACAACCGACCGAAATTATCGGTTCGGTCTTTGGTTCGGTTGAAATAGTTTTCGGTTCGGTTTTCAGTCGGTTATAATTTTCGGTTCGGTTGATTCGGTTGGCATAATTTTGGTCGGTTTTCAACCGAACCGACCGATTGCACACCCCTAATAGAAACCAAATAAAATAAACGACCTCTCACTCAATTGAAATTCAACAACTGATGGAGACTGCTCTTCAAAATCAATTGCTATATTCACAAATTGATCATGTTGTAGATTCTATTTATATCCGATACTACTAATAATAAAATAATTTATAAATCATGATTATTATTGTAATTGTTAATATAATTTTTTTATTATTATTAATTTATTTATATATTTATATGAAATATAAAATGTGATTATATGATTTGCTATATTGATTTTGTCATTGTTTAGTGAAAAAGTTGAGAGTTCTACTAATTCAAATTTTAATAATAATGAGAATGCTACATGTAATTAAAAAAGAATTTGGGGATAGATTGAGTTATCAAATAAAGATATAATTGACGACCCTACATTACGAAAATCAATTGATAGTTATCATACTAATACTAGATATGAATTAAGAAGATGATATTTGGGCAAATGTCATTTATTAATTATATGGACATGTTTATCCTTGTATGAATTTAGCAACATTAACAAGTCATTTTCAAGATTATTGGTTTAAACATTATTTATTTTAAATTTTTTATTTATGTATATTTAGTCATTTTAAATTTAGTTATTTACATTATACTCCTTCTGTCCCACTTCAATTATCTCTCTCTCCTTTTTTGTCTATCCCATTTAATTTTCTTTTTACTTAAAATAAAAAGTTAATATATAATCACCAATAAAATACTAATTTTATCTATCCTTATTCACATTGGTTATTGTGCCAATTTTCTTGGGGACAAATGAACCTGGACAGAGGGAGTATTGACGGTGCAGTGCAGCCCCCACGACGAGAAGATCATGCATTCACCACTGTTGCCGATGTCGCCACGCCTAATCGTGCATACGACACATGGCGTACTTCTGATCAACGATTGTTAAGTCTCTTACTCTCCTCTCTGTTTGAAGAGAGGATGTCCGAGGCGCGAGGTGGTGCTGCACCACCTCTCTGCTGCCCAAATGGCTATCACGCCTCTTCCCACGTTTCGGGATCTCACATGGATAATACAAGTTCTTTGAGTTAGATATTTTATTTTCTAGTACATTATCAATATCATATTTATTTGGATCGTTTATAGGAGAAGAATAAGTAAGGGGGCGGGTTTATAGCTTAAAACATTTTGATTACTTAAAGGATCATTTATGAGACTATTCAAGAAGAATTATAACTAAAATATCAATTATTTTTTTGGGGAAATTGGGTACACAATATAATGAAGAGATCGTTTGTGTTATTTCATATCTTCAATCAAATCCATAATCAATTAATTATAAGCATAATTGAAATATCAACTATTATATGATTGTGATGCATGCTAATAGATATTTCACACCATATTAGTTTTGCCTATTTTTAGCATTAAAATGCTCATACGAAACGGTTAGCTGCGTCCATTGCTGAGCGATGACAACATGCACAAGGGTTTTTCCGATTTACGAAAAATAATTATATTTTTAAATGGTGTTACACTTTATTATAGACTTAAAAAAGAATTAAAAGGATTATGGGTTCGAGTGAATGATTGCATTCCAAACGAATGAACGTTTTGATTCAAAAAATCAGGCAACATCTTTTTCAAGAAATCTTATATATATCTAAATATTTAGATAGAAAATTTCAAACTTAATTCTTCCATTTCTATCATAAAAATGTTAGGCAACATCCATTAATCTTCCATGCCAAACCCGTTAGCCTTTGGACAAGAAAATATAGGCAAAGAATTATGCTTCATTAAATTCCGTTTCTTTCTTTCTTTCTTTTTGTCTAATAGTATATTTATGAGACTGTTATAAATCTTATTTTATTGTAAAATGAAATACGTTATTATTACTATCAATAAAATATATTGTTCAAATACATAATTTCACAACAAATATCATCATATAAATGAAATACATTATTTATAAAAACTATTTCACGAATTAAGAACCATAAAACAATTTTACAGAAGGTTTTGCGTTTTTCTTTGAATAAGACGATCTCACAAATTTTGTTTTGGGCTGGTTCATAAATTGTGATTTTAAAATACTAATGCATTTATAATTTGAGGGCATGCGAAGTGTATGAAAGAAGAAGTTTAAAAACTTATTTGAATATTTGTTTAATAAATTATACTCCCTCCGTCCCATTAGATTAATCCAGTTTCTTTTCGGCACAGAAACCAATGTCTGTGAGTGCAGTGGAAATAATATTTTATTGATGTGAGGAGATTTTTTTCCATTTTAGGAAAGTGGACTAATCTAATGGGACAGACGAAAATGAAAATATGGACTAATCTGGCGGGACAGAGGGAATAGAGATCTATAATTTGGTGTGGATAATTGGGAAGGGCGCATGGCATGCATCTGGGAATTGTGAGACACATTGTACACATTTTCAAGTCACTTACTCCACGTGGCATTACTCTTTCACTACTTCCAATCTTCACTACTATTTCCATTAATCCCATCATCAATTTTTGTTCTTTTTTTTTTTTCAATTCATAACAAATTTGAACTATGCACAAATCTCATCCTAATTCTTGCAATGGATTCCCAACGATGGCGATCCACGCCTCGCCTCAACAGATACGCTCTCGCTTCTGCGCTCTTGGCCTCCACCAACTCCATCCTCTTGGGTTATGGTTCGTGCTCTGCAAATCCTCTCTCTCTCTCTCTCTCTCTCTACTTGTGTTGTGTGTGTAATTTAATTTGTTTTTGTTTTTTGATTTCCATCTCCGTCTTAGATATTGGGGTCATGAGTGGAGCTGCTATCTTCATCAAACACCACTTCAACATTTCATCCCTTCAACAAGAGATTCTCGTCGGCTCTCTCAATGTCTTCTCTCTCATCGGCTCACTCGCCGCCGGTAAGACTTCCGACTGCATCGGCCGCCGCTACACTATCGTCTTGGCCGCCGGGACATTCTTGCTCGGCGCGCTTTTCATGGGCCTTGCCCCTTCTTATCCCTTCCTCATCGCCGGGAGGGTCGTAGCCGGTATCGGAGTTGGGTACTCTCTCATGATTGCTCCGCTCTACACGGCGGAGGTCTCCCCCGCCGTCACCCGCGGCTTCCTCACCTCCATCCCGGAGGTATTCATCAATGTCGGGATCTTGCTGGGCTACATTTCCAACTACGCATTATCCGGCATCTCAACGCACATCAACTGGCGGCTGATGCTCGGCCTCGCCGCCTTCCCAGCCGTGGCCATAGCCTGCGGCGTCCTGGCCATGCCGGAGTCGCCGCGGTGGCTGGTCATGAAAGGTAGGATCTCGGAGGCCAAGGTGGTGCTGCGGCGGACGTCGGAGAGCGACGAGGAGGCCGAGACCAGACTCGATGAAATAACGAAAGCCGCTTCCTCAATCCACGGAGATTCCGACACCCGCGATTGGCATGGGCAAGGTGTTTGGAAGCAGCTCCTCTGCCCCTCGCCGCCGCTCCGCCGCATCCTAGTAGCCGCCATAGGTATCAACTTCTTCATGCAGGCCTCCGGCAACGATGCCGTTGTTTACTACACGCCAGAGGTGTTCAACGCCGCCGGGATCCGCAGCCGGAGAAGCCTCGTTGGAGTGACGGTGATCATGGGGTTGGTCAAGACTTCGTTTGTTTTGATCTCTGCACTATTCCTCGATCACTATGGGAGGCGGCCATTGCTGCTGCTGGGCTCAATGGGCCAAACCATCTCTCTCGGCGGGCTGGGCCTAGGGTCCAAGTTTCTTGAGAGGAGGGCCCGCAAACCGATGTGGGCCATAGCCATGTGCGTGGTGACAGTGTGTGCTGACGTGTCATTCTTCTCGATTGGGCTGGGGCCCATCACGTGGGTGTACTCGTCGGAGATATTTCCGACGAGGGTGAGAGCTCAGGGCACCAGCTTGGCGGTGTCGGTGAACCGGTTGGTGAGCGGGGTGGTGGCGATGACGTTTCTGAGTGTTTCGGAGAAGATTAGTTTTGGAGGAACGTTTTTCGTGTTGGCCGGAATTATGGCGGCGGGGACGATTTTCTTCTACTTTTTGCTGCCGGAGACTAGAGGGAAGAGCTTGGAGGAGATTGAGCAGCTGTTTCACGACAAACATGCTAAACAAACACAAATGACCTAACATTAATTCCTTTACTTTTTATTATTACATAATATTATGTATGCGCTCTAGTGATGAATTCATATCAATGGACAACTTTTAGAAATCTGGGATGCACAAATATTTACAAAATCGTGATTGATTTTTGGAATTTGGAACAAATATGTCTAAAAGTGTAAAATTTTTAGTATGTGAAAGTGAAAACACATATGGTTGCTGCAATCACATGTTGAGATTTCAAAAGGTTTTGAAATCTTTCGAGAGGGATTAGTAATTATGGTTTGTAATATGCATTTGTAAATCCATGAATGTAAGCATAAATTTGTAAGTCGAATATTTGAATGATAGAGATCAGATTAAAAATAATACTTACAATAATATTTTAAATTCATACTTTCGATCACTCTTCTTTTCTTTTGTATTCTCACATTTTTTTTATTAAATTGTGGTATGCAATGTTAATGAAAAGAATGTCCTTCCACCAATTGTCATTGATAAAATATTTAATCAATGCCCTCCAGGGTGGTGGATCCATCCACTAGAAGACTTTGTGGTACATTTGTAATTTTTTAAATTTTAAATATTTTTTTTTAAAATTTAATATATTTATATATATATATATATATAGACCTAAATCCGTATTCAAATTAATTATCTTAATTAGCGTTAGCTCCATTAATAAATAATTAACTAGCATTAGACTTTCAAGCACAGCCTATATTGTATTAAAAAGATAGGACAACAATCCTCACATCATTAATAATATAGTAGAATTATTATAATTTTCTTTAATATTCATAAATATCTTTAGAAAAAACAAAAAAACACCATGGAAAGAACACCGTAAAGCTCTTGGGTGACACCGACGTCCCTCGGTTGAGTGCCAAGCATCCTCCAATAATCTTAATTTACTATTTTTTTTCCTTTATCGGTACTAAAAATATATTTGTAGAAAGTGATGGTAGAATCACCGTGTATCATATGTACATGATTGTGAAATATATATCACAAAAAGATTACAATAAGTCCCATAAATTAAGGGATGAAAAGATACAAAAGGATACACAAAATCAATACAAATATTACTATACATCATTAGAGATTATTTCCTTGTTACCCCTCGCAAGCGTTGCATGGGATGAAGACAAACACATAGCTTGGAGCGGAGCAACTCAAACGAGGGTCGAGGCAGACTCTTTAAGGCACAAAGAGAGTAGAGAGCCGACCAAAGGAGACGAGCTCTCGCACGAAATAGTAATCCAAATTGATGTGCTTGGCCCACTTGTGTGCAACGGAATTTGGGCTAAGAAAAATAGCGCTCTTATTATCACAAAGTAGTGTGGCGAGGTACGAGAAGGAAGACCAAGCTCGCAAAGCAAATTGGAGAGTCAGACCCATAGCACGGTACGCTAACTCACAACTAGAACATGCAACAGTAGGTTGCTTCTTTGAGATCTAGGAAATTAGATTTCCATCCAGAAAAATAGAATATCCATATGTCGATCGTCGTGTATCAACAAAATGGGTCTAATCCACATCTGAATATCCGATAATGTTATAATCAAAACGTCAAACAAAGGATAATCCACAATGTAACGTACCTTTGACATAGCGTAGTATTTGTTTCAGGGCAATAAAATGAGCGGAACTAGGAGCTTGCATAAACTGGCTAACGACATTAACAGCATAAGCAAGATCTGGATGAGTAATAGTTAGATATTGGAGGGCTCCGACAAGAGAACGGTACAAGGTCGGGTCAGAAAAAGGTGTGCCATCACGAATGAGCACCTCGCCAGCTTTTAATGGTGTAGCAATAGGTTTTGCATCCAGAAATTGAGCAAGCTCGACAATATCATTATTTGGCTTGACCAAGAAAAAGTCCATCAAAAGTATAGGAAACCTCTAGTCCAAGGTTAAGATTACCAAGATGAGTGTATGAAGCGGTGAATGATAGTCGGATCATTGCCAATGACGATGATATCGTCAACATACAATAGTAAAAATAACGAAGAGCTGTCACGCTTGAAATAAAATAGCGAAGTATCCGCATTACTACACAGGAAACCTAATACAATCCTCGTCGGGAAAGTTTAGATCGCAGTCCAGGAACTCGGACGAACGAACTCAGACACGATGCGGAAGCAAATTGAAAACTGAAGATGGAAGCATCCAACACCTTTGGATTCGAAAACCTTCAAGTACCGTAGTCCAGAATAAATTCTCCTACGACCCAAGAAGGGAATTGACCCAACAACGAAGGATATATGTGAAGACACCACCAATGGATATGGTTGTCCAATTGATTAGTCGAAATCAAAAACCTATGGATGAATAAAGAATTCGAAAATTTGAGCTTTCAGAGTTGAAGGAGAAAACCTCACAAATTTTATCAAACTGAAAACTGAATCAAAATTGTTCCATACAAGGCCTATATATAGGCAACTCAAGCTCTAAACTAATAAGGAAACTATAATTTCGAAAATTAACTATAATTTTCAAAAATTAACTTATAAATTCGAAAATTAAGAAAGCAAGGCCTAAACATGTTGGCCCAAAATAATGGAATAAAATTAAACTAAGCCCAATCACTACAAATAATTAAATTAATAATTTTTGGTTCTTCGTTTAATTCTTCCAACACCATCAACTCCTTGGAAATATTTGCAGCCCAAATGCCTTTAATAAATAAACTCAATCCAGCCCTCAAAGTCCTTGCTCGAGCTCTAGTCATCGGCCCACTCGGAATGTCGACTGGATCGTCTCTCACAACTGCTACTTGGGCTCCATCAAAACTCAACCCAAGGAGATAGGTACTGAAACGTTGTAACCAAGCGAGAGGTATCTGTCGTAGACCATAGAGCATTTTCCTGAGACGAACAACATGATGCGGAAATTTGGGATCAACGAAGACCGATGGTTGAGACATAAAGACCGACTGTGTAAGAACACCATTTAAGAAGGCATTCTTTACGTCAAGTTGATGAAGTGACCACCCTCAATGAACGGCCAGAGCTAAAATAACTTGAATTGTTGCAGTGTGAACTAACGGGCTGAAGGTGTGATGGAAATCAGACCCAGGAATTTGCAAAAATCCTTGGGCTACCAAACACGCCTTGTGCCTTTCAATAGGGCCTGAATGATATTTGATCTGATAAACCCATTTGCAAACTATTATATTTGCATTTGATGGAGCCGGTACAAAATCCCACGTCTCATTGGAATGCAAGACATCAATTCCCTCTTGCTTTGCAAACATCCAACTGGAGACGTAGATGCCGACTTGAGCCTCGAGGTGTTGAAGAAGTATGTAGAGCTGAAAGTAATGCAGTTGTGGATTAACTTACAGGGTAGCGAGGCTTGAAGATCCCAGCCTTGGCTCGAGTTATCATGGGATGAGAGGGTGTCGGAGGGTTGTTGACAATATCAACAGCAAGAGAGGCAGGCTGCGGGGGCTGGGGCTACGCTGGAGGACCTTGCGGCTGCAGTGTTTCAGGAAGAGGAGAATAATCATCATCATCTGAGTGAGGTGTGCGTTGTCTGGTAGGAATAGATGTACCAGCCGCAGTGTTGTTCGAGGCTAGATTTGCAGGAGAGGACTGAGAGACATCATTAAGAAAAGTGACGATATTAAGAGAATCATGAGACGACTTGCCATTCTTGCGAGAAAATGGGAATAAAACCTCATCGAATTGTGCATGGCGAGTGATATATATTCGAGAAGTGCTAGGATCAAAGCACCAGAATCCCTTGTAAACAGAACTATACCCCCAAGAAGATGCAAGGTCGACTTCGTGGACATAATTTATTAGTAGCATAATCTCGTATGAGCGGAAAATCACGTCATCCAAATGGGCAAAATGAAGAGTAATTATGAGGGGTTCCAAATAGTACCTCATAAGGTGATTTATCTTAAAGATCTGATGAAGGCAAACTAGTGATAGTAAAAATAGCCGCTGCAAAGGCATCAAACTGAAAGGAGGCTGGCATATGAGCATGAAATAGCATCAAAAGCCCGTTTCACTTATGTGGTGATGCTTTCGTTCAACCTGACCATTTTTGCTGTGGTGTATAAAGACATGAAAGACGATTAAGAATACCATTTTTAGACATAAGATCCTGAACCCAGGAATTAAAAAACTCATAATCACCGTCACTTTGAAATATTTTGATGTTTCTAGAAAATTGAGTGCAAGCAAAATGATGAAAATGCACCAATGTTGAAAAAAAATCATGATTTTGCTTTCAACGAGTAAATCCAACAAAATCAAGAATAGTCATCAATGAAAACAACATAATATCTGTAACCATAGGCGCTGGACCCCAGAGATCGCAATGGATTAATTCTAGAACAGTAGAAGCACGTTTATCATTTAAACCAAAAGGTACATGGGAACTCTTAGCCATTTGACAAGATGTGCATACAGTAGGATCCGGCAGTAAAGAAGTAACAGATAAATGTCCTAGTTTATTCAAAAGAGAAATAGTACGGAATGGGACATGCCCCAAACGTAAATGCCAAAGAGAAAAATTGGCCTTGCGTGATTAAGAGCGAAGAGCAGCAACCAAAGCTGGTGAACCTCGATCAAGTATGTAAAGACCATTAGCACATCTACCCTGAGCGAGGAGTTTCTTTTTGTCTCGGGTGTGAATAACAAAAGAATAATCAGAGAATATAACATCAACAGGATAATCCGAAGTTAATTTAGATAATAATTTTTTTGTGAGATGAGGCATAACAAGTACGTCTAATAATTTGACATTAAGAGATAAATTAGAAGAACCAATATGTGAAATAGGTAGTGTAGATTTATTACCAACAATCGCAGCACCATTACGTGAATAAGGTTCATAGGAATCAAGCGCATATTGTTGGAGAGTCATTTGGGCAGAAGCACCAGAGTCTAAATACCAATCCGGAGCCAATGAAGCCACATAGCAAGATGTCAGAAAAGACTGTGCCAAATTTGTAATCGAGGCATCCGAGGAAGAGTTACAAACATTTAATATTTCGAACATTTGTCAGCATAATGCTCATCGTGACGAATTTGGCATCGCAGAGTGTAGTTGTGACGTCCCAATGAGCCTAAATTTCATCCAAAAATTTAGCGGCCAATGTCTCAATTTTCAAAGTTGCACCCAAACCGATTACCAGAAACTCCTTAGGAAGAGTGAGGACTATCAACAGCAAAGGAAGTAGGAGGGGGCGTTGAGCCTTCCATGGCAAGAAGCATAGACTAAAATTGCTTGGCTTGATGAACCAAGTCACGGAAAGAAGGCATAGGTGTCATGACAAGGAGAGTATCGGCGAAGGAGGTATAGCGTGTGCCAAGCGGCCAAGCCCACGTAAGAACCAATGACATTTGTCAGAATCATTAACGGCACAGTTGATGGTTGATAGCTGATCACATAGTGTCTTGAACTTTCGACTATAGTCTTTAATAGACTGCTTATCGCGTCATAGCGAAAGAAGGGCCTCACAGATTTAGTGCGTGCGAGATGCTGAGGAATTAGAGTATGCACGCTATAAAGTCGTCCAAGCAGAGTCAGACGAAGTGCAATCAATGACCTCAGACATAGCTTCAGCCAAAAGTGAAGTCCAGAGAATCGAAAGCAGTTTACGATCCTTCACACGCCAAGTGATGTACGCAGGATTCAGAATGGTGGTATCATTATCACTCGGAAGAGAGGGAGAAGGTGCAGTAGTTGATCCATCAAGAAAACCTTGGAGGTCGAGGCACTCCGGCATGTGAAGAATCTGGCGATGCCAAAGAAAATAGGTGGATGCGTCAAGTTTGACGGGAGTCATGCTTAACATGGTGTTGACGGACAGAGTATCCGACGTTGGGGCAGCTATGACGAGAAATGAATAGATAGGGAAGAGAGATTAGGGCAGCGACAGAGGAAACGAGAGGGAAGATGTGGATGAAGAGTGTTTAGGTTGATACCATGTAGAAAGTGATGATGGAATCACTGTGTACCATATGTACACGATTGTGAAATATATATCACAAAAAGATTACAACAAGTTCCATAAATTAAGGGAAATATTACTATACATCATTAGAGATTATTTTCTTGTTAATATTAATTTTTATTAATTATATTTACTGTTGGGGCCAGGCCCACGGGGCCCTGGCCAGATAAGCACATCAGCCCAAACAACCACCGACCCAAAAGTCACAAGCCCACTCAAAATAGGAAAGGCTCAGAATTGCCTAAGAGAAAAGATCGATTCCGACCCTTGGAGACCCTTGACGCCGACCACTTGTGGGGGTCGGTGTCGAGGAGACAAGATCCCGATTTCGAGGAGGACAAGATCCATGAAGAAGATTCAGTCAAATAGAGAGACCTAGTCAACACAAAGATCAACTGAATAGAGAATTATCCTCCATTGTCCCTAAAATTTAGGAATGATAGTTAGAGCTTTTTATGCTTATAAATACGTATTCATTTTATATGTAAAAGAGGGAGGAAAGGAAACCCTAATAGTTTTACCTTCGTTCATCACTCTAATTCGCATTTTTATTTATTTTCTCTATACAAATCCATGGCTCCTTTTCGTCGAAAATATCGAACCTCAACATTGGCGCCCACCGTGGGGCCATGGATTTTAGAACGAGAAACCACCAACGACGGCGCTGAAGGCGCTTCCCACTCCGATCGACAGAGCAACCGTGCATCACTCGTTGGCTTTTTCACTCATGAGGCGGTCGCCTGAAACCTCTACGTGCTGCCTGCTTTCAATCGACGGCGAGAGGTATGCTCTGTGCGAGGGGCAGAGGGGCATGCCCGCGTGCGCACGTACGACACTACTCATCGCCGCCTCTGACAGATCCGCCGCCACCGTACCACGACCTCTTGGCCACTCCGCTCGGACACGCTCATGCACAGGGGCTACGCATTGCATACTTATGCAGGGACCATGGCTAGGGTTACGCTGCCGACCATGCAACCATCCGGTAACACTCCTGGTGCAGCCACAGACGACAGTTGTGCCCAGGTGTCTGTTGTTGATCGCCGCTGCTCCTCTGTCTTTCCCCCATTTTATCTCTGTTCCGCCGCTGCATTCGAACTTCCTTCCTTCACATCTGGCGCGCATCCTGTCAATAGAACGAGCAACCAGACCATTTGCTTGTCACTAGAGATTGATGATGTCAACGATAAACAGGGAGTTCTCATTTCTTCTCCCATATTATGCGCTTTGATGCCCGACACTTTTGCTTCATTGTTGTTGCCTTATTTGACATGATGGCATTGTGAAGCTACACTATTCATATTTGATAGGAAATCTCATATTCATTACTTTTATACATTTGGATATTGTTTGTTCACTTGATTACTGTTGAAAGTCTGGAGTTTTATAACTTACGGATTCTACTGGTTATTGCTGAAACCTGATTAATTGGTTCTAGCATCTCTGAATTTGATAAGGATGTTGTCTGGCTCTTCGACTCATGTTAATTTTCAGGAGAAGCTTTATTTGATTCTGTTTTGATTAGAACGTTATTTGTTTGTCTATTCTCCCTCATTCATTTCTGATGGCTCCATGTTAATGTGCTTGAAAATTTTAAGGATTATTTTGTTTGATTCGTGAGTCAATTTATCTTGTTGAGGCATTATCGTGAAATTGAAGCTTCCATCTTGTTGAGGAAGTTTTCTTATATTTAGATGTTTGCTCCCTTTAGTTCAGGCAAGATGAAGGAGTTAGACTCACTTGACTCTGATTATCAGTTCGAATTAATATGATATATGCTAATTCCTGCAAATTTGGTTTCTCCTAATTTGTTGATTTTTTTCTAATATTGTTGCAGTTTAATTACTTGGATTTGATGTTTCTCTAATTAAACTGAGTCTTATTCGGTTTTCTAATATATCTGATATTTAATTTGTTGTTTGAACACTGTTGAATTAATACTACCTCCATTGATCTTCTTGAAAATTTGATTAAGCTTCTCTTAATTTATGGATATTGGTGATTTCTGCTAACACCTAATTAATTTGTTTCCAACTTCACTACAGGGTTCATAAGCAAACTTGTTGTTTCTTTTAGATAAGTTGTGAGCATGACATATCTTGAATTTGGTTCCTTTCCAACATAAGTTTAGATGGTTTATAATTTATAAAATTAAAAAAAAAGTTTACATGGTTTATTCATGGGCTTCGAATACTTCTTTAATTCTTTTCTTGTTGTGGAATATACTTCTATTCTATTATAGGTTCTTCGAAGATACATATATATTTGTTGTTCTATCCTTAATGTTGGCAGCTATAATTCCCTGATTATATGAGAGATGGGGAGAAATAAACTTCAGGCTACTAGTGCTTCCATTTTCAAGAGAAACCTGTCGGATGGAAGTCCTACTGTTTGTGTCTGTACAAACAGAAATCTTTCTCAGTTTGTCGGATCAAGAAAGTAATTCTCAAAGAAAATATGTTTGTGCCAAATCTCCACGGAGAAAGGCCCAGACGCATATGCAATGGTGGATTTTTGAAGTACCAGAGCCAAATAACTACACATTTGGCCGATCTGAGCTAATTTTTGGATATAAATTCAAGTGGAACCACGACAACACATTGAGTTGATCAATTTTATTAAAGGTTATCAACATCCAGAATCAGCGTGGGGCTATTAATATAGAGATCAGCGGCAGCGATCAACTATACACTCTTGTAACTCCCCACTTGACCAACTACAGTCATCAGTTCAGACCAACAAAGACAACCAGATAAGAAAGAGCTTCGGAATAATGGATTTCCATTAATTGAGCTATATATGGATTGTTGGACCTAGTGACTACAAGAAGCCATGTGATCTCTCCAGGTTTTATCTTTCCTTTCCTCATCTTGAGTTAGCTTGTGATCCCAAATAAATGTGATGCTACAAGTAAATGTGGAATAAGAAATTTGGGCCAAAAGTTGAATCAAAGTGCTGGCTTAAGAGACATATATTTGTGCATTAATTACTCGTGTTGAATATTGCATTTAATTATAGGCAATTATTTTGGAGAGAAGTCATGCGTCAAAACCTTTTAATTTCTATATACATAGAAGGATATCTCAAAACTTTTCTTCAATCTTTTAATGCTCTTTTTAGAATGTGGGAAATCTAAGATGCTAGAACTGGTATCATCGATTAGTTAATATGAAGAAAGCATTTCCATGGTTTCTGCATACTTCGACAATAAAAGACAAAGTATATCAGGATTTAGTACTACAACTTCTGCCTGTAATTTGATACTCTTTCTCCATAAGATTATTTGAAGGAAGTTTCTAGTATTGTTTATTTTGGCAGTCTATTTGGTGCCTCGTTAGTTTACTCTGTTCACCAGATTAGAAAATAAAATATTTTGGATCTCGAATCAATTAGAGATTGTAATCATAGTGCTGCGACATGAACCTGAACTCACACTTATCTCTGATTGGATAATGCTTGACTGTTTGTACTTGCTCGAGGTTGCTGCTCCTTTGTTTTTCTTGCCGTGCAGACCTCGTGCAATGGTGCCACCAACAATCAAACAAATTGTTGAAAGCTATTGGTGAGGATCCGATGCCTAGAACTATGGAACCCCGACTGATTCATTGCAGCATGTTGTGGCTGTAACATTAAACTCTAATTCTTTCCAGCAGCAGCACATTCACTCCAATTCAAAAAGCTCTATTTAGAACATCCATTACCTATTCCAGCCAATCAACAAAGCATGATCGCTTCAGTAAATTAAATAATTAATTCCCATGCAACACCACTGCACATAGGGACTGTTCGACGGAGAATGAGAATTGCTATTCAAAGTAAAAAAAAATCGGAAAATATCTGGAGGATTAATCAAACTTTTCGACCCAATTATCATCTCTTCGAGAATTCCAGGTTTTATCTTTTGTCTCCCCTATCCTTTAAATTCCCAAATTTGATTTTCTATATTTTATCAACGGGTTGAATTAATCTTTGTTCTTCTATGTTATTTTCACTCATGCTAAATAATTAAATCTTAATCTAATAACATATGCGAGAAAGCTTTTGTTATATTATTGATAAATTAATGTTATGATATCCTTCATTATTTGTGAGGTTTTGTTCATGTTAGATAATAAATTTTACGCATGTCAAGTTAGTTTTTGCTATTTGATATATTCAACCCGCATCAATAAATAAATAGTCAAGTTTGAATAACATAATCAGTTGCTTAAGAAAATCTTTAGTGTATTGACATTTTTATCTATGTTGTGCTAATATTTTCTTACTTCTTAATCGTGTCACTGTTCAAGCATCAAATACAAGATAATCATGCCTAGAGCTATCAGACGATCAAAATTAGAATTTTCAAGTGGAGAAAATTGATCGAAGTAACTCGAAGGCTAGGGGCTGTTCGACGAAAGAAAAATTGAGGCATTTCAAGGAAATACAATCCCTCGTCAATTTTCTTCAAGCAATACCATCCCACAGGGGCTACACTGATCCAAGTCCACAAGACGCGCTTGGGGCTCAACATGCCGAGTACTATGCATTGTTCGGTACTATTATTTCAAATTCAAGTATTTTTAATTATCTATCTAACTTACAGGAAATATCGAAAATATTGTGCAACAACCCATTAATTACGAGAAGGCTATTATTTCGGGCGACAAAATACCCAAGGTATCTCGCTGCATCATCAGTACCGACCCCACTCTAGGCTTAATTATAGATCACAATCGGGGCTCGCTGTCGACCAGCAGTCCGTTTTGCCATCGACCAGGTTACTGAAGGCACAGACTAATGTCTGTAGCCGCGGGATGAACTCTGATGCGATCGACACGATCAACGGGAGCGTGCGGCTTCCCCAAGGAACCCACGAGTGTCCTAAGATCCGTCAAAACTCGCCCCGCAAGCGCTCTCCGGAGCCTAAGACAGGATGCACGCATGAGAGCACTGCTCCATGCAAGAGGACATTCTCCGGAATGATCCTGACCTGCGCAGACCCCGGACCCACCGCGCCATGCCCCATGGGGCGGCATCCCGATGCCACCCGAAATAGCTGTATGCTGGCACTCACACGGAGTCCTCGTACTATCTAGGAGTAGTGTGTCCCGGCTACTCCCTATCGGAGCTGCTCTCCCCGGAGGCACCTCCCGGGCCCCGAGGATAGTCTCTTGGACACCTCGAAACTCCGCATCCTGTAATGCCTCTCGTCTGGAAGTTTTGATTCCAGGGCCTACCCGAAATAGACCCAGAAATCAAAAGGGGCTATTGTTGGGGCCAGACCCACAGGGCCCAGGCCCGATAAGCACATCGGCCCAAACAACCACCGACCCAAAAGTCACAAGCCCACTCAAAATAGGAAAGACTCAGAATTGCCTAAGAGAAGAGATCGATTCCGACCCTTGGAGACCCTCGACGCCGACCACTTGTGGGGGTCGGTGTCGAGGAGACAAGATCCCGATTTCGAGGAGGACAAGATCCATGAAGAAGATTCAGTCAAATAAAGAGACCCAGTCAACACAAAGATCAACTGAATAGAGAATTATCCTCCATTGTCCCTAAAATTTAGGAATGATAGTTAAGGGTTTTTATGCTTATAAATACGTATTCATTTTATATGTAAAAGAGGGAGGAAAGGAAACCCTAATATTTTTACCTTCATTCATCACTCTAATTCGCATTTTTCTTTATTTTCTCTATACAAATCCATGGCTCCTTTTAGTCGAAAATATCGAACCTCAACAATAACATTTAAAATAAATAATACTTATTATTGCTAATGGGGTTTAATCAATCTTGTTGATAATAATATTTATTTATACATTAGTATATATATTTTTAACAAAAATATATTTATTTAAATTTACACACCCATATATTTTCGAAGAAATTTAAAGCTATGACTTATTATTCTAGGTAAGAGATTTTCAAGTGAAGGAACATATATTCATGTAATTATATATTATTTTTTAGGGAAAACTATGAAAAATACCCTAAACTATTGGTCAACTATGAAAAATACCCTATTGTTTTTCCTTCCTTGAATTATACCCTAATGTTTCATTTTGTCAATTAAAAATACCCTCAACTATAAAAAATACTCCAATATTTTCTTTATCATTGAATTATACCCTAATATTTAGGGATGTCCATCGGGCTAACCCGTCGGGTTTCGGGTCAGTCTTATAGGGCTGCGGGTTAATCGATCCGGGTCAAAAATGGACTAATCTAATGGGACGGAGAGAGTATAATGATTAATTTAACTATTAAAATATATTATTTTTAATTTTAGCAATATTTAAGTATATTTTAAATTCGTAAGTAAATAAACTTAACTCTGTATTAAATACTATTTGAACTAAATACAATTATCTAACTTAAAATTTATTTAATATATATGATCTTAAATATCAAAGTAGATTTTAGTACTATAATTATGATAGATATATTAATAAAAAAGTAATCGTGTTAATCAGGCCAACCCATCGGGTTTTGGGCTTTGGGTTATTTAGTCTCAGGCTATTCGGGCTAATTTTTTTCGGGCTAAAATATTTTGACCCTAACCCGTATTTTAGCTTGGGTTAATCAGGCCAACCCGCGGGTTTCGGGCTAAATTGACATCCCTGCTAATATTTGATTTGATGTTAAAATTTTTATGAATCATAAATTAAATAATATGTGACATATATTGTATTAAAATTTTAACACCGTTAGCGACGTAGGGTATTTTTAATTGATAGAAGCAAACATTAGGGTATAATTCAATGATATGAGAAACTTTAGGATATATTTCATAATAAAGGGTATTTTTAGTGGGCAAAATGAAACTTTAGGGTATAATTCAAGGAAAAGCAAACATTAGGGTATTTTTCATAGTTGACCAATACTATAGGGTATTTTTCATAGTTTTCCCTATTTTTTAATGGAATTATATTTTGTATCTTGGATTTTTATCTGTTAGTAGGATAGAATGAAATTGCTAAAAGGTTTTTTTTTAGAAAAAGCAAAGAAATGACTAAAAAGTTAATAAAGTATAAGAGTATTAATTAATAAATAAAGCAAGAGATTTGAGAGGTCAAATTCATCTGAAATTGTCAGTTTCTGTTAATGAGCCAACAGACCCTTGAAAATAATTTGTTTGGATAAACATATAGATTATTTAAATTTTCAAATATTTCCTAATCAAAACGACAACGTACTCACCATGACAAGTCAGGTGTAGGTAGTAGGTACCACAGGAATTCCATGTCTGATTATTCAATTTTTATTTTCCGGCATTAAAAAAAGTTCATATAACATTCTCAGTTTCAGACATTTATTATGACGTATAAATTATGGAACTATTTGGTTCATGGGCGAAGCAGACTTGAGATGCGGTTGAGGTTCTACCACATCCCATTGAATCGAGTTTTATAATTTTTTTTAAATATAATTAAAAAAAATTCCGGCCTCCAGCCCAAGATCGACTCCACCAGTAATTTAGTTAAATAAGACAGTGGCAAATACATAAGTTGAGGATATGGTAATATTTTTTTATAGAATTATCCAAATATAGTTGAATAAATGAGGAGTTTTTCTTAAGAGTTTGGAATTATTGCTTATGATTATATAATATTATCATAAAATGTGGGTGTGCAGCTGTGAAAACTGCAATAAAAGGAACAGTGTGACTAAACTAGAGTCAGAGACGTAATAAAAAAAATTAAAAATCTTCAATTTCGAAGTAAAGTGCTTAAAATACTTTGTTTATAATTAATAATTAATTATAGATTCAATAGAAATATATACTCCCTATTTAAATAGGGTGTATTCATTACAGAAAAAAAGAAAGAAAAAGAACTAGATTGAGCGATGGAGATCTTTGAGTTTTTATTTATTCTGTCATTATGCAAATTGCCTTTTTTTAATTCATGGTTTGACTTTTTCACATTTCTGGATATAGTTGCTTGATGTCTTTTCCAACTTTTAAAATTAGATTGTAGTTTTTTTTGTTCGTGTTAAGTAAAATTGATGGTTCATAACTCAGATTTATAATAAGTTTTTTAGTTAATTTTCTATGAATAATTTTCCGGATCACCACACTTTAATAAAATATATTCATAGTAGTGTATGTGGAATCCTATTTTTTTTCTTCTAATTTTCTATTTATCATTATGAATCAATTGTATTTCACTTTTGCACACTGATAAGTTCCTGCACCTACATTTCTTTATTTGTCGTCTTCGATATTCTTTCAATAAAATACAAATAAATCTTTTTCAATCATTATGTATATAATTAATCAACTTTTGTCGTCGTTATTGTTGGATTTGCATACCATAACTAACATTCTATGTTTTGCATAAACTTTTCTTCGTTTTTATATACTAATTAATAAATAATAATTAAACATGCAGACAGCAATTTTCCACCCAGCATGATTTGTTGTAGGTAAGACTCAAAAATTTAATAATGTATGATTATACAAAAAGAAAAATATTGCTCATACCAAAAAAAAAAAAAAAAACACATGTATGCTTATGTTTCTTAAAGTGGGGAATAGGGGAATATTGGAGGATTAATTCTGAAACTTCTCATTCGTAGATTTTTACAGACGTCCGAATTTGAAATAGTAATATTATCATATCAACTACTATGTATAGTATTTTCTTGATAATTGAATGCATATACAAATTAGTCAAATTTTAAATCATATATTCAATTTCGTTTTGGCGTTTAATGATATATATGTACAAGTAGCTACTATTATTTTTTGGGTACTGCATATATTAATTCTTTGTTTAAATCTGTATTATATAATGTGTTTATGCAGCAATATTTTTGTCTCATTTTATTATTTTTAGAATTGATTTGTCTGTTCTGCGGAATTTTTTTAAGCAAAACGAATATTGCTATTATTAATTGGTTTAATTTAATAATGAGAATAGAAAACGGATAAACCTAACATTTTAACATATTGAGAAATGAGAGGAGAGAAAAAAACAAAAAAAAACAAATATATATTCCTCAGAGAATTTTGTCATTGACCGTCAATCCAATCATATATGAATCATGCATATGATGATTACTTCTCTTTTGATGATTAATTTAGAATCCCATTAAAAATGATTTACCTAATTTGATTAATTGCATCTCATACTTGTTGCAATATTATCATGTGAATTAATTGATAAATAAAAGTCTATGTCATGAAGTGTCTTTAGGTGCATTACAATGGTGGATATTATTTATATCAAAGTTTTTTAATGAGAAGTATTGAAATCGTTCATTAAATAAGTAATATAATAAAATAAATTTTATCATTTGACTTTACCAGAAGCTTTAGATTAAGTGAGAAATTTATTTAAAATGAAAATCATTTTTACGTGTAAATTGGACATCAACATAAATAAATTAATATGATAATAAAGCATAAAAAAAAAATTTGTAAGAAAATCATCTAACTAAAATTGTTAAAAACGTTAAAATAATAAGATGATGAATAATATTATAATAATTTCATATGAGTAGGGATATAATTTCATAAATCACGAAAATAATTATTTGTGGGCCCCCCATTCTGAAAGGTTTTTTTATGTGAAAAAATTAATTATTGGTCTTTACTTTTTGTCACATTATTGAATTAAAATGGGCCTATTTTTCTGCATTGTTCGACTCCTCCAGGCACTAGTCATGTTACAAGATTCCCGCACATCAATTTTACTGTTTTACAAAATTATAATT
Source organism: Plectranthus barbatus (assembly GCA_026898455.1). Classification (NCBI taxonomy): domain Eukaryota; kingdom Viridiplantae; phylum Streptophyta; class Magnoliopsida; order Lamiales; family Lamiaceae; genus Plectranthus; species Plectranthus barbatus. The sequence continues at coordinate 1,522,515 of JAPKLW010000009.1, read as the reverse complement.
TCAAAACTATTCATATTGATATCATAAAACAATTATTTTATTCAATCATCTAATGAGAAAACAAAATAAACCCTATTTCAATATATAAACATATGCTTGAATAATACTATAATTTTTCACGACATAAACCAACGCTATATATAAAAAAAAAAAAAATTTGAAGAAATAAAGTCAAATTCCATTACAGAAGAAGGCTTCCCAAATTTCAGCGAAGACCTGAATGATAACCTTATGATGATGATGGGAGTTTAGAGAGAGAAAACAGCGCAGCAAATTCTCCAAATCTTTGGCAGCAAAAATATGTTTCTTCACAATCATCTCCACCACCGACCTCCTGAAGTCGTTGTACGGATCACTCGACCGCTTCACCACCGCCACCGCCTCACCCTCCGTCCTCCGCCGCGGCGGCAGCCACCACTTCTCCTCTTCGTCGTTGCAGAACAGTCCATTGACGTACTTACAATCGGGAAACCTATCTTCGAATCCGGAGCGACCTTTTTTCTTGTTTTTGGGGATTTTCTTCTTCTGTTTTGGTAAATTATTGAGAGCGGGTGAAATGATGGGGGATGCTGGGGGGCATTTACGACCGCTCATCACATCGGGAGAGAGAAAAGGGATTTTGGTTTCTTCTTCCGCCGTCTGTGACTGCGAGTAGCTGAATGGGTGGGGTTGTTTTGGGGAGAAGAGCTCCACTAGCTGGCGGCGGGGGTGGCTCACAACGACGTCGGGGATTTGGTCTTTGGATTTGCATGAGCGGAGCATGCGGCGGAGGTGAGCCTTGAGGCGGTTCTCCACCATGGTGGTGTGTGTTTGGAGAAAAAGGGTGAGTGTATTTGTTTGTATAGTAATATATATAGTCTAACTCATTCGATATATATAGAGATTTTGTAATAAGTTGTTTTGAATTGAACTCCTCAGAAATATATATATAATAAATTAAGTGTTAAAAAATATTAAATCAAAATGAACGTGACTTTTGAGATTGATTTAATGTTTTATAGGCATTGTAAACTAAACTTGAAAAATAAAACACTCCCTCCGTCCCGACTTAATTGTCCCGGGTTGACCGAGCACAATAACCAAGGAGTATGAGTGTAAAGTAAGTTGAGTGGAATTAATATTTTATTATTGAGTGTGAAAAAGTTGCCTTTTTAAGTAATGAGACAATTGAGGTGGGACGGACAAAAAAAGAAAGTGGGACAATTGAGATGGGACGGAGGAAATATGTTTTTACCGGAAAAAATAAAGTATCTTAATTATAATAAAATGCAAATTACTAAGACATTACTTATTACATCAATACTCACCTTCCTACTCTGAGCAAATATGATTGGCATGTATACATTTGCATTATACATAAAGTGATATTTTATCATAAAGTTTTACTTTTTGTGAGATTTTCATTTTTACTAATTTCTGTTTATTTTAGATATAATTTCACCAGTTAATTTTATTTTTAATCGTAGATTATATTCAAATTTGTATTGACAGATTAAATAAATTTTGACTCGGGTTATTTTGCATGTGACGCTGGCGTGATGTCCATTGGAAAATAGAAATAAATATATTTTCAAAGTCATCTACGAAACGAAATGACACCATTTAATGCAAAAACCCATCAATTTCATTCATTTTTTTTAATGAATAAATGACTTTGCGAAACTATGGTTCTTATTGACAGATAAATAAATTAGGATGAGTCTACTGAGTTATTTAATTAAACCACCAATTATACTATGTCTATACAATGTCATTGATTTCGTTTCAAAGGGAAGATTTTTTTTTTTTTTTAAAAAAAACTTTATTATTTATTTCCGCATAGATACCAATCAACGACATATAAAAAATATTGTGCGAGTTAATGTCGATCCAGAGTTGAAAGATAAAAGTAAAATTTTGAAGACAAAATGTATTGTTTTCTAGGGATCATAATTGCGTGCGCGTCATGATGCTGATGAAATTGAATTTGAAATAATCAACAGCTATATACACGCATAATCTTAATTACTGAATTTTAATTCCCCCTAATCCATCTTCATATATACAGAATAATACATTTACTCAAATAGAAATTGTTGGGCGATTTCTTTAATTTGTCAACTCTCACTTTCTTCTGAATTAATATTATTGAAATATAGATATGCATGATATCTTCATGCATAATATTTAGATATAATTAGGGTTTAGAATTATCTTTTGTATTTTTCTGTATCTTTCTGTACTCTATTTATATGCTTGATCAATGAATAATATTTTCGTGGCAAATATTCAAAACCCTATCATGGTATCAGAGCAAGGCAAGACCAGTTTCCGTGACATGCCGATGTTTACGTTCTGCCCGTCCATTTTGAGATGGAGTGTAAGGGCAAGAACGTGTATGAAGAATTCCTTTTTCTCGAAAGAAGGCCTGCACATCATGGTTAGTAAACTCCGTTCCTCCATCGCTTGAAAGCGCTTAATGGTAGTAGCAAACTGATTTTCAACAAATAGAGTGAAGGTTTTCAGAACATCATAGAAATCCGATTTCTTTGACAATGGATATAACCAGGTGAAGCGACTAAAATCGTCAACAAAGATAACATAATATTTAAAGTTAGCAGTAGAAGGTACAGGCGCCGGCCCCATAAATCACAATGAATGAGATCCAAGACATGCAAAGAGCGTTTTTCATTAACTTGAAAAGGTAAGCGAGAACTTTTCGCAAGTTGACATGGAGAACATAAAATAGGTTTGGGCAAACATGAAGAAACAGAGATATGCCCTTGTTTGCATAAAAGAGAAATAACATCAAAAGCGACACGCCCTAATCGGCTATGCCATAATTCAAACGATGCACGAGAAGTACTATTTTTCAACTGAGAAACAAAAGCCGGTTGGATGTGATCGAGCATGTAGAGACCATGCCTACGTCGACCGCGAGCGAGGATATCCTTGGTGTGGCGGTGCTGAACAATAAAGCATTGATTAGAGAAAGATACATCAGCCGGATAATCAGATGTCAACTTGTTGACAAATAATAAGTTCTTGGTTAATGACGGAACAACCAGAACATCCAATAGATTAATAGAATCAGAAATAGAGGAACGACCAATATGAGAAATAGGTAGAGCAGCACCATTACCAACTACCACTTGATCTGACCCGGAATAGGGCTGAGAGGAATCCAGAAGAGATGTATCTGGAGTCATATGCGCGGAAGCACCGGTATCCATAAACCAGTCTGAAGAGGATGCCGGAGAAACAGAACAGTTTGCTTGGAAGGCTTCAGCAAGATTGGCTGTGGATGGAGAATGGCGAGCATACCGGTCAGGACAGAACGTCGCATAATGGCCATCGCGACGACATATTTGACAGCGTGGAGGTCGCTTGTTTGATCCGCGACCGCGCCCTTTGCTCGGAAAATTGTTGTTGTTCGAAGGTGGTTTCGAACTACCTCCGGATTTGTTCTGATCGCCCTTGTACCCCTTGTCATCGGAGTTTGATGGCCGTTGCTTCCCATAAAAAGCAACCTGAGAACCAGAAGAAGAATCCAAAGAATCCTGAAACAAAGAAAAATTTTCTGCCTTGTTAACAAGATCACAGAACGAAGTCAAGTGAGTAAGAGCCATCTGAGTGGTGGAAAAAGCGGAAAAGGCGGGGCCTAATCCGCGAAGAAACCAGTGCGCTTTATCTGTATCGTCAACCGAACGTCCAATGGCTGCCAACTGATCACATAGAGATTTAAACTCACGAGCAAAGTCAGAAACCGATCGACTACCACGCTTGAGAAGTTGAAGTTCATCCTTGAGGCGAAGTTCGCGTGTTTTGGACTTATTGCTGAAGGTAGTGTCTAGAGCGATCCAAACATCACGCGCTGTATTGCAGCCGAGAACTTCGGCCATGGCTTCTTCGGAGAGTGTGGATAGAAGTAGACTCAGTAAACGTTGATCTTGTTGGCGCCACTTTGTATATGCCGCATTATGAACGGTCGCGCCTCCGGAGGAAGGAAGAGTCGGCGGCGGTGGTGGAGAAGAACCATCAACATATTTGAGCAGATCCTGACATGTAAGCAGCGGAATTAATTGGGATTTCCATAGCAGAAAGTTGGTCGACGTCAACTTGATAGTGACCATATGGACGAGGGTGGCGAGCGGTAGATGATCCGGATCAGCCGCCATATATTTTGAACGAAGCGATGGGCCGGCAGCAGGTGACGTGCACGGCAAGAGAGAGTGGTGCGGCTGGGCGTCGTGTACGGCGAGAGATAGGAGTGGTGCACCGGTGCTGAGGCAGGAGACGGGTGCAAACGCCGAGAGAGAGTGAAAGGTTGCGCCGCCGAGAGAGAGAGAGAGAGGGATGCGCCGCCGAGGGAGAAGGGGAGGGAGGAAAATTTTGGATCGATTAGGCTGATACCATGATAGGGTTTTGAATATGCCTGCCCGAGCCCGTGTGATCATGGGATGGGGCGTGACCGCCGGTGGTTGAGCGAGATCATCAGCGGGCGGCGGAGGTTGTGCATCGGCAGCAAGAGGAACTTGTTGAGTTTCTTCGATCGCAGCAGGAGGCGGAGGCTCAGGAGGGGAGCATAAAGAGCAAGGGCTCGAGATCGGAGCGGATGGCGTACAGTTCGAAGCCGGAGGAGGGCTGTGCGACTGCGCTGGAGGAGATATAGCAGAGGGCTCGAAAAAGTTCGATATATCCAATTTAGAGATAGGCGCAGATAATCCAGAATTCGCCATAGGAAAATGAAGCTCGTCAAAGCGAGCATGCCGAGTAGTATACACCTTAGAAGTGGTTAGATCCAGGCAGCGATAACCTTTATGATGTGAAGAATAACCAATAAATATGCATGGTTGACTCCACTCAGAAAACTTGTTTGCAGCATAATCACGGAGACAAGGATAAACACGACAGCCGAATGGATGAAAATTGTTATAATTAGGAGCACATCCAAATAGAACCTGAAATGGAGAGAGGCCGTCGAGAGTACCAGTGGGTAGACGATTGATGATATAAACCGCCATGCAAAAGGCGTCGACCCACATAGTCATAGGTAGGCGAACTCTGAATTCTCTATTAAAGACATGGGTCGTCTCAGTTACTTTCTTGGCCTTGAAGTCACTTACACTGAAGATGGTTTCTACTTATCACAAGCCAAGTATGCACGCGACATTCTCCTTCGCCACGAGTTGCTCGATGCAAAGCCTGTAAGTACACCGCTTCCAGCCGGCATTGCACTATCCACTGAAGGAGAACCCTTTTCTGACATTACTCGTTTTCGGTCTATTGTTGGAGCACTTCAATATCTAACAATTACCCGTCCAGACATTTCTTTTGCAGTCAATCATCTCAGTCAGTTTCTTCAAGCGCCCTCTACTGAACACTTTCAGGCAGTTAAACGCATCCTGCGTTATGTGAAAGGATCTCTCTCACATGGTCTTCGGTTTTCACGACATTCTCCCTGCGACTTAGTCGCCTATTCTGATGCAGACTGGGCGCGATGTCCGGACTCAAGACGTTCAACCTATGGCTATGCGATTTTCTTAGCCGGAAATTTGGTTTCATGGAGCTCCAAGAAGCAGCCGACGGTACCTCGATCCAGTTGCGAGTCGGAATATCGTGCAATGGCGAACACAGCAGCAGAAATACAATTGATTCTTTCTATTCTGCGAGAGCTTCATATCACCTTGCCTTCATCGCCAGTTCTCCACTGTGATAACAATAGTGCAATCTTTATCTCCCAGAATCCGGTTGCTCACAAGCGTGCCAAACACATCGACATAGATTATCATTTTGTTCGCGAACTCACTCAAAATGGCAAGCTTCACACGTCTCACATTCCTTCTGAGCTTCAGATTGCAGATATCTTTACCAAATCGCTTCCCCGGCCACTGTTTGAAGAATTTCGACGCAAGTTGCGTATCTCTCAAGTTCCGACACTCGCTTGTGGGGGGATATTGAAATATAGATATGCATGATATCTTCATGCATAATATTTAGATATAATTAGGGTTTAGAATTATCTTTTGTATTTTTTTGTATCTTTCTGTACTCTATTTATATGCTTGATCAATGAATAATATTTTCGTGGCAAATATTCAAAACCCTATCAAATATAAACTAACTCAATTGATTTTATTTTTAGCATTAAATATACTCTATATTATATCTAATCTTTCGGAATTCATTTCCACGTTCATGTCGATTATTTTTTACTACTCCTATATCTTCATGAGAACTCATAAAGTTAAAACAAAATGTCTTTATTTTTTCATTCGTTTTAAGCTGAAAATCACAAAGGTTTTTGTCCTCAACTTTAGAAACTTTTTCTTAAATATGCAATCTATAAATCACTTTTATAGATAATTCTTTGATTTAACCTAAAATGCTTATGAATTATTCAACAACAACCCACACACTCTAAAACCATCAAAAACTAACCCGGACCAAAGGCTTTCTTACCTCTATATATATGCCTCAACTCAAGTCACTGAAATCGGACTTTAAGCCCTATTAGGAGGAGTCTACCATTATCTTGCGCAAATGCTCTATTGATTGGGTTATTTTCCACGACCACATTCTAAAAATCATACCCCACGAGATGCACGATTTAAACCCGTGATGTTTTATGCCCTTAACCCCATGGGCGGATACAGATATTGAATATCGTGGGGCTCGATTTTGTTTTCGGAATCGAAACTATATATATATATATATTTTTAAAAAATAAAAATGTATGTAATTTTTTTTTAAATGTTCGTTTAGCCCCCATGTGCCCAATGCTACATCCACCACTGCTTAACCCAAACGCACTACCTAACTCATGATTATGCGGTTTCGGTTCGGCTTTTAAGTGCATTCGGTTTCGATTCGGCCTGAATTATTTAGAATTTTTGGTGTTCAGTTCGTTTTTTAAGACTTCGGTTAAACCAAATCGAACTGACCGTACATGTATTTATATATATATATATATAAATAATTTAAATATAAAAACAATAATACATATAAAATTAAATTATAAAATCTTTATTTTATTTTAAATATCTAAATTAAACCTAAATTAAAATACCTAATACACTTAAATATATATTTTAATTCAAATTTTTATAAAAATGTGCAGGAAATTCGGTTTACACTGAAACCGAAACCACCGGTTTGGTTAAAACCGCCAAACCAAATCAAAATCGTCTATTCGGTGCGGTTCAGTTTCGATTCGATTTGTACAATATTAGTTGTTCAGTTCGATCTGGATTTTGAAAAAGTTCGTTCAACGGTTTGGATAATTTGATTCATTTCAAACCGAACCAACCGTCGCTCACCCCTACCCATGATCTATACCCTCAACTCACACACACAATTCATGTCCATAAACCCATTGTCCACAATGGTCACCCACAATTAATATTGTTAATAGCATAGTTCCTTAAGTGATTGTAACCTCATTAAGATGATATGTAGATACCAATCCTATCTCTAAGTAATAACATAATCACATCATGCATAAAAACTCTCATATATTTACATTATCTGATTAATTACGAAAGATCCCTTCATTCATAAATTCATTATTGAAAAACTCACTCATAATATTGTTCAATATGCAATTGGAACAATGACTGCGACTAACATCCTTTTAATAAAACAAAAAGTTTAGGTAGGGGAGAGGATCGAGTAATTCCAGCAACATAAATGAGAGAGAGAGAAAGAAGAAAAAGGTTTGAAGGCTTTTTGTTATGTCGAAAATAAGGAGCAGTTTAGTTTAGGCGTTTTCTTCATCATTCTTGTCGCCATTACTGCACTGAATCAAGGCATTAAATAATATTAATTTTCTCGAGGTCTGTAAAAGTTTCGATTGCTTTTGTTTTTGACTGACTTTTGAATTTGGTGTTGACATTTTATTGATTGATTAAGAAATTACACCATTTTAGTTTCTCCATATTAGCAGGAGGAAAGTTACCACACATACTATTATCTATACAATTCAAATTTTTTTCTTTTTAGGAAAACACAATCCCTTATAATATATATATATATATATATATAGGGTAGTGATCAGGTGAAAATAGGAGTTACTATGAGAAATAAGAATAGATCTCGCGCGTCCATCTCATCCAATCGACGAACAGGATCCATTCTCAGCAAATTGAAAAACCCGGCATTTTTGCCTCAATATCCTGCAGTTTTAGCCTTTAAAGGCTAAAACTGTAAAAATACTCAAACACAAACAGCAACCTGCTTTTTAAGCATGAGTTACTTCATTTTTAGTCTGATTTACTTCATTTTTAGCACGATTTACTTCATTTTTACATAAATACGAATTAAAAAAATTAAACATCTTCTTCAAAGCAGCAACACGAGCGTAGTCTCTATAAAACTCAATATTAACATCAACAGTTCTAAAAACTCTGCCCTTAAAATGCTTCATCTCATCAACACACTTTGGAATAAATGAACCCGTAAGATACACAAATGCACAAAGTTAACACTAAAGATGCACAATATAATAGTAAAAATGAACGTCGATCTGAATAAAACAATTTTTTTAAAACTATATTCATGCACAATTAACAAAGTCGAGACCGAACACGAATGCGAAATTCAGAAACAAAGAAAAAAAATATGATCGACATAAGAAATATAAATCAAATCGAACGAAGAAGGAAGAAGAAATCAAATCGCGCGAAGAAAGGAATACAAAATCTGATGAGATACTATTTCAGATTTTAAAAATAGCTAAAATTACAAAAATAACCTTAATTTTGCAAAACTGCAAGATAATTGAGGAAAACTGCACACGGAGTGAAATAGATCATGAGCGTTGAAATCACAAATTCTAAGGCTGAGATTTATTCTCATTTATCATACTAAAAACTATTCTCATATGATCACTTATATATATATATATATATATATATAATATTGCATACATATCTCACCAAAATTATATCCTCCACTCATACAGAATATTATTAATCATACATGCATAATTTTGTTTAAGACGTATATTTATGTGTTTGCTTTTACTATTTTCTTAATTTCTTATTAAATTATATTATAGATATAAACATAATATTGTAATATAGTTATACCAATATAATTAATGATAAAATTAAACATTTCTAATTAGTAAAAAAAAAAAATTATAAATACATCCCTACATATAGCGTGATGTAAAATGAGTTTTATAATGATAACATTGAAAGACGCTTTCCACTACCTTTTTGAAATAAAGAGGTCAATACATGCACGCCAATCAAATGCCCAAATCCCCAAATACATTGAGGCCCATTAATATATTCTTCATAACGTGATTTTAAATAGAGTTACATTTTTTTAGAGTCTAAATTGAGTCGGGTTTATGTTGGCAAGTTGGGTTGCGGTCTAATAATAATATATTAAATATCAATTCAAAGTTGATTTATACATTTTTAGGTCACCAGAAAGTGACCTAAATAATCTACTTAATTGTAATAAACATGATATGTTTAACATAAAAATAAAATATAAAAATAATTTGTTTAACACGAAAATGGTCTACATAACACGAAGATGACCTTAATACAAAATCATAAATATAATACATATTTAAAGCATTAAAATTCATACAATTTATACTTTCAAGTAACAGACAACAAAACAAAGTTTACATTAAGGCTTATTAAAGTTTTAAATTTTAATTCAATTTAAGCAAATAATAAAATAAAAATGGAATATAATATTAAAATTAATTAATTTCGCGTGTTATTCGAATTATGCGGGTGACCCAAAACTGACCCGACCCGAATTTTCTTTGGGTTTTGCAACTTCGACCCAAAATTGACCGAAATTGGAAATGAGTTGTAACCCAACCTATTTATTTTATGTTAACTTTGTGTCGGGTTGTCGTGTCGAGTTGGAATATTCAATTTTATCTTTATAGTTCCAATTTAAAATTTTAATTAACAAAATAAAAATGAAAACAGTTACCCTCATTCACATTCCAAAAAATGAAAATAAAAACTCCTTATAGATCAACGTAATATATTATTATCATTATTAGTTTTTTAATACTTCAACTTTTTGTTAAAGTTAGAGGTGGTGTGGAACCAAGCACATGAGATAACAAGAATTCGATCCAAGCTATACTAATCTTGGCAAATCATGAAGTTTTTGGTGGGTTCTAATGGTATCATGAGCGACGATGAAGAAAACAAAGCTTGGATCAAATTCATAAAATTATCACAGGACACAAATATCTTAAGCTCTGGTTAGGGGTGAGTAACGGGTTATTGGTTTGAAAACTGAACCGAAATGAACCTGCATAACCGTGAACCCGCGAATTTGTAAAAATCCAACACTAACCACCCGAATAAAAACCTAGAAATCAAACCGAATCAATAGTTTCGGTTTTAACCTAAAATCTCAATATTTTTTAAAAAAATTGCTAAACTAAAATACTTTAATGAAGTAAAAAAAATAAAATCACAATCCACAAATCTAATACATAAATGTAATAAAAATAAAAATCCACAATCCGCAAGTCCAATCACAAATCTAATACAAAATCAAAAGTTTAGCAAATAAAAATATTAGACATTCTTCAATCCAATCCCACAATGTGTCTTTTCTCCTTAAAATTTTATTTCAATGACTTACTCTCCAATTCTCCATAGCCCATCTTTTCAAAACTAAAGTCAATTTAAATATTAAAGACTAACATAAATTTGTAACACTATTATAAAATATCAAGGGATAAAATGACGTAAAACTTAAAAGAGAGTAGGAGACTACCATCTAAATTTTCAAGTTTCATCTGCCACATTCATCTTCTTGGCCAATTCACTTAGGGTAAGATTCTCCAAATCAAATAAAAAGTAAATATAATTAAATTCTATCAATGCAAAGCAAGTAAATTATAAGTTAATAACAAATAAATTGCAAACTTTTTTTATGTTTGATTAAACCATCCCAATCATCTTCAGTTGATATTAAACTCTTTGATATATATCCTAAGCCAATCTTGAGTGCACACAAGACATTCTACAATTTTAGGAGTCAAAGAACTCCTAAAAGGATCAAGAACTCTACCCCAATACTAAAAGAAGACTGTAGAAATAGACATTGATAATACATCTCGAGCAACATTACATAGAATAGAAAATTTATATTGATTAATCTTCCATCAATCCAAGATATTAAATTTTTTCCCTAATGCTAGCATCTTTGCCCCTAGATTTTCTTTCAAGCAAGTTTCTAAATAATTTTGAATTGAGTCCCCACTCAACATTTTTCTCTTTTTTTGAATTTTTCGCCAAAGTGGTAATGATCAAAATTATGATTATCATCCAAAGAGGATTCAAAATGAACTAAATTATCATTTTGCATAGTTGCCTCACTTTGAAGTTGGTATACCAAGTTGTAAGCTTCATACAACTCATGAACCATACCTAATGCATCTTTAGATATAACTGGACCATAAACCAATCCATAGGCTTCATCACATGCAAGCATGTTCAAGAAACTCAAACTTGTGTCTAGGATCAACAATAACAACAACAGAAAGAAATTTTTTCATTTTCTTTATCTCCCTAATATTTGTTAAACTTAAACTTCCTTTTGAGGCCATTAAACTTATATCCCCATCAGTACTCTTCGTCCAGTCCTTCAGCAAACAACTAACTGTAGTAATATCATGAAAAAAATTCATTCAAAGTCACATGAAAATATGCTAAAATCTCAACGATCTTTCTAGCATTGACCCAATCAACATATGATGGACGCTCATTTTCAAGATCAAGTTAAAGAATGGATAATTGAATCAAGATACCTCTAAAGCCTTTTCAACATAACATTCATCAAACTTCAAATTTTTAGCTAGGGTGTTTCATACAAATCGAACAACATCTCGGATTTTTTGATTGATGAGAGTATTTCTTTTAATTCATCACTCACTATTATGTTAATGATATGAGCAACACACCTCATATGCATGAACTTCCAATTGACATAGGAGCAACCACGAGAAGTTAATTTCGATGATGCCACAGAAGTATCATTAGAACTATAATTATCAATTTTGATTGTAAAAACCTTAGCAATCCCCCATTCTTTATACACAAATAATTTGCCTATCCATTTCAAATTGGTGGCATCCTGTGGTTTAGGTTCACTGTAGGAGTAGGCAAGTTCAAAAAAATTGATAGCATATATCATCAAAGTGTTGGCAACTTGTGGTTGATTATTCAATCAACTGTATATTATTATAGACATTCTTCGTTACTTTTAATGGGCATGGAGGTGCAAAGGCTACTGAGTTTGAAGCTGAGAATATTATAGATGAACTAAATATAAGGGGAGATGACAGTGACATGCAGTTGGCTGTAAAGGGTGGTTACTTGACCACAGATTATGAATTTCTCAAAAGAGATATTCGAGGTGGAGCATGATGTATGAAAACCTTGATCACCAGAGGCAACTTGGTGGTATCTAATGTTGAAGACATTTGTGCTGTGTGTAGCAGAAATGGGGTTGTGGAGGCACTCATTTTATGATCACCGCCCATCCAGAGAAGACGAGAGGGAACGGATTGTGACATTGTTAAGAAATAAAGTCTCCACACCAATCCTAGTATGATCAATCACATTTGTTTAATGTCCTTATATTTTGGTGTGGCGAGCAGTTGTCATAAGAATTATGGTCTATGTTGTTTTAAGGTGGTTTTGTGGAGTGTCAGAATGGTGTTTAGAGAGTACTAGGAACTCTGGTTGTCTCCAGGGTTATTTAAGATCATTATCTCAAACAAAGGGTTACAGCCAAACCAGAGACAACAATCCTTGCACTCGATCTAGAATCAGAGTTTTTGCTTCTTGCTTCTGATGGATTATGGGATAAGGTAACTAAATGTCGAATCCCTATGCTACATGTTGAGTTTATCTCGTCGATGGAATGTGGATCTCATCTATGTATCGTTGCTTTCGATTCTTTGCAGGTTGGCAACCAGGAAGCAGACACTGCTCATCCTTTTTGCATGAACGCGGACAAGTGTCAGTCTTAGCCGCTATCCGCGTGCAGAAAGCTGATTGATCTCTCTGTTTTCAGGGGCTTTGTTGATGACATTAGTGTGACGCTCATTCAATTGAGAAGATTTCGCTAGCAATTAGGACACTGAGAAACAAGAAAATCTGACATAGAAATAACATGAGGATGAGGGTTTACAATATTTTGGAAAAATTGATTAAATTCAAATGCATTGAAAGGCTTTTCAAACTTACAAGATACATCCAATATAAGATATGATCACCTACTAGCTACATCTATACAAAGCATTTTCTTGCAATCAATATTTTCTTCAACACAACATTCATCAAACTTCATAATTCTAGCATGAGTGTTTCTTAAAAATCTAAATGCATCTCGAATTTTGTGGATTGATTGGTGTATTTATTTTAATTCATGGCTCACTATTATGTTAATGATATGAGCAACACACCTCATATGCATAAACTTTCCATTGACATTTGAGAAACCATGAGAAGTTAATCTAAATTTCAATGATGACACATAAGTATCTTCAAAACTAGCATTATCAAATTTGATTGTAAAAACCTTAGTAATCCCCCACCTTTTTAAACACAAATCAATTGACATACCCATTTCATCTTCATATAACTATCAACCATATACAAGTTTAAAATCCCCTTTAGACAAAGATCCATCTCTATAGATAAAAATGAGCAGTTATACAAATATAATTCCAACATATGCAAAGAAGTCCAAGTATATGTAGTAATGCAAACAGTAACACGAGATTTCTTGAAATAATCACTCAACTCCAACTTTTCAGCCAAATATAATTGATAATAATCTCTTGATATTGTTCAACGTGGAGAAATTTTAAACAAAGGTTGCAAAGTAGTAATAAATCCCTCACCCTCTACCAACTTGAAAGGAAGCTCATCTTTAATTATAATTTTCTTCTAGATCAAGTTTCTAATTAGAAAGAGTAGTGCACATGTTTTCCCCCTCCTCAAGATGTTGCAATACTATTGTTGTTTGTTTCAAAACATCACTACATGGAAGTTTGTTCACGCACTTGAATTTTACAATAATAATTGCATTTCATTTTTCTTTGTTAGTAGTGGAATCAATTAAATTTAAATGAACATGAACATGAAACCTGTAGGGTTTTAACGTGAACCGAATCACCAAAACCAAACTGAACCGGATCGATCTATGGATATTGCTCATAATTAATTATTCTCAAAACCCTAGCATGCTCCTATGAATTTAATACAAAATTGTGGATTGAGAGATTACCGTAAATCCGTAGAGTCTGAACCGATCTTTCGCGTTTGAATTCCAAATCTCAATTCAACCACACGATTCGATTTAATCTGCGGAAACAGAAATTAGAATACTAATTTCTAAATAAAATTGAAAACAAGAAAGAACAAGAGGAAGAATTCTGTTCTCCAGATTAGATCTTCAGATCTGTATCCCGGTGCTGTTCAGATCTACTACTGGTGAGGACTCCGTAGATCTGTAATCTGAGCAGGACCAGAATCGAAATTCTCCTCCTCTCCCAGTGAAAAACGGCGCCCCTCTCTCTGACCTAGGTATTTTACTGATTTGAATAATCACAAAAGGTGGCTAGGGTTTCCAAAGAGAGTAGTCTATTTATAGACCCAGGGTTTTATCCCTAATGGGCTACTGGGCTCAATTCAGCACACTTATTTGGGCCAGACCTGGGACCTAATGCAAATAATAAAGTGGGCCTATAAATTAATTAATTCCCATGTCCACAACCCAGGACACAATTAATTAAATAATATTAATTCTTTTTCACCACAGAATTAATACTGACCTACCCCTTTATTACCACGATGTGAGAACGGGTTGCATTAATTGAGAATCCCCATATTTAAGGTTACCGGACATCCATTAATTAATCGGAGCCTCTGACAAGCTCTAACTACAATTAATTAATATCTTATTATTCCTGAGTAGTACCACTCAAACCTTATCACTCGTGCCTGAACTTAATCAGCCTGCAGGACTTTGGCACGATGAATGTTATTGAGCTCCTCAGGGAATGTCCCCATCCTATTACTCGGATTTGGTTACCTAAGTTCAGTCTCAGGCGGTACTACATGAACTGCTATTACCCAAGATGCGGATATACGAGCGCGCTGTGTTGGCTCTCCACCATGGCAAGTCAAAGCAACAGTCAACCCGTGCAAACCCCTGAACCTTCGTTAGGGTTTGGACTCAATCAATATAACGAGATCTTTTATTCACTGATGTCAGACAGACGAATATATCTCACTGCGGTCCATCAATACGCCACCTCTGCATACCAGCATGTCAAGTAACCAAGACAGACTACTTATTCCGGCAATGTCGCAGCCATCCGGACAGACGTATCCTCATACGCTGTCTCGGCTGTGATCATGTTTATGTCTCACTAGGTCAAGTGATCATACTGTCTTCTGTGATCTACAACACGCCGTATGATCGTCCCTATAGGTGAGACAAGAGGATACCATTGTTCATACATGTACGATTGTTAACAGATAGGAGAAATAATCCGTTGTATACACATTGTAATAAATGCTTTCAGTATACAAAACCCATCAATCTCCCACTTATACTCAAAGCATAACTATGCTATTACAGAGTATACAGTCCGTCTATCTAGTCTGCTGTCTTTAACCACTATCAGTGGTCGGCATCCACCTCAGACCCAGCTCACGAATATGTCTTTCGTAAACTTTCTGCGGCAAGCTCTTTGTAAACGGATCAACAAGATTGTCAGCAGTGTCAATCTTCTTAATCAGCACATCGCCCCTCGATACAATTTCTTGTATGATATGGTACTTTCTTTCTATGTTTTTGCTTGCCCTGTGAGACCGCGGTTCCTTTGAGTTTGCCACTGCACCAGAGTTATCACAATAAATTGTGATGCTCCTCGACAAACTCGGGATCATGCCCAACTCTAAAAGGTAGTTCCGGAGCCACACCCCCTCTTTCGAGGCGTCGGAGGCGGCGACATATTCCGCCTCCATGGTGGAGTCAGCAATGCATTTCTGCTTTGAGCTCCTCCAAGATACAGCTCCACCTCCCAGGGTAAACACATAACCTGAGGTCAATTTCTTCTCATCCTGGTCCCCTTGAAAATCCGAGTCCGTATAACCCACAGTGCACAAATCCTCACTTTGATAAACTAGGCAGAAATTCCTAGTTCTTTTCAAATACTTGAGGATATGCTTTACAGCAGTCCAGTGCGCCTGTCCAGGGTTAGACTGATATCTTGCTACCATGCCAACGGCATAACAGATATCTGGCCTGGTACACAGCATAGCATACATGAGACTACCCACAGCCGAAGCATATGGTACAAGACTCATTTCGTCTTTCTCCTGCTGTGTCTGAGGACACTGCCCACTAGAAAGACGAACGCCATGTCTGAAAGGTAGCAAGACTTTCTTGGCGAGTTGCATGCTGAACCGGGCTATCACAGTATCCACATAGGATGCCTGGGATAAGCTCAACATTCTTCTTTTACGATCTCGTAAGACCTTAATCCCAAGAATGTAGCCAGCTTCACCCAGATCCTTCATTTGGAACTGTTCGGATAACCAAACCTTGATTTCGGACATCACTCCCTCGTTGTTTCCAAATAGGAGTATGTCATCAACGTATAGTGCAAGGAAGACCACGCTCCCACTGACACAAAGTCGGTAAACACAACTTTCGTTTTCCAACTGTGCAAATCCATAGGATTTAATCACATCGTTGAAACGTAAGTTCCACGACCTTGAAGCTTGCTTAAGTCCATACAAGGACTTCTTAAGCTTCCAGACAAGATGTTCTTCGCCCTTGCTTATGTAACCCTCGGGTTGCTGCATATAGATGTCCCTACCTTCTTCAAGGTAACCGTTTAGAAAAGCGGTTTTGACATCCATCTGCCAGATCTCGAGGTCCATATGCGCAGCTATGGCAAGGAGTATCCGGATGGACTTGAGCATGGCTACGGGTGAAAAGGTTTCGTCATAGTCAATGCCCTCTTTCTGACTATAACCCTTTGCCATCAGCCTGGCCTTGAAAGTCGTAATCTTTCCATCCACCCCTTTCTTTCTCTTGTATACCCATTTTCACCCTATGGCCCTAAAGCCATCCGGCAAATCAGTTTTCTGGTATAGATCCATAGCAGTTATGGATTCAATCTCAGAATCCATGGCAACTTGCCATTTGGCAACATCCTTGTCCTGCACTGCCTCTTTGTAAGTCAGCGGGTCAGAGTCCTCATGTCCGTCTTCCGGGCTCAAGTCCGAAGACTCACCCACGAACATGTACCTTTCCGGTTGAAAAATAACTCTCCCACTGCGACGAGGCATCGGTGCCGTGTCAGTAGTAGGTGCAGTGACTTGTGGTCCTGCACCTTGCACTGAAGAACGTGTCTGTGGTGTTGTACCTCTCACAGGTGCACCCACATCTACACGTTCCCCTTCCCTTGGAATTGCATTCTCGTTCTCAATTTCTTGAAGAACGATATCACTCCTTGACCTATGATTACTCACATACTCGTTCTCCAAGAATCTAGCGTTGGTGCTAACAACGACTCTTTGACTCTCAGGACAATAAAAGTAACCACCTTTCGTTTGCCTGGGATACCCTATGAACAACATTACTTTTGACCTGCTTTCTAACTTATCAGGTTCCTTCGACGGTACGTGTGCCGGACAACCCCATACTCTAAACTTGCACAAACTGGGTTTGCGACCAAGGAAGAGTTCAACAGGCATCTTAGGTACTGATTTAGAAGGCACCACATTAAGCACGTAAGCTGCTGTCTCCAATGCGTAGCCCCAAAACGAAATTGGTAAGTTTGCATAACTCATCATTGACCTTACCATCTCTAGAAGAGTCCTATTTCTTCTTTCAGCTACACCGTTTTGCTGGGGAGTACCCGGTGCAGTCCACTGGGATGTTATCCCATTTTCTGACAAATACTGCAGAAACTCGTTACCGAGGTATTCGCCACCACGGTCAGATCGCAGTGACTTGATAGTTTTCCTGACCTTCTTTTCTACCTCAGCCTTGAACTCTTTGAATTTTTCAAAGCATTCAGACTTGTAGCCAAGTAGGTAAACGTATCCGTACCTTGAGTAATCGTCAATGAAAGTGACGAAGTACTCGTACCCTCCACGAGCCTGCGTGGACATCGGTCCACATAAGTCAGAATGGATCAATTCCAACACTTCCTCTGCTCGAGGCTGACTAGCCTTGAAAGGCCTAGTAGACATCTTGCCCTCGATGCAGGATTCGCAGACTTGATAAGGTACAACCCGGACTAAGTCCAATGTACCGTCATCTGCAAGTCTCTGAATCCGCTTCAAGCTGATGTGACCCAGTCTCAAGTGCCAGAGATATGTAAGATCCTCATCAGAAGAAGTAAGTTTTCTCTTCCTAGGATTATAAATTACGGATGAATTACATGCAATACTTGCGGAAGACTTATGATTACAGTTAACAACATAGAGAGAATTATTCAGCATTCCACGACAGATAACACCGTTATTACCAATGATAGAAACACCACTATAAAAAATAACTGAATATCCATCAACATAAAGTTTGGAAACTGAAATAAGATTCCGCCGAAAATCCAGCACATACAAAACATCTCTCAATGTTAAAACGGAATCATCAAAGTACAAGGTGAAATCTCCAATGGCAGCTGCACTCACTTGTGCTGCGTTCCCCATCGAGATGGTAACCTCGTCATTCTTCAACACCCTCCTCGGTGTGAACCCCTGCAAAATGTAACAAACATGATCAGTAGCTCAAGTATCCACTACCCACAAATGAGTAGAAACCGATGCTAAACATGTTTCCATTACAAATGCAAATGACATACCTTGTCCCTTGCTTCCGCATGCCTTCTCACTTGAAGTGACACCAACCACCTTCATTTCATTTGACCTTCTCTCACGTGATCTGCGATCAATCATATTCTTGCACACAGTATGAACCACATCTTTCAATGTGCCCAAGCTGTGCTCAAGATCTGATAACTCAGACTCCCATGAAGGTACAAAGGACTGTCCTGCTACGAGATCAGTAAGCAACTCCTTGAAAGAGTACTCACTTCTCTTAGCTACATCCTTCTTAAAGTCATAGAAAGAAAGTGGTAATGAGTTCAGGATAATATCGATCTTGGCCCGATCACTTATACATCCACCTCTACGTGTGAATTGTTTCATGGTGTTATCCATGATCATCACATGCAGTGTCACCGAACTGCCATCAACCATTCTCTTACAGACAAGGTCTCTAACGAGATTACAGTTGACAGTTCGTTCCACTTCACCATACGTTCGCACCAAGTCCATCCAGATCCCTACAGAGCTACAATAGCCCATGTACTTGAGATTAAGTTCTCTAGAAAGGTTATCTGAGATTAACTTGTAATTAAAATCCTCAGATGCCACCCAGCTGTCATAGAACTCCTTCTCACGTCTAGATACTTTATGGTAACGTGGGGCAAGTGGCATCATAGTGAGAACAAACATGTGTTGTTTAGTCAGGAGAATATACTCAATGCAATATCTCCACTCATGGAGGTTTGGACCAGTAAGAGGATTGAGAGCAAGTATATGATCGACAGTAGACTTAGACATATTTGAAACAATAAAGAATCTTAAATAAGAACATACATGTTGAACTTCGAAAACAAATGCATTGAAAACCTTTTAATAAATCAAATACAAATGTTTTCCACTAATTGCCCAAGAGTTCCCACCGCAAGCTACACTCGTAGACGTTTACGATGTCACCCTCAACCAGAACTGCGGGTTTTAAGCCCCAATCCATTTAATTTCACTACCATGTCAGGATGCTTTTGACACTAGAAATTAATAATTAGTGAAAACCTTAGACCAAGCCATCTCTCAAGAACAGGGATGCAATTCTTGCATTATATTCTAAGATGCTTCTAAGCAATTAACCACAAATTTAACTCCGGCCA
>JAPKLW010000009.1:1449516-1486891 GCA_026898455.1 Plectranthus barbatus | reverse complement strand
ATACAATTAGCTACTGGGGAAGGGAAACTTAGCCAAATTTCCCAACAGATATGAACAGGAAACTAGTTGTAACTGAGTCAAATAGCAGGATCGGTGAAGTGATATTAAGGAAAACATTAAAATGACCCTAGTTTCCTAGTTCATGAGCAGAGCAAATACTACTAACAACATCTTAATGGAATTAGAAAAGGTAGATACATGTTTTACATCATAAATCTGCAAGAATTGAACTAAATAAACCTTAAAAACACAAGTACGTGAAAACATTTAAAAGCACTAACTAAAAATAATAACTAGAACAAAGATAGAAAAATATCTACTTCATATAATATCTTACATACACGAGCTCCCGTTTTTGCATAAATTCCCAATAACAAAAGATTATTTTCACCTGCTTACGCACGCGCCTCCTATAACATATTTATACTAATTCATCAGCATAATCAAGAATATCCACACCTTGTGGATAAGTTAAATAAACTACATGAATTAAGATCATCTGAGATCATCCAACCGCGTGCATTAATCCAAATAAACAAGAACACAAAGCAAAAGAAGATCTTAACTTACTTCTGCAGTCATATTCCTCTTATTCTCCCTCCGTCCCATTTTAACAGTCTCATTTTCCATTTTTGTGCGTCCCACTTTAATAGTCCCGTTTCTAGAAATAGTAACTTCTTCACACTCAACAATAAAATATTAATTCCACTCAACTCATTCTACACTCACATGTCTTGGTTATTGTGCCAAAAGCAAATGAGACTATTAATCTGGAACGGAGGGAGTATTTAAGATCACTTTTATTTCCAGCTAATGTCATTACCATCTGATACGATCCTCGCTGGAAGGTTTAGATCGCAGCCCAGGAACTCGAACGATTCGAGTCAGACCCGACGCGGAAGCAAACTGAAAACTGAAGATGGAAGGATCCAACACCTTTGGATTCGAAAACCTTCAAATACCGTAGTCCAGAAATAATTCTCTTACGACCCAAGAAGCGGATTGATCCAACACGAAGGATATATGCAAAGACACCACCAATGCATATGAAATATGAATGTCCGATTGATTAGTCGAAATCGAAACCCTATGGATGAATAAGAATTTCGAAAATTTGAGCTCTCAGAAATAAAGGAGAAAACCTCACAAATTTTATTAAACTGAAAAATGAACCAAAATTGTTCCATACAAAGCCTATATATAGACAACTCAAATCCCTAAACTAGAAAGGAATTGAATTCGAAATTAAAAGCTAATTAAATTCAAAAATCACTTAAAGAAGGCCTAAACATGTTGGCCTAAAATAACTGATTAAATTAAACTAAATTCAATCACTACACATAATTAAATTAATAATTTTTGGGTCTTCGTTTAACTTTTCAATCAGCATCAATTCTTTGGAAACATTGACAGCTCAAATATCTTTAATCAATAAGTTCAATCCAGCCCTCAAAGTCCTTGCTCGAGTTCTAGTCATCGGCCCACTCGGAATGTAGACTGAATCGTCTCTCACAACTGCTACTTGGGCTCCATCACCATCTTGGGATTTCCTGCAAAAATTGTGAAAGCACATCAGTAACAACCATGATCTCAATCAGAAAGACTGAAAAGAAAATATAAGAAAAGATGGCATACGTTGTTTGCACTTCCCTTATAACATGGGGGCCCAAACATACTCTATTGTCTAATTTTAAATAAGTATTCGAACTAAACTAACACATCAGTAGCCCTTATGTTTTCTCATGAAGTACAAAGGAAAAATATTGAAATATAATCACCTTTTTCTTGTAATTTTTGCACAAACCTCTTAGCCCTTGCAAATAAATCCTACATCATAGAGAATAAGAAAAGCGAACTATAGTTTAAATAACCTTAGAACATATGACATAAAAAAAAGATAATATAGTGCTCAATAAAATTGAAAGTAAGAGAATTCATTGTGTAGATGCATAAAAATGCACGTGACCAATCAAATATTTCGATTAAAGAAACATCTTGGGAAAGTCTTGGGTTAGGCAAGCCTAAACGATTTAGGCGGGTTTTATCCATTAACCCAAGTCCAAACCCATATAATATACCCTAATTGGGATTAATAAATCCTATTTGGGATGGGTCAACTCATTTGATTAGGATAAAACCCGCCTAAACCGTTTAGGCCTGCCTAACGCAAGTTTTTGCCAACATCTTGGAGCTAACACCTAATATTACAACAATAAATATTGTGCTAGTAATGTCATATATGATTATCGCGGGCATAGCTGGTTTATAAAACTTATGAGCCCGACTCTCATAAAGCTTGTTCCCAGATATCAAGTTTCACTGTCGTAATAGGCAAGTTCAAACAAACTGATAGCATATATATCATCACAGTGTTGGATCCTACAAAATAAAGAAAATGCACAAGACGCATTAGCAATCTATTTTACTAGTAACCTAGTGTGATTCAAGAGCAATGTTTCAATACAACATCTTACTTCCTCTGTTTCCTTCTTGAACTTGTTATTTTGTTAGTTATCATTTAGTTGTTGTTTATGTTCCTTATATTTGAGTTGTTTCTTAATAATTTTTTTTTAGCATAAGTTTTTGGGAAATTTGTTGTTAGGGATCAAGAAAATAACCTGAGATTTTAGAAATCTATCCTTCAGAAATTGCATTGGCAAGGTAGTTTTGCGAGAGCTCGTGTCTCCATTTCTTAGTAACAACTACAGAGTAGAGTACCCAAATCATTGGAAAGAGAAAACAAATCAATGGACATGCAACCAAAAAAAGTAAAAACTTGTGTTAGGCACACCTAAACGGTTTATGTGAGTTTTATCCATACTCAAATGGATTCACCCATTCTAAATTGGGTTTATTAATCCCCAATTATGATATATTAAATAAGTTTGGTTTGAGTTAATAGATAAAACCCGCCTGAACCGTTTAGGAGTGTCTAACTTGAGACCTTCAAAAAAAAAAATGGATTATGAAACAAGTTCGGCAATGACTTTGTCAAACCTCAGGGTTACAAAGCTGCTTTATCAGAGGACGAGAAATTACGAGTTTGTGCCAATCCTTGTTTGTCAACCCACCAAAATTAGCTTACAAGTTATAATAGCACAAGCAACAAGAAGCAAAGAATAGCAAACGCAAACCATAAATCCTAAGTCTCAAACACAAACCATAAATCCTAAATATCAAACGCAAACGTGTTCCAATGGTACTGAAAAGGACACGATAAAACTCTCATTTTACAGTTCTCTCTCCTATGGATTGGCATGTGTTTGTACCTTTGAGGAGGCATACACTTTTTAATATTATTTTTTAAAATACATCATATTAATGCCCATTCGTAAAACTGAGTTCTACAATTGACTTTTCTAAATTGATATTCTCTTGCATTAGTCTCATTTTTCATTTTCATCTGTCCCGCGTAATTAATTTCATTTCTTAAAATAAAATAAAAATTCTCACACTAGTAAAATATTAATTTCACTACACTCATAAATATTGGTAACTGTGCTGAAAGCAAATAGGACTAATGCGAAGGGATGAGGGAGTGTATTATACCAAAATAAATGAAAACAACCATTTTTCACTTTTTATTGCAAATGTGGTAAATAAATGGGCCATGCTCATGAACCCACTGGTTCCAAGCCCAAGATCTAGAAAATAAAATTATAATAAAACCCAATTCTAAATTGGGGTAGCTTCAACAACACCCAATGGAACATTTGAAAAATTGATTGAAACACAATTATTCATGAATTAGGACCTATTTATATATTTTCTGATTACTTGAAATAATGAAATATTGAAGGGATAAAATCACTTTAATCCTCCAACTATTTCGAACAAATTACCCCTAATCTAATTATTTAGTTCAAATAAGTCCCTCGATTTTAAAAATTAAGTAAATCATGCTTTCGATTCGACTTTAAAATTTTTTGTTAAGTGTTACATACATTGTACCCAAATTAAGAGAGTAGAAATATTTTTATGTTATCTTTTTTCAAAATATATATTATCTTATATAGAACTTTAATTACTTTTAATTTGTATGTTATAAAAAAAGTAAATATAAAATGGTAAATCTCTCTTTTAATTTAATTTTATTTTTTATTCTGGCATAATTAAAGAATTTGACAAAATTAACATCCAGTTTTCTTATTATGTTATTTGTCCTCATTTTTATTTAAAAGGGATTGCAGATGTTTTCGGACTATATCAATTTAATAACCTCATAAATAGAAATGATTATCTTTTTTATCATCAACGACAAAAAAAAGGATTCATTTTAGATTAAATGACACGACAGTATTTTTTTTCCTTCTGAAAATACGAAAATCTTGATAGTGAAACATTTCATTAATTTGTTTCTAGCTTTAGTGTTTTTTTTTTTTTATCAATGTCGGATAATAAAAAAGAAGAAAGGCAAAAAATTTGTGAATACAGTTTTTTTTATGAGATTGTGAGACATGCATAAAATATATAATTTAATAAATAATGTATTTCAGCATAATAAATAATGTATTACTAAATACATCATTTTCTATGCTAAAATACATTATTTATATATGTAAAAGTCCCATAAATATTTTACATATTAACGTCTTATAATAGACCCACTCATAAAAAATTACTACTCAAGTTTATTAATTCAGGCTTATTTTTTTATTATACGGATTATTTTAATTTACTCAAATAAAAAATATAAATTTATGTACAATATAATAACAAATTTAAAGAACAACCATAGATTTTTTTTTGAAATAACAGATTTGCATTGCATCAAAATATAAGTTCATTATAGGGTAAACCTCTAATTACACAATTTGGTAATAAACTGGTATAAAGTCTAAAAGAATGATTACAAGTTGATAGATTGGCCATCATATGAGCTATCATATTTGTTGTTTGACGAGCCCACGTGTAAATGACTCTATCAAAATGTATTTCCTCCTTCAAAACATATAAGATAATCTCCCCCAAGTACGAAGCATCATCTCAGGTATTTTGGAAATAGTAAGCTAACAATTTTGCAATTTGTTTCAACAATGATATTTTTTTATCTCTAATTCTCATACTAAACGAACTCCTTCTTGGCAAGCTATTGCCTCGGAAATTTCCATTCCTAAATAACAAAGGATAAATTCACACTCTACAATAATTAATTAGGGTAAATATGTTGGAAATTCGGGGGTTTACTTGCGTAAATTCTCGTGAAAAATGTTTATTTTCTCAGATTCAAATTTTGGTGAGTGAGAAATGAACCACAAGTTGGCATATTATGGTGTATGAGATGGTTAATGTCCTTACATTTTGCACAACTAACACGAACATGTTGGACACGTCGAACACAAGCGTGTTGGACTTGTTGTTGGGTTCTGTTGGACACGAGCATGTAGGACTCGTTGTCAATCCTTAACTTCAACATGTAACTGTCCAGATTTAATGTCTGAAGTTATGACAGCTCAGACTTGATGTCTGAGAGTGTAACTCTGAGGTTGTAACGTCTCAGACTTGATGTCTGAGAGTGTAATGGTGTCAGACTCGATGTTTGACTCTGTAACTGTTGTCAGACTTCATGTCTGAGTCTGCAACTGTTGTGAGACTACATGTCTAAGTCTGTAACTATTGTCATGTCATTAGGTGTGTACATGGTTTGGTCCAAACCGCCCAAACTGTTATGATTTGGTCGGTTTGGCCGGTTTGACCAGTGAGAAAATCGACCGATCGAACTGTAAAATTTAAACCGTATTATTTGGTTTGGTCCACGGTTTGAGTAGAGAGACCGACCGTTTGGATCGGACCGGACCGTTTATATTAATAACAAATATTTAAGATATATATTATACTAAAAATATAAGTGCAATACTTTTAGCAGAGTGGTTCAAGCTACGCTTTAGATTTTAAAATATACATGTTCAAATCCTATGCTATGCAAAATCATATAATTTTTATTTTTTTACATTTTTATTTATTTTTGAATCTAAAATTAATCCTAAATTATCCAATATCCCAATCTCATTTTTATTCTTTTCCTACATTTTTATTTATTTTGTGAAATCTGAAATAAATCCTAAACTATCCAATACTTCAATCTCACAATTTCATTCAAACTCTTCTCTCTATACCCTTATTGTCTTCTCTATTCTATGGCCTGATAAGTTCATTATTTCACTCACTTATCTATATTATTTCCTACTATTTTATGTAGTTTCATTGAGTTTATATATATATTTCATGCATGAGTCTATTATATGTGGTGTTATGTTTATCATGGTGTGTTTTTGCAGGATTTAGGCTTAAATTCACTGGAAAACCGTTCTGAAAGCAGTTGACGTGCAAAAGTAGCAGTGAAGGGTTCCTCCACACAAGTAATTCGGGCTATTGGATCATGGCAATAGATAGAGCTTCGAGTTAGCTTTCCAACGCAACTGGAATCGGGTCAATTGGAGTTTGAGAGTGAGAGTTATGGCCAAAACCGTGAGACCGCGCAGACGGGGCGAGAAGAAGAGGTTCGAGTTCGACCGAAGAGGACTGACTTCGATCGACACAAGAACACGTGCGTCGATCGATGCCAAGCCACCTCGGTCGATGCACAGGCAGATCTTGCGGATTTTTAATTAAATCCGAATCAAATCGGATCTCCAGCCCTAGACTTGATAGGATACACATCCACTCCTATAAATAGCTAGAAAATTCAAGTTTTAATGATCATATATCATCTTTAACCATTCATTCAGCCTTGGACCTTTGAAGCATTCAGCATACTTTATTTTCCAGCACGAATCTTTATTTTTGTAAGTTATTTTTATGCACTTTAATAATATGTTTTGTTTTGGTTTTCTACCTGCGATTAGTGGCTAGAAATCCTAGCGGGTTCTAGGGCAACGAATATCAATCAAATGCATATTTAATTGATTAACATCGAATTCCTTGGTTTTAAATTCCTTTTTGAATTATTATGATTTAGAATTAACAAGATCGAAAGATAAAAATTGATTCTAGATTTATAGTTGTTAATTGAAGGACTGAAAAGAGAAAATTAATAACAGGAAAAGGAATTTGAATACAATTAGAATATTTGTCCTAGGGGAAGATAGTAATTGTAGGGTTTAATCTGTGGAATTATAAAAGGTTGATTAGTACTGTGTTTTTGAGGCCCCGAAAAAGCATATACATTCACATGCTAGTAACATAGGCTATAATTGTCTGACCAAAAAATTTTAGTATATTATGATTTCCCACCAATGCAAGTTAATTAACTGATATGTATTTTGATTGATAGTTCGCCCTAGAGTCTGTGTCTTAAATTGCTTTCCTAAAATTCTTTATATTTCCATTTGGTTATCTTTACTTTTCAAATCAAAACCCCAATTTTTTGTTTACTCAAACAATAGATCTTAGGATTATGGCTAGTACATGAAATAATTTCATTACAATATTCCTCTAGGTTCGACAACCTTAGGGTACTTTTATAAATTTATTTGCCACTGTTCTTCAATTAATATGTCGAATATTACAGTGATCATGGCCCGACATCATCGGTCGTATCTTAATAATTTGAAATTTTATTAACTATTATATTTGAGAATGAGATATCAACTATTATATTTTGATATCATAAATTATTTGTTTCTATAGGATGTCTCATACTTTGCCGATGAGAGTCACTATTTATTTTTTTAATTTCTCAATTACATTATTGCTAAGAATAGGAGATTTTTATGTTTTGACTTTGCTCGTTAAAGTCATGTTTCAAACCGTTAAACCGGCCAAATCAAACTATTTTATTTTGTTTGGTTTGGTTTGGTTGAGAATTTTTCAAACCGTATTATTTGATTTGACCCATACTTCAACCTTCAAACCGGCCAAATCGGACCGTGTACACCCCTACATGCCATAAATGGTAGACATGCTCCCTCATGTGTTGAAGCCTATAAATAGGCATTTCTAGGTGCATACATGTACAATATATTTTTAGCTCTCAGTTGCAAACATTTTGCCAAAAATTCTCTTTGAAATTGTCCAACATCACCGGTTAATTCAGTCCAAACTCTGTTCAGTACGACGGAGCTCGTTTGATTGTGGTGCTACTTCAACTAAGACAACCATTTTACCTTCCGGGACAACACGCCGTGATCCGAGCACTACGGTGGCGTAATTGTCTTGCGGGAAGAGGACTCCTCGAGTCATCTTTAACACTGTTTTGTTTGTTATTTCTTCGTTCTTTAAATGTTGTTCTGGTTGTCATTTCTTTTGTTCTTTAACACTGTTGTATTTGCCTTTCTCTGTACAACACTGTTGTGTTCGTGTGCTCTCAGACACTGTAAATCAACAATCGCAAGAAAATTATTCTAAAATTCTGAGGCGACAAGGATGGATGACAACACCAACGCCAATGATGTCAACACCAACACCAACACCAGTGATGTTGGTGGAAACAACAACACTGTTAACGCTGCTGGAAATGGTGCTGGAGTTGTGCCCGGATATGACCCAAATGCTCTCATGTTGAATCGCTCTTTCCCTAACAACACTCAAGCAGAGAAGCCATTCAAGTTCGCGAGAGTTGACTTCAAAACATGGCAGCAAAAGATATTGTTATACCTTACCACACTTGGGTTGGCCTCTTTCCTCAAGGACGACAAGCCTGCCATCGCCGATAATGAGCACGTTGTGGCAATTGCTAGAGGAAAAGTACAAAACCGAGGATGCGGGTACTAAAAAGTACGTTGTGGTCAAGTATCTGCCGTACCAAATGGTAGACAATAATTCGGTTGTAGAACAAGTGCAAGAATTTCAATTAATCTTGTACAATGTTCAAGCCGAGGGGATGTTACTTCTCGATGCTTTTAATGTGGTTGCGGTCATAGAAAAGCTACAACCCTTCGTGGAAGGACTTCAAGAGTTACCTGAAGCATAAGAAAAAGGCAATGACTCTTGAGGATTTGATTGTTAAACTTCGAATTGAAGAAGACAATCAAAGGGTTGATCCTAAGCCGAGGGCTATGGAGGCTAAGGCCAATTTGATGGAACGTGATAGTCTATCAAATAAATGAAAGAGGTTTACCCTATCGAACAAAGACATTGTGATAAAAAGAGTCTAAGTTCAAGGGTGACTGCTACAACTGTGGCAAGTCTGGCCACATGACAAGTCAGTGCAAGAAGCCTCAAGCTAAAGGCAAAGGCAAAGGGAAGATGAATGCCCACATTGATGATTGGGACGACGACAACTTGATTGCTTAGGCTTGGAAATTTTCACTTTCTTGTAATAAATTTGCTCATTTATTAAGTGAAATAAAATGTTATTAGGGTTCAAAGTGTTTTACGATGCAAGATGTGTTGAATGAAACATGCTCATGTTTTTGGAGAATATACTTAATTGCTTAGTATGTCTTACTGTTTGTTTGACATGACTAAGAGAATTGACCAAGTTCAATGTAATGAATAATTAAGGATAATTCAATTGAAGAGCTAAATGTGATGTTGAGCATAATTCTTCATGTTTGAAGAATGAAAATGTGAAATTGATAATACATCTTTGATTGAATATTCTTTTTTTAATTTTTGGTGTAAATGTGTATAGAAGCACCCTTGTGAACTATGAAAGAGCTTTAAGCTCTAAGTTGTTAAATTTCAACACAATGAGGGGTTTATAGTTATGATAATGCCCCAATAGTTGTGTTTGTGGCATTATAAGTAATTTACTACAAGGTGAATGTGCAAACGTCTAGTTTGAGACATTATAGTCTGTAAAGCACACAGTAAACATGTTGTTGACGAGCTAAAGGATTTAAGATCTTGTGCTCAAAAGGTGATTAACTTTGTGTGAGTTACTGTGACATGGTGGATAACATATTGATGTTATACATCTTGATCTCGAACTCCTGGCTAAGAGAAAAGGTGTTCAAAATGATAAGATCCCTATACAGGACATAAACAAACACCCAAGCACTGGCACATAAGGTTTGACAACGCGATGTTGTTAAATAAGTTCAAGTACAACGAGTGTGATAAGTGTGTTTACTATAAAGTTACATTTGACACTTTTTCATAGTTTGTCTTTATGTAGACGACATGTTGATTATGAGAAGTAGTCAACAAACCATCATTGATACTAATCGCATGTTGGAGCGCAACTTCAACATGAAAGATATAGGTGTAGCTGATGTGATCCTTGGGATCAAAATCAAAAGAAATTTTGTTGGAATTGTTATGTCGCAATCTCACTATGTAGAGAAAGTGCTTAGAAAACTCAATGCTTATGATAGTCCACCATCTAAGATACCTTTAGAGCTCAACATTCTACTGAGTAAGAATGGAGTGACCCAATAGCTCAAGAAGAGTATGTTAGGGTAATTGGTAGTCTAATGTACTTGACTAACTGTACATGACTAGATCTTGCATATTCAATGAACAAGTTGAGCTGATACACGAGCAATCAAAGTAAAGATCACTGGAAAGCTCTTCTAAGAGTTTTGAGATACTCGAAGTATACTCTCAACTCAGGGCTATACTACACTAGATTTCCACCGGTACTTGAAGGGTACTGTGATGCCAATTCGATCTCCGATTCAAGTGATTCATATTCTACGAGCAGATACGTATTCACGATCGGTGGGGGACAATGTCGTGGAAATCTACAAAACAGACATATATAACACGCTCCACAATGGATTCTGAGTTCATCGCTTTGGATAAAGCTGGTGAAGAAGCAGAGTGGCTTCGACACTTCTTAGAAGATGTTCCATGTTGGAGCAAACTTGTGCCCTCAGTGATGATTCACTGTGATAGCCAAGCTACGATTGGCTGAGCACAGAATAACATGTATAATGGTAAGTCGAGACACATTCTTCATCAGCACAACACCGTCAGACAGTTGATCTCAAATGGTGTGATATCTGTTGATTATGTGGAATCAATAGATAATCTTGCGGATTTGCTAACCAAAGGGTTGAGCCAAGATCAATTGACAAATTGCTAGAGGGAATGAGATTAAAATCCACAATATAGAATAAGTATAGTGGATACCCAACCTAGATGATTTAAGATCCCAAGAACTAGGTTCAATGGGAAAACTAAGCTATACGAGTTTGAGTGATGACACCTGCCCGATGATATTTTCTTTAGCGGTGACGCCTTGAAGATGATATTATCTACCCATCCCTGAATGAGCAAGTAAGGTGTTATAGTGATGGAGCCCAAGTAGCAGTTGTGAGAGACGATCCAGTCTACATTCCGAGTGGGTCGATCACTAGTGCTCGAGCAAGGACTTTGAGGGTTGGATTGAGTTTATTGATTAAAGGCATTTGGACTACAAACATTCCCAAAGAATCGATGTTGATGGAAGAGTTAACGAAGGCCCAAAAATTACTAATTTAATTATGGGTAGTGATTGGACTTAGTTTAATTTTAATCCATTATTTTGGGCCAACATGTTTAGGCCTTGTTTTAGTAATTTTGAATTTTTAAGTTTTATTTTAATTAATTTTTGAAATTATAATTGCCTTATTAGACTAGGATTTGAGTTGCCTATATATAGGCCTTGTATGGAACAATTTTGATTCAGTTTTAAGATTTTAATAAAATTGTGAGGTTTTTTCTCCTTTAATTTCTGATGGCTCAATATTTGAAATTCTAATCTTCTATTAGGGTTTCAATATTGACTAATCAATCGGACTGTCATATCCATTGGTGGTGTCTTCGCGTATATCCTTCCTTGTTGGATCAATTCGCTTCTTGGGTCGTTGGAGATTCAATCTGGACTACTGTACTTGAAGGATTTCAAATCCAAAGGTGTTGGATCTTCCCTGTTATCATTCTTAGTTGCTTCCGCGTCATGTCTGAGTCTATTCATTCGAGTTCCTGGGCTGCGATCTAAACCTTCTCGGCGATGATTGTATCATTTTGGTATCAATATCCAGATCGTACCCTTCCTCTCCCTTTTCTTCAATTTTCGTGTCTATTGTGTCAAAAAAAAATTGAGTCTTGCTTATTTAGGGTCCGTGTCCTTTGTTCTATTTCGTGCGTGTCATTTTTGTGTCCTTCTTGTCGTGTCGTGTATCTGCCTTCTAATTGATAGGGTCAAAATTTTGGTGTGTTAAGGTTTTCGAAATTTTGAGTTTCTTGTATGTCAAGATTTGAATTATCTTTCTTACCATATTAGATTAAGTCAAATATTTCCTTATACCTTTTTACCTTATTCATACTTTTCCTTCCTTGGTGGCCTTATTATTTCCTTCTTGATAGAATTACCAAACAATTTGGTAATTACTTTATAAAAAAAGGGGGCGAAAATATAAAAGATAGAGTTAGAAGAGAAAAAAATATTCGTAAAAAAATAAAAAAAAAGTGTTGGGAAAATAAAAAAAGAGGGGGAGTAAAAATAAATTCTACTAGTGCCTTTTTGTCGTAACTTTCGCGTCCGGTGTCCGTTTTGGCTTAATTGTGCTTTTTGAAAACGTCTCGATGAGCTCTTCAAGATTCATCACTTTGCCGTGACATAAGGTACTTTTTGGCCAAATTTCTTTGTTTTCGAGTAGTTATTGCCCTCCAAAAGTTTTTTCGTAAAAAATTTTTGTTTGTTTTTGGTCGTTTACCTTCCTAGAGTCGTCTAGAGTCTTCCCATCCCGCTGTTTCATCAAATTGAAGTCCGTGGAATTTTATAAGAATTTTTGAGTTTTTCAGAAATGAGAAAAGAGTGGTAAAAGGCAAAAGTGTGTGAGATTAATAGAGGGACTAAAAAAATCCATTTATACTGCGAGCGATACACGAGTGTGAGTGTTTGACATAACTGAGTGATACATGAGTGTGCGTGAGGTGGTGAGGTCCTTCTTTTATTTTTTTTATCTAACCTTTCGTACAGGTATGTCTAAAAGTAGTGGTTCTGAGGAGTTGAAAGGAGATGAGATTGTTGGTGGTGGACAAGTCAAGTACTTGATGGAGGCCATGAAATCCGAGTTGACTAGGTTACTGAAGAGTGAGATGAATGTCATGCATCAACGAATGGATAACCTTGAGATCTCTGTGACAGAAAAGGCTCGGCGGGATTCAGCTGGTAGTCATAAGAGTATTGGCAAAGGAGGACGTGGCAAAGGCTCGTATAGGAGACAGAATCCTCAGTATGAGGAGGATGCTGATGATCAATCAAGATGAACATCCCGTCCTTTCAGGGAAAGAATGACCTCGAGTTGTATCTGGAGTTGGAGCAAAAGGTGGAGATGAAGTTCGACTGCCCCAACTACCCTGAATTGAAGAAAGTAAAGATGGCTGCAGTAGAATTATCGGATTACTCTCTCGTGTGGTGGGATAAGTTGGTCACTAGTAAGAGGAGGAATAGGGAGAGGCCTATAGAGACATGGGACGAAATGAAGACTGTTATGAGGAGGCTTTTTGTGTCGAATCATTACTACCGAGAGCTGTATAACAAGATGCAGGGTTTGAGGTAGGGTAGCCGGAGTGTGGATGAGTACTATAAAGAGATGGAAGTGGCTATGATCCGGGCCAATATAGTGGAGGATCAAGAGGTGACGATGGCTAGGTTCCTGGCTGGTTTGAATTGGGAGATTCAGAACACGGTGGAGCTGTAGCATTATGTCGAGCTGGATGACATGGTCTACATGGCAATCAAGATTGAGGGACAGCTCAAGAGGAGGGGCAACGACCGTAATACGAGGCAGAACCCCACAGGTTAGAGAAAATACCAGATTGGAAGTAGTTCAGCACCTAAGCGAGCTCCGTGGAAGAAGGAGGAGCAGCCTCGAAGGGAGAAGAAGTCGTTTGTGAAGCTCAGGTCAGATTCCGCAGCTCAAGGTAAATCTGTTACCACTGGCTTTCGTAATAGAGATCGCAAGTGTTATAAGTGTTAGGGTTTTGGGCATATTGCTAACGATTGCCTAAATCGGAGAGTCATGGTGATTCGAGATGATGGAGAGATTGTGACCGATGAAGAGACTGACCCGGAGATGCGTGATTTTGATGATCCTGATGAAGATGAAGAAGAGATTGTGGCGCCTGCAGTGCTGAATTTTGTGATGAGAAGGGCTTTGAATGCACAGCCCTGCAGCCAGAGATGTGGAGCAGAGGGAGAACATTTTCCATACACATTGTCATATCAACGATAAGGTCTGCAACATGATTATAGATGGAGGCAGTTGCACCAATGTGGCGAGTCAGTCAATAGTGCAGAAACTAGGGTTACAGGTGATGAAGCACCCTAGGCCATACAAGTTGCAGTGGCTGAATGATAGTGGCGTCATCAAAGTGGTGAAGCAAGTCAAGGTGCCGTTTCGCATAGGGTAATATGAAGATGAGGTGTTGTGTAATGTGATTCCCATGCAGGCAAGTCACATACTTTTGGGGCGTCCATGGCAGTTCGATAGGCGTGTGAAGCATGATGGCTTTACAAACAAGTATTCCTTTGACTACAAGCAGAGAAAGATTTCACTTGTTCCTCTGACCCCTAAACAAGTCTATGAGGATCAAGTCTAGTTGTAGAAGGAGTCGGACCAAGAGGTTCAACCACGAGAAAATAAGGAGAAAGGGGTGGTGTAGCAGTCCTTTCTAGCTAGGGCTGGGGATCTAAAATGGGTGGTTTAGGAGGAGAAAACAATGGTGTTGATGATCTACAAGGAGAACATGATTTTCACTAACATTCCTGATTCTCTACCCCCTTCTATTTCCTCTCTTTTGCAGGATTTTGAGGATGTATTTCGAGATGATACCCCAGCTGGTGCTGCCACCCATTCGTGGGATTGAGCATCAGATTGATTTCATGCCTGGAGCAACCCTTCCGAATAGACCAGCTTACCGAACTAGTCCGGAGGAGACGAAGGAACTGGAGAGGCAGATCGGAGAGTTGCTGGCTAAGGGGCACGTGAGAGAGAGTTTGAGTCCTTGTGTAGTTCCAGTTTTGCTTGTACCCAAGAAGGATTCGACCATGAGGATGTGCTGCGACTGCCGTGCTATTAACAATATTACGGTTAAGTATCGCCATCCTATCCCTCGTTTAGATGACATGCTAGATGAGTTGCATGGTGCTTGTGTGTTTTCTAAGATAGATTTGCGAAGTGGATATCATCAGATTATGATTAAGGAGGGAGATGAGTGGAAAACTGCTTTTAAAACTAAGCTTGGTTTATATGAGTGGTTAGTCACGCCTTTTGGATTAACTAATGCTCCTGGTACTTTTATGCATCTTATGAACCATGTTTTGAGAGCTTTTATTCGCAGATTTGTAGTGGTTTATTTTGATGATATCCTGATTTATAGTATGAGTCATGATGACCATGTTGAGCATT
Source organism: Plectranthus barbatus (assembly GCA_026898455.1). Classification (NCBI taxonomy): domain Eukaryota; kingdom Viridiplantae; phylum Streptophyta; class Magnoliopsida; order Lamiales; family Lamiaceae; genus Plectranthus; species Plectranthus barbatus. The sequence continues at coordinate 1,471,604 of JAPKLW010000009.1, read as the reverse complement.
TGAGGTCTGTTTTGGATGTACTTCGCAGGGAGAGATTGTTTGCTAACATGAAAAAGTGCATCTTTTGCACGGATAAGTTGGTTTTTCTTGGTTTTGTTGTTAGTGCAGATGGAGTGCAGGTGGATGAAGAGAAAATTTGAGCTATCAAGGAGTGGCCGCAACTTAAGAACATTGGCAATGTTCGCAGTTTTCACGGACTTGCCAATTTTTATAAGCGTTTTGTACCTTATTTCTGTAGCATTGCAGCCCCATTAGCTGAAATGATTAAGAAGACTGTGGAGTTCAGATGGGGAGAAGAGAAAGAGAAGGATTTTGAGTTGCTGAAGTATAAGTTGACACATGCCCTGATACTATCTCTTCCTAATTTTTTAAGACATCTAAGATTGAATGTGATGCATCTGGAGTTGGTATCGGTGTAGTTTTGATGCAGGAGAAGAGGCCCGTGGCATAATTCAGTGAAAAGCTGAATGGAGCGACGTTAAACTATCCTACTTATGATTAGGAGCTGTACGCCTTGGTCAGAGCTTTAAAAACGTGGCAGCATTACTTGTGGGCTAAGGAGATCATTATTCACACCGATCATGAGTCGCTGAAGCATTTGAAGGGGCAGCACAAGCTGAATAAGAAGCATGCACGATGGATGGAGTTTGTAGAGACCTTTCCTTATGTCATCATATACAAGAAAGGTAAGGAAAACGTGGTGGCTGATGCATTATCTCGGAGGTATGTCTTAATCTCTACCTTAGATGCTAAGTTACTTGGATTTGAGTGCATTAAGGGTTTGTATGCTTTTGATGAGGATTTTGGTGATATTTATGTTGCATGTAAGACATCTGCTAGTGGTGAATACTTTAGGCATGATGGATTTTTGTTTAGGAAAAATAAGTTGTGCATTCCTAGGTGTTCTCTACGTAAATTATTACTCTTAGAGTCACATGGTGGTGGCTTGATGGGTCATTTTGGTATTGCTAAGACTTTGACTGTGTTGCATGAACATTTCTTTTGGCCTCGCATGAAACGTGATGTTGAGAGGGTCTGTGGTAGATGCATTACTTGTAAACAGGCTAAGTCTAGGTCTAGTTCTCATAGATTATATACCCCTTTACCTATCCCTACTGCACCTTGGGTTGATATTTCTATGGATTTTGTGCTAGGTTTTCCACGTACTGCGCGTGGTAGTGATTCTATATTTGTTGTTGTTGATAGGTTTTCTACGATGGCTCATTTTATTCCTTGTCATAAGTTTGATGATGCATCCCAAGTTGCTTCTTTGTTCTTTAGAAAAGTTGTTAGATTGCATGGAATTCCTAGGTCAATTGTTTCTGATAGAGATTCTAAGTTCTTGAGCTACTTTTGGAAGACTTTGTTGTGTAAGTTGGGAACTAAGTTGTTGTTTTCTACTACTTTTCATCCACAAACTGATGGTCAAACTGAAGTTGTTAATAGGACTTTATCTACTTTGTTGAGGGTTGTGCTTAGGAAGAATATTAAGAATTGGGAAGAATGTTTGCCTCATGTTGAGTTTGCTTATAATCGTTCAGTTCATTCTGCTACTCAGTTTTCACCTTTTGAGATTGTGTATGATTTTAACCCTTTGAATCCTTTGGATTTATCTCCTTTACCTGCACAAGAGTATACATACTAACCTTGATGGGCAGAAAAGAGCTGATTTTTGTGAAGTAGATTCATGAGAAGGCTAGGCAAAACATAGAGCGCAACATTGAGCAGTATGTCAAGCAATCAAATAAAGGGCGCAAGAAGATGTCGTTTGAGCCTGGAGATTGGGTTTGGTTGCATATGAGAAAGGAGAGGTTTCCTTTGCAGCGGAGAACGAAGTTGTGACCTTGGGAAGATGGTCCCTTCCAAGTGTTGGAGAAAATGAATGACAATGCATACAAGTTGGACTTACCAGGTGAGTATGATGTTAGTGCTACGTTTAATGTAGCTGATTTAAGTCCTTTTGATAGGAGACTACTTGGATTTGACGACAAATCCTCTTGAAGAGAAGGGGAATGATGGAGCCCAAGTAGCAGTTCTGAGAGACGATCCAGTCTACATTTCGAGTGGGCCGATGACTAGAGCTCGAGCAAGGACTTTTAGGGCTGGATTGAGTTTATTGATTAAAGGCATTTGGGCTACAAACATTGCCAAAGAATCGATGCTAATTGAAGAGTTAAACGAAGGCCCAAAAATTACTAATTTAATTATGTGTAGTGATTGGGCTTAGTTTAATTTTAATCCATTATTTTGTGCCAATATGTTTAGGCCTTGTTTTAGTAATTTCAAATTTTTAAGTTTTATTTTAATTAATTTTCGAAATTATTATTGTCTTATTAGACTAGGATTTGAGTTGCCTATATATAGGCCTTGTATGGAACAATTTTGATTCAGTTTTCAGATTTTAATAAAATTGTGAGGTTTTTTTCCTTTAATTTCTGATGGCTCAATATTTGAAATTCCAATATCCTATTAGGGTTTCAATATTGACTAATCAATCGGAATGTCATATCCATTGGTGGTTTCTTCGCGTATATCCTTCGTTGTTGGATCAATTTGCTTCTTGGGTCGTAGGAGATTCAATCTGGACTACGGTACTTGAAGGATTATCCAAAGGTGTTGGATCTTCCATGTTATCAACCTTAGTTGCTTACGTGTCGTGTCTGAGTTCATTCGTTCGTGTTCCTGGGCTGCGATCTAAACCTTCCCAGCGAGGATCGTATCATATAGACCTGCATGTGGTATAGGTTAAGTCTATGACTTTTAATGATTCCTAAGAACCTCGTAGTGGTTGAGTACAGCAGGATACTCTGAAATAGGAGATCACCTATATAAGTGAGAACCCCCGCTTCTAATGAATCATTTATGAATCTAAAGGAGTTTTCCATGGCCCGCAATGAAAACAATCATGAGAACGGATGGAGTTTTGAAATATTAATGTTTTAATGTCGTTGTCTAAGTATGGAGGAGTAGTTCAAGGTATTCTTACTACTAAGCCGCCAGTGTACTCGATGGCATTAAAGATGAAAGGTTCAAATCCACAAGCTAACTCTTCTTATGCATTAACGTTTCTCAAGGACTGAGTTGGCTATGCATTCATGCATTTAGGTATTTGTTGGTTCCCGATTAGAGTGTTTGTATATGCAGCGGAAGTATAAATAATGTCTTGCACTTATCTTGCTAAGGTCATGACTTAGCAAGTGTTTATCTAATGTGTTTAAGCTCGAGTATTCGTTAGATTGGTTGCAGATTATACTTCAACACTTGATGTGTTGAGTTTCAAGAACACACAATCAACAAAGTAACGAAATAAAGTAGTAAATACACAGGGTTTATAGTGGTTCGAAGAAATGTTCTATGTCCACTCTTCGGTCCTCCTGACTAAAAATTCACCATAGATTGATTACAAGGTCAGACTTGATCTCTAACGTTAAGCAGCTCCTCCGTCTGGTCAGCGCGCACCTTCAAGCACCTCGGTCTTCAATCTGCCCCTTTGACACTCCTTAGAGTGAGGACAAACCTCCCTTCTCCTCGGACGTCGACCTGTGGGATTTTTATAGTTCTTTCCAGAACCTTTCCGTGTGTTGGCAGTAGCCCGTGATAATCATGCTTGCACAACAAGGTGACTGCTAGATTCTTTCTAGGATAGAAAAAATCCTAATAATAACCTAAGAAGAAACTTCTAAGGTCTCGAGCTTCAAGTATGAAAGCTTTTGTAAAGTTTCAATCATGTACAAACTCGGATAGGAGTTCGCGTATGTATGAGAGTGTTAAGATCTCTTTTCTTTTCTTGTTGTAGAATTTTTGCGAACCTCTAAACCTCTCTTTGATGACACCTATTTATAGATGAAGATTCAAACGGCTGGTTGAATCTTATCCGTTATACTTAGAGGGTGTGCTCGCCAATCTCTGTTCTTCTTTTTCTGCGACGCGCAGAGACTCTTCAGGTCTCTCTTCTCTCTGATTGGTGAATTCCATACTTTGGCCGTCTTTGTCAGAACTGATCTTTCAATTTAAATCTAGAAACCTTCCTTGTGTCTGTTGATTATCCTTCTCTCTGATTTGTCCAGTTTTCTTGTGATTTGGATCCTCTTGATTCTTGACTTCGTATGGTGTGTCGATTGTTGTTGTAGGTTTGTTGGCAGTTTGAATGTATGCTGATATCTCAGTGGTCTTGCTGAGATCTAAGCAATCCATTTGCTTTAATCCTTCAGCATTCTTCTAAGCACGTCCAACATTCTTGAGTTTTTGCTAGCCTTTTACTAGCGTCTTCAACAATCTCCGGTTATGTTGATTCTTTCGGCATTCTTCTTCTTTTGTTTGTGCTGAAACTTTTAGCATTCTTCAATCTTCTATTCTCGTTCTATTACAACTCAAGTAATCCTATACAAAACTTTTACATTTTGACTCTACACTAAGTTGCAAGAGACTAGATTGACTTGAGCTTTGATGGACCAAAACTAACAAACATACAATGAAGAGCAAGGGTCATAATATTTCTAACAATATTCCAAACAATTTCCCCCTTTTTTGGTACGATCAAAGCCTCAAATCTAAGCTTTAATACTAACTGATCACGGGAAAGCTGATTACTATGATTACAAAGTATTCATATCACATCTATTCTCAGCATACCAACTCCCTTAGACTTAGTATGAATCCTAATTGTTCCCCCTCGAAGTAACAAGGGTATTGCTCGATTAGAATTTTACTCCAGGTAAATGGCTTTCAAACCATCAATCAAATAAACACATAGCACATTCACACATAAATATAGAACACCACACAGGAACATATCACATACTCAGTAATCCAAGCAATTTTGCTGATTACACTAGTCGTGCAAGTTCAGCTATGGCAGTTAAATCAGTGTTGGACAATGAGGTGTTGTCTTCAACTTGGGTTAGTTTCCATTAAAAAATATGCAGTGAAGTTCAGGGACACCATATACCCAATTTTTAAAACATTTTTACCAGAAGACTTGGGAGACTTGGAGGGACTACTTCTGGGTTGTTGAGGAGTCTGAATCAGCATCTCTGGCACTTAAGGGGCCGGTGGATTTCTTCAAATTCCTGAGGGTCCTAGTTGTGACATTCATGAAATTATCCACAATAGCTTCTCTTTCTTCTCTTTTGATCCTCTCCTTTTCTTCTTTCTTCCTTTGTTCCTCATTTTCTTCCTCTGCTTGCTGCCACCTCAATTCTTCTTCTAGTTTCTTTCGTGCTTCAAGGCGCCAAAGTCTCTCTTCTTCTTCCTTTCGCCGCTCTACTTCTTTTGCCAGTTTCTTCTCTTCTCCCTATTTGATCGCAACCAAAAGGTTGGTGGAGAAGATCTCAAAATTATCATGCAGCGTTTGATGAAGTTCCTCCTTGGCCTTACCCACTTGCGTTTGCACTTCAGTTTGCACGATCGGCACGACCTGCTCTCCAATGATACTTGCTACCATGGCATAAATGTATCTCTGGAGGTCCTTGTTATGAGTATTGGAGCTCAAAGGCTCAACTATAAAGACTGGGGGCTCCATTGATATGATCATTTGGTTGGAGCGCCTGTGATGAAGTAGAATTCGGATCAACATCTTCTGTTGTGACTGGTTCATCTTCCTAAACACGATCCTCTTCTTCAGCAACTCGAGATGGAGGCTTAAAGCTATCCAGCCGATATGGGATATTAGCTAATGTTGTGAGTATCCGCTCCGTAAACTTCATCTTTTTCTGTTGATTGATCACTGTAATTTCTACAGATTAATTATAGAAATAGTGGCAAATAAATTTGTAAACCCTAAGGTTATCGATCCAGGGGAATGAAACAACGAAAAATCCTTAAGTACTAAGTCAGGCGTTCTTGAAAATACTGGTTAGGAAAATCAGATAAAAAGTTTTGGTTGTTTTGAAAATTGCAATACTTGCTAATGAAAATTAAACAGGAAATTAAAAAGCTTTTGAAATCAAATAAGAGAAGTACAGATTCCAGGGATATCTACCTATCAAGTATGACATGGATGAATGAATTGATTAATGCCCAATTTTAATTCCTCTTCGTAGTGAAACATCAGAAAAATATTATGAACTTCTTTGTTTGACAATTCATAAAGTAGATTAATTAATTACCTATCTCCGCTCGGTCTCAAGATAAATTAACTAACTCCAAAGATCTACAGATTTATCCCTACAATCAATCTCCTTCAGTTACGACAAGAAATCAGATTATATTGTGAAAATCTCTTTCCATTGAAAACTATCACAGTTACGTCTCAAGTAATAAACTAGATAATCCTAAGATGTGGCCAATAAATCAAGATTATGAATAAGCACAGATTTCACAAACTACGAAGGGAAGGGGAAAATAATTCAATTAATCACAACATGCATACATTGATAGTTCGAAACCCTAGAATCTGAGAAAGAGATTAGTTACACATATTCAGAGTAATATTCATCATAGAAAGATAAAACCTGAATTGCACAAAACTTGGGTTGGAATGTCTTCCCACAAAACTTGGGTTGGAATGTCTTCCCACAAAACTCTATTTATAGAGGTGGAGGTGTATCATATCAAATCTAGGGCTAAAGATATGAAAAATCTCGAATTCAGCCAATCTCCCGCGCCAGGAGGTCCGCGTCGATCGACGCAGCATCCCCGTCGATCGACGTGGAAATATTGACTCAGCCCTTCCTGCGCGGTCTCACGGTTTTGGCCATAACTTCCTCATCCGAACTCCGATTGACCCGATTCGAGTTGCGTTGGAGAGCTAACTCAAAGAATCATCCATTGCCATGTGTCAATAGCCCGAATTCCTCTTGTGGAAAAACTCTTCACTGCTACTCTTACACGTCACTGCTTTCAGAACGGTTTTCTCATGAGTTTAGGCCTAAAAACCTGCATAAACATCAAAACACACCTAAAACCACCTAATATTGACATCATGCATAAAATATATATATAAACTCAATAAAACTACATAAAATAATATAAAAATAATATAGATAAGTGAGTGAAATAACGAGCTTATCAAATCCCCCAAACTTGAACGTTTGATTGTCCTCAATCAATATTCAAGAAAGAAATCAAAAGATCATGTGGTTAAAGTGCAATGCCTCACAAGATTCATCGCAGTCAAGAACCAATAATCCACTACCCACAAGTAATTTGAAAGAGACAGAAAATTCATCAACCGTGGAAGAACTCACATGAAGTGTATCACTCAACTCTCAAGTGTTTAAGGTAAAGATGAAAGCACTAAAAAACATGTATGAAGAAATTTCTACCATAGGCTTGCAAATTTTCTAATATCTCCACTGCTAGAATGTGCACACAAGTCTAGAATCAAAAAGGACTTTCATTAGGTTGTAATGTAGGTTTTTTGTGAAAGGTAGGGAAATATGGCCAAGTGACTAAAATCAATCAAGTTGTACTTCCTCAGTCAATCCAAACCACCTTCTATTCATCATCCACCTCATCTCCTCAAATATATCAACAAGTACACAACCTCTTTTTTTTTTTCTAGCTCATATTGAATCTCTTATGCTCTTTTTGATAATTTTACATTCTTTTCTTTCATAGAGCTTATGAGAATTATAATTATTTCTAGAGCTTCTCAAACATACATCGTTTCACCGCTAATTTATCATTTCTTATCACCAATTCACTAATCAATCCCATACATACCACAACTCAAGACATGAGTGAGATAATACTTTTCTTAATCTCATTGACAAGGAAAGAAAAATTGTACAGGCTCAAAGTGGCTAACTAGGGAAAAATTTATTGTGAAGGGACAATGTTTAGGATATTGGGTTATCAAAGATGGCCTAAGATCATTTTCTCAACTTGTGCACACTATGCAGTCTCAACACAGAAAATAGGCAAGTTCTAGAGAAATCAAAACACACATGTGAATCTCACATCAAACGAAATAAAGGCTCAAATTCTCACACAAGGATTTAAAAATTTTCTTCCACAATTAATTTCAAATCAGCTCAATCAGCATGCAAATATAAGTGTCAAATCAGTCATATCATGCGGTATTCTACATTCATAGGCATCTAACCACAATCTCAATCAATTCAATACTCAACCCTCAATCAATTCTAATCTCACAAATCTCATTCAGGTTATCTCAAAACTCAAAAATTTTCCCCACAAAATTGCATAAAAATACGAAAAATTAAAATTGAAGGTAAAAATTTAAAAACGGAAAGCATAATAAATAAAAGATAATACGTTCCATCTCTTGTCCACATCCCCCCAAACTTATTTCCAACTCGAAGAGTGGAATAAGTTTGAAAATCAGACAAAAGAGGGAACGATACCTGGTAGTTGATCTCAGACATCAACTTTTTTATCCCCCGAAGTCTTCAATCACCATCAGGGAGGTCGGGTCCAGGCAGGTCCTTTCGTGACCTCCTTTCCTTCTTTGTTCTTGATAACTTGCATCCCCCATTTCTTGGTGTCTTTCAATGTCCCCCCAATGGCGGACTTGTACTTCCTTAGAACTCGTAGTAATTTGTCCAACTTCTCATACCTAAGGTGTGCCGGAAGCATCTTGAGTTTCAGAACCAGCGGATCAGAGTTAGATTGCAATTTTCCCCGATTTGCATCGGTTGACATGGGTGAAACTGCCGCAATCCCTTTTCTACGTCGCGCTGATGAAAACTCCATCTCTATCTTCCGTCGTGCGTCGATCAACGTGACAGTAGAGTCGATCGACAAGGATCCTAAGGCTGCGTCGATCGACGAGGCTCCTTCGTCGATCGACATGGGTGCTTTTCCACGTTTTCTTTTCTTTTTCTGGTTGCGTCGGCTTGACAACCGCTTCTGTTTGTTCTCTTTTTCATGTGTTATCCCCTCGGATACATCCAGCTCCATCGCCCGATCCACAAGCTCATCATCTACCTTATCCAAATCTGAAGACAAACACAAGGGGTGTAGTAAGCTGTTCTCCAGAAAATCCGGATCAGTTTTAAGAGGAGAAAAGGGAGAGGAAATCACCAAATTTGAACATTTGATCATGTGGCACTCTTCTTGGTAGCTCCCTTCATTACGCTTCTGCACTGCTTTGTAAATGGGGAAGGTGACCGACTCATCATTAACTCGGAACGTCAGTTTGCCGTCCCGAATGTCAATCAATGCTCCAGCAGTCTTCAAGAAAGATCTCCCCAAGATCAGAGGAATGTTTCGATCCTCCTCCATATCAAGCACCACAAAGTCGGCTGGAATAATAAAATCTTTTACCTTCACCAACACGTCTTCCAAGATGCCTTTCGGGTAATTGACTGATCGATCGGCCATCTGAAGTGAGATTGTTGTGGGCTTGATGCTTCCGATCTTCAACCGCTTGAAGATTGACAGCGGCATTAAGTTTATGGATGCGCCGGAATCGCAAAGGACCTTCCTAAAGGTCTCTCCTCCAATGACGCAGGGGATCGTGAAGGATCCCGGGTCTTCTCTCTTCAGCGGCATCTTCTTCTGAATGATCGCGCTGCATTCCTCGAACAAGTTGACCCTCTCATGCTCCATGAAGGGTCTTTTCTGAGAGACCATGTCCTTCAGAAACTTGATGTACCCGGGCATCTCACGCAATGCTTCTACCAGCGGAATGTTGATTTGCACCTTCTTCATGTTCTCTAAGAAGTGTGCATACCTCTCGTTCATCTTTGCTTTGGCAAACCGCTGCGGAAACGGCAGGGGAGGCTTATACATAGGTAGCTCGACAGGAGTGGGCGTCGATCGACGTGAGGTCTCGTCGATCGACGTGGCCTTTGGATTGGCGTCGATCGACGACACTCCTCCATCGATCGACGGGGCTGCATCAGCGACAACTTCTTTTTCTTTCTCGGCTTCTCCTTCATCTCGGGTGTCTGTCCCTGCTTGCTTTGGCCCTTCATAGGATTTTCCCCCTCTTAGAGTGATGGCATTCACTTGGTTCCTCTGATTCTGGTTCTTGGGGTTCATCTGAGTGTTGCTAGGCGATTGTCCGGGTTTGTGCTTGGCTTCGAGGGCTTTGGTAATCTGAATGACCTGAGTCTCTATGATCTGTACGTGTTTCTCGACTCGGTCCACCTTGGTATCCACGGCTGCAATTTCTTGCTTCAACTTGGCTACAGTATCAGTAGAGCCTTCTATGAACTTGGCCAAAATCTCCTCGAGATTTGGCTTCTTCTTCTCCACTATTTCTCCATCTTGCACTGCAAACCCAGGTGGTGGTTGCTCAGCTGCTTGGGGGTTTGCGTAGGAAAATCAAGGATGGTTCCTCGCGTGATTGAAAGTGTAGGGCTGGTTGTGCTGCTGATATCCTCCACGGTAGTTGTCTTGATAACCGCTCCTTTGAATGAAATTTACAGCGGAACATTCCCCCTCAGACGGAGCTTGTACTGGCTCTACTACAGCAACTGTTTTCTCCTGCTTCAGTGCAGCGAAATCTTCTCTTAACCTTTTCAGCTCGGCTGCCAAGTCAGGTTGTTCGGCAACTTTCTCCACCACTTTCTCCTTCTCGATCGCCATCACATGTCGAGTTCGACTTGAGGACCACCGTTGAGTGTTGTTGGCCATCTTTTGGAAGAATTCCATGGCCTTCTTTCTTTTTGTCATGATTGTGTCTCCTAGTGTGGTGTCCACCAACTTGGCTGTCTTATCATTGAGCCCTTCGTAAAAAGCTTCTGCCTGTTCTCCTGGCGGAAAACCATGTCCGGGGCATGATCTCAACAGCTCTTTGAATTGATCCCACGTCTCACTGAAGCTCTCGTCAGGCCTTTGAGCGAATCTGATGATTTCTTTCCTTCTCTGCCTGATGACATTTGGAGGGAAGAAGTTCTCCAGGAATTCATTCCTCAATTCAGTCCACGTGCCAATGCTTCCTTTGTCCAGTGCGGTGAACCATGACTGTGCCTTATCCCTCAGAGAGAATGCGAACAGATGCATTCGGATGGCACTCTTGCTGACTCCTCCAATCTTGACAGTGTTGCAGAGCATCAGGAACTTATCCAAATGCGCATAGGGGTCCTCAGTAGCCCTTCCTCCGAATTGATTTTGTTGCACCATCTGCACCAATCCGGTCTTTAGCTCAAAATTGTTGGCATTGATGCCAATCCTGAAGTCTGTCTCCCTGAACCGAGGTTTGTACCGGTTCTGCATGGCTTCCTCTTCTTCCTCATCGTTGGATTCCTCTGGAGGATCCTGATTGTCGTCCTCTTCATCGTCGGGCTTGTCCTCAAATAGTGGGTTATGTCGAAGATCCCTTCCATTCGGATTGTTCCCCTCGAGGTCTCTTTCCAGATGGTATTGTTGGATTTGTGCCCTCATAGCTTGGACTTCTTGGAGAAGCACAGCCTGCTCCTCTGCAGTTAGCACTGGTGGAGGCGGTGGTACGTTATCTTCCATTGTGTGATTACTCGAGCTTTCCTGAGCACGCTTATTCCATCATATCTTTCTGCAAGTAGCTTCAATGTCCGGGTAGTAATACAGCGGGTCCTTTCCTCTGGCTCTTGTACTCATGCACTACCTGTACAGCAAAATGAGGTAGTGAAGTAAGACTGAAAATAAAAACGAAACGAACTGAAATAAACAACTGAAATTCTAAAAAAAAACAAAGCGTCGATCGACGAGGCAAGCCGTCGATCGACGAAAGGAAAATGACTTCGTCGATCGACGCAAAATAGCGTCGATCGACGAGAATTACGAAAATACGAGAAATTAAAAGAAAATACAAAATTTACAGCCTAAATCAGTATTTCAATCACAGACTTAATAGTAAGATTAATTCGTTCACTCCCCGGCAACGGCGCCAATTTTGATCACTGTAATTTCTACAGATTAATTATAGAAATAGTGGCAAATAAATTTGTAAACCCTAAGGTTATCGATCCAGGGGAATGAAACAACGAAAAATCCTTAAGTACTAAGTCAGGCGTTCTTGAAAATACTGGTTAGGAAAATCAGATAAAAAGTTTTGGTTGTTTTGAAAATTGCAATACTTGCTAATGAAAATTAAACAGGAAATTAAAAGGCTTTTGAATTCAAATAAGAGAAGCACAGATTCCAGGGATATCTACCTATCAAGTATGACATGGATGAATGAATTGATTAATTCCCAATTTTAATTCCTCTTCGTAGTGAAACATCAGAAAAATATTACGAACTTCTTTGTTTGACAATTCATAAAGCAGATTAATTAATTACCTATCTCCGCTCGGTCTCAAGATAAATTAACTAACTCCAAAGATCTACAGATTTATTCCTACAATCAATCTCCTTCAGTTACGACAAGAAATCAGATTATATTGTGAAAATCTCTTTCCATTGAAAACTATCACAGTTACGTCTCAAGTAATCAACTAGATAATCCTAAGATGTGGCCAACAAACTCAAGATTATGAATAAACACAGATCTCACAAACTACGAAGAGAAAGGGAAAATAATTCAATTAATCACAACATGTATACATTGATAGTTCGAAATCCTAGAATCTGAGAAATAGATTAGTTACACATATTCAGAGTAATATTCATCATAGAAAGATAAAACCTGAATTGCATAAAAACTTGGGTTGGAATGTCTTCCCACAAAACTCTATCTTCAAACATAAACTCTAAAACTCTTTGAATCTCTCAAAATCTGAAATCTGGAATGAAAACATGCTTAAAACTCGATTTTACAAGGTTATTTATAGAGGTGGAGGTGTATCATATCAAATCTAGGGCTAAAGATATGAAAAATCTCGAATTCAGCCAATTTTCCGCGCCAGGAGGTCCGCATCGATCGACGCAGCATCCCCGTCGATCGACGTGGAAATATTGACTCAGCCCTTCCTGCGCGGTCTCACGGTTTTGGCCATAACTTCCTCATCCGAACTCCGATTGACCCGATTCCAGTTGCGTTGGAGAGCTAACTCAAAGAATCATCCATTGCCATGCACCAATAGCCCGAATTCCTCTTGTGGAAAAACGCTTTACTGCTACTCTTACACGTCACTGCTTTCGGAACGGTTTTCTCATGAGTTTAGGCCTAAAAACCTGCATAAACATCAAAACACACCTAAAACCACCTAATATTGACATCATGCATAAAATATATATATAAAATCAATAAAACTACATAAAATAATATAAAAATAATATAGATAAGTGAGTGAAATAACGAGCTTATCATTGATCCTCTACTTTCTTCCGTGCAGCTTTTTCTTCTGCTATTATGGCTTGCAATTCAGCAGTTGCAGCCATCTGTCATCTTGTTGCTGGGGATTTATAGGATTGAGTGAAAGGGGGCAAATCGGCAATAGCGTACTCGGAGGCCGGGATTGAGCGATCTCCTGTGATGGCTCTATGCGCCTTTATCTTTTGCCGCCTGACTGCTACTTGCTTTTCAGAATACTGCCTCTTGGATGTCTGATCCATCCAGTCGTCTGCCAATTCCTCTTCACTTCTCCAATTGCTCATACTCATTCTTGCCATCATAATTGCTCAGTCGTCATAATATAGTTCGTGGGTGGCATAATCAAAGAAACTCCATCTCTGGAACTCTATCTTTAGCCATTCGAGATTAGAAGACCCATCCATGAATTCCGCGGCATAGGTGGTCGCAAGATCATCAGCAACCTGGGCTTCAATGAATACACAAATGTCCTTCGCCCCTGAGATGATATCATCATTCTTCTCATCCTTCACAGTGACTGGAGGGCACCATTTAGAAATTCTCTTCACCTTGAACCTTCTGTCTTGTTGTCCTTCCATTGGTACTCTCAAAGTCTCTACTCTGAAAGCTGAGTTACCTTCAGCAAGCATTAAGACCCCTTCGGCAGCTTTGGTACTCCCTGTCATTTCCACTTCATCTTCACTTGGGATGTCTCTGAACGAGATACCTGTGACTTTGGGAGAGGTGGGAATCAAAATTTTTCTCTACCACAACATGTCGATGGTCTTGTGCAATACACGGGGATTTTCTGCTCCCTTTCTCCATTCTGAAAAAGTCACTGGATCAATTCCCAGAGCACGTAAACATTCCTCATTGTGTGCTCTCACGCTTGCACTAAGGTTTACCAGCAGTCTCGCACGCGTCTCAGCATCGAGTGAGGCAGTGGCTTCTTTCTCTATGGCTTCCTTCACAGCATGTTCCTTCTCAGCAGCATCCCTCTCAGCTACTGAATCTGATTGCCGACCAACCATCGGTTGAACTACCTCCACAGTCGCTGTACCTTCATCTCTCAACATTTCAAGGTCAGCATTCTCCTTCTCTGTTGCCTTGTCTTCCTTTTCTTTAGCAGGGATTTGGCTCTCCTCTTGCACCAAATTACTTTATGCTATAATTGTAACAATTTGGCTTTCTCCATGCGCAACTAGTTGTTCATCCACAAGAACTTTTTCAACAACAGAACTGCTTCCTCATTGCACAATAGTCTGTTTGAAACTTCCTTTCACAATATTGCTACCTCCTGGCGTAGCAGCCTGTTGAACAACTTTCCCAGTGTTAACATCAGCACCATCACATCCCTTTTGCACAGTGATTGGGTGAACAGTCAGAGTAGCAGAACTCCTTCCTCCTTGCGTGGGAGCCTGCTGCATCAGCAAATTTTCAAGTCTCCCTGGCACAACTCCTTGTAAATCCATGAATGCTAATTTCCTTTGCCATTTGTCAAACTCTGCATCCGTCATGGCATCTAGATTTACAATCTTTTCTTTGACATTGCTAACCTTAACTTTGCCTTTTGCAGTTTGTGCCTTCTTAATATCCTTCTTAGTGATGCATCTAGGTTGATCACCAGCTTGAATCTTGGCATTACGCTCATCGTAAGAAGCTTTGACTTGCTCAAATCGAGCATCTCTTTGCTCGAGAGTCATCTTCAGCTTAGCTTTGTCAAAATCCTACTGCGCGCGTGCCTTTTTCAGAGCTTTCTCGTGTCGCCTCTTCTTCCATGCCTGCTCCTTTCAGAAAACTCTAGCTTTCTCTTTGCGTCCTTGGAGGCTGACTCAATAGGCACTGCATCTGTCTCCTTGGCGACATCTGGAATTAGTAGAGATGTATTGACTACCGGGACGGTAATCTGGACTGTCAATCCTTGAAAGTGATCCTTCTTTCCTCTTTTCTTAGTTTTATCTTCATCACCCGCTGGCTTGTTCTTTCTCTGCTGAGGGCTCTTCTGTGTGCGCTTCTTCTTTGTAATGGTTGGCATAGGGGGATCCAGTTGTGTGATGTCGACTAAGCTTTCATATTCTTTGAACAAAGCATCTTGGTCTGCTTTCCTTCGTTCTTTTTCAATTTCCTCATCGGTGAGTGGAATAGCAGTTAGCAGGATCGCATTTCCTTGGTAGGGATCTTCTTCATCAGAAACCAGTTCTTTGGGGTTGACATTGCTCTTCCCTTTTGGAATAAGTGGTTCCTTGAAGTTCTTTGGCAATTGTTGCTTCTTGGTTGGCGGTATGTAGTTGGTGTGCAGCTAATCTTCACCACGACGGCGCTTCCTCTGGGGTATGATGCCCTCAAGAAAATGACTGATCTTGATTCCAAAACCCACATCATGGGTGAACGTATGCTCTGTTTTGACGTTCTTGTTCTTGTAGACGACTGCCAGCCACTTGGTGTAGATGAACTTTGCTAGGCCTTTCATGGGTTCTTCCAGTGATCTCAGAGGTGGGGCCACTTTCCATGGTTCTGTGAAGGTATCCATCTTCCATATTTGCCATTGCTTCTGCATCTCTTCTTCACCATTGATCTTGAAGTTGGCTACATCTTCTCCTTCTGCTCGTAGACCATACTTCTCTGCTAACACTTTTGGGCTTACTATGATCTTCGTGCCCAAAACACTTGTAGTAAAGAACATTTCAGTCTTGTCAACCACTGCATGAGCAAAGAATTTTGCAATTATGTGTGGCCGGGATTTGAGGGGTTTTGCAAATAGGTACTTTATAAGACCTTCTCGGTTGATTTTGCCAATGAGATTATTGCAGTAGTGCTTTTTGAACAATGGCTCGTAGAGTATTTTTTCCTTCTTCATTTGAGCTGCCTTTTTCTTTTCATAGGTGAGTTCACCCGGTGCCTTCCCATGAGCAATGGCCACCAAGCGATAGTAAGAGACTAATTCATCAATCTGCTCCTTCTTGAATACGCTTGTGAACATGGGATGGAATTGTTCAGGTTCTCCAGGTATGTGTGGCCTTCCGAAGAATTTGGCAGGGTTACTGGAACGGTTGGATGATTCTGCCATTGATATTTCTTCTGAAACTCAAAGAGATGTAGAGTGGAAAAAGTCCAAAATCAGAAGTATTGGAAGTAATAGGGTTTAGAAATCCCAAACCAATCTTCCTTTATACGATTGCTTGCAACCAGCTTTGTCTAAGCGATTGGATCTTCCTCCTAATTTGGATGAATCGTTGGTTGGGCAGTTGATGACGGTTCGTCTTACGTCCCACGATGATGGAAGAATGTGCATGGCTGACGTGGCTTCTGCTTATTTGTGGCCGCCCTGTAATGTAGTCACTTTTTCAATTAATGTAGATTCCACAGCAGCTCCGTCATTCAGATAATCCTGCCTTTCGAGAGATTTGAAATAATTATCTCTCCTTTGTTTGTTGGGCCGAATGCAGCATGCAAAAAGGCATTTGCTGAGAGTAGTACATTCAGCAACTTAGAAGGCCCCATGCTGAGAGCTTGGACTCAGTATTTGATCATCCGATTACCCTTTAGATTATGGAATACTATAGATCAAATAGTTTTGCTGAGAGCTTGGACTCAGCATTGAACATATACCCTGCTGGGATCTTAGTATTCCTTTGACCTTTTATATTTGTTGAGAGATTGGACTCAACATTTGGCTTAATTCTCTTAAGGTCGTGACATTCCGTAGATAATAGTTATCTGCTGAGGGCTTGGACTCAATAGTCAATATTAGTATGCTAAGAGTTCATACTAAGATATCTACGGACATCTGCTGAGAGCTTGGACTCAGCAATCTTCGGGGTTCTACCGAGAGCTTCGACTCAGTAGACAAAACAGACTCTTAAATAATTTTGATTGTTGAAGGATCAAAGAGTCTCTTTACTGAGAGCTTGAACTCAGTAACCTTCATTCCGGGTTTGTCTGCTATAGCCGAATATAGCAAACAATATCATATTGATGAGAACTTAGACTCAACATTCACCGGATATTTGCTGAAAGCTTGGATTCAGCAGTAAATTTAGACTCTTTATTATTCCTTGAATCTTTTAAGTTCAAAGAGTCTTTACTGAGAGCTCAGACTTAGTAATCGTCGGGAATCTGATGAGTGCTTGGACTCAGCAGTTAGCAGAGAGTGTTTGCTTGATAAAATCATCCATTTCAAACATCAAGCACTCTGCTTCCGACTTAATGTTTGGAGAGACACTTAACAAATTCCTATCTTTTGATTTTTCCTTTACATTTTTGAGTTTTTAACCAAGGAAAATCATAAGAATTTAGATAGGATTCTATTTACACAAGGAGTGTAATGATCTAGCATTTTGTTTTAGGCAGTTATAGTTTTTGAGACAACAGAGTATTGTCATCAAAACGAGCATTTCTTTTATTGATATCATTGATTTACAGGAGTTACACTTTGCGAAATATAGTACTACAATTTACAATGATCAATTCTTCTTCAGACTGCTCCAAATAATGCTTTTGCTAGATCTGCTCCTTCTTAGTCTCCTCCCCAAGCTCGTTGCTGCAAGTCACCCCACTTGCGCAACAACGTCTTGTTGGCTGAGAGATATCTCTTATCACCTCCTCTCCTTCTTTCCACCTTGGAGACATTTCTTCATCTTTCAGCTTGCAGACAATCTAGCTGTCTTTGCAAAGGAAGTCCGACTCTAGCAGATCTCACCATCTGCCCAGGTCGGTGCCCTTTGTCCGCACTTGCCATCAGCACCAGGTGCTTACAGATGTTTCCTACTTTGTAGGATGGGTAACATCTGCAACACATGCATGCTCGCATTTCGCTCTGGATGCCAAGTAGATGCATTTGAGTCGCATCTACTCCATCCACAAGCCTTTCCTCCATCTCCTCTCCTTCTCTATTTTCCAGACTTTTGCAAACCTAGAAGAAGAGACGAAGAAGTAGTAATTTGGGAACCCTCACCCAAAGGTGTTCCCAAACCATGTGACTAAGGATTATCCATCCTCAGACCCATCTGACAAGCTTATATTTCTCCAATGAGAAAGTTGTCATGGCCTAACGGAACGGATCTCCTATCTCCATTAAGTTCTAATATCAGAAATCCCATCGTTAGTGGTGAACCGAGAATTGAGAGAATCTTTTTAGACGTGATCTATGTGAAGGTTACGATTCTTCCTCTCAATTTGGAGACTTCCAAGTCACGTTGGTCAAACCCATCTTGAAGGTATTTTGGTGAGATGGTAAAGGACGACATTTTGGTTTCTCTTGAGCAACAGGATTTAGTCGGAGGGGATGAAAGGCATGTAACGGGTTTGGTTTTTGAAAGTTTGTCTCTGACTCCTAAGCAAAAGAACCTCCCTTAAATAGACATACCCGTCCTTAAGATTTGTTTGATTAATTAACTCATCTGCCTTGGGAACCGACGGTTTCGACAAAACTTTACACATGGCCATTCAAGATGTTGTTTATAGAACTGAATCGTCTCGAGCCTTGAGCAAAATCTTCGGTAATGATAGCGAATATCAATCGTCGCCTCATTAATTTACTCCAATAATGAAGTTTGTATCTATTTCGTCGATTGAGATATCTCGATTTTGATTCCCCATATCTGATCAATTTCCCAAGATTAATTTAGCAGTCATTGATTCAGCAGTCCTCACCATATGCTGAGAGCTGGGACTCAGCATTTTTCTTATCTTGTCTACTGAAAACAATAATCTTCAGTAACTGACTGTCGAATTTGTTGAGAGCTGGGACTCAGCAATCCGACTAAACTTTCAGTAATTTCCTGAAGAGTGTGAGCTTGGACACACTCTTATTCCGCATCATCTCCAAAAATTCCAAGAGATCCAAGAATTACAAGAAATCCAAAAAATATTCCAAGAAATTCAAGAACAGAATGAGGGTTGGGACTCATTCTTCCGCAACCTCGTCTAACTCCAATAGACCAAGCTTAAGATATAGCTCTTTAAATCTATCTTATGCTAGAGGTTTGGTGAATATGTCTGCTAGTTGATCTTCAATCCTGATATAATCCACAGAGATATCTTTCTTTTCATTGTGGTCCCGGATGAAGTGATGTTTGATGTCAATGTGCTTCATCCTTGAATGATGCACTGGATTCTTCGTGATGCACATTGCACTGTTGTTATCACAGTATATTGGAACACAACTGGTGCTAACCTCATAATCTTGGAGTTGTTGCTTGATCCTTGACACTTGTGTACAGCAGCTCGCAGCAGCCACGTATTCAGCTTTTATTGTGGTTGTTGCTATGGAGTGTTGCTTCATGCTAAACCAGTCTATCAGCTTGTGACCAAGGAATTGGCATGTCCCACTTGTACTCATCTGATCGATTTGACATCCTCCAAAGTCAGAGTCTGAATATCCAATGAGTGTAAGATCATCTTCTCTTGGGTACCAAATTCCTAAGGATTCCGTTCCTTTCAGATATCTGACAATCCTTCACGCGTACTCCATGTGCGATTCCTTCGGATTTGCTCGATATCTAGCACATACGCCTACAACATATGAAATTTCTGGCCTACTGGTCGTTAGGTAAAATAAAGAACCAATAATACCTCTGTATGTTGTTGAGTCCACGAATTCGCCTTCTTCGTCCATTGATATTTGACATGCTGTACTCATGAGAATCCGTAGTGTCTTTGTCTTCTCTGGAAAGAATTTGCTGATGAGATATTTTGTATACTTTTTCTGGTGGATGAAAATCCCATCGTTGGATTGCTGAACTTGCAAACCTAAGAAATATGATATCTTTCCCATCATGCTCATCTAAAAGTTAGTCTCCATAAGTTGAGCAAACTTTTCACATAGAGTTAGATTCCTAGATCCAAATATGATGTCATCCACATAGATTTGGACGAGCAATATATCTTCAGCATCCTTGATCAAGAAGAGTGTCCTATCGATCTTCCCCTTCCTGAATCCATTCTTCAACAGAAACTGTGATAGCATTTCTTACCAAGCTCTTGGAGCTTGCTTCAGATCATATAGAGCTTTCTTCAATCTGTACACCTTGTTTTCGCGTTCAAATCCTAGAGGATGATCCACGTAGACTTCCTTCTTCAATTCACCATTCAGGAATGCGCTCCTAACATCCATCTGAAAAATAGTGAAGCCATGGTGAGCAGCATATGCACGGAATAACCTGATTGCTTCCAATCGAGCTACTGGAGCAAATATTAATTTTGTTGAAATCGATTCCTTCGCACTGCGCATATCCTTTAGCTACAAGCCTTGTTTTGTTGTGAACGAATAGTCCATTTTCATCGCGCTTGTTCTTGAATACCCATTTGGTGCCTATCACCGATTGATGTGTTGGTCGTTCGACGAGATCCCAAACGTGATTCTGTGTGAATTCTGACAATTTGTCCTGCATCGCGTTGATCCAATCGACATATTTGAGTGCATCTGCAACTTTGGTCGGCTCCTCTTGAGATATAAAGCAAGCTAGCATAGTGTTTTGTCTGGTTCAGATTGGATCTGCAAGATCTCCTAATATTGCTTCTGAAGGATGATCTCTTAGCAGCCACTTCGGTCTTTGCAGCTCCGTAACTGCAATAGTTTGACTACTAGTTGCTCCAATTTGACTTCCAGAAATAGGTATATCAACAAGTTATAGGTTGTTCAAGCAGTCTGCTACACTTGTTGGGTTGACATCTGTTGAATGGTTGTATTCTGGCGCATCGTCTGTTGAATTTGTATCTGCGGGAGTAATACACCTGTCATCAGTAGTCTGCTCCTGGTCTATTTCAGCAGTGTTGTCTTCAGTAGTCCTCTCGCAATTTTGGGGATCCTCAGCAACGTCCTTGTTTTGCTGACCGGTTTCTCCTTCTTGAATTCCCCCTTGAAACGTGAGCTCATTGAGAGGATTTAGGGTGGCCTCAGTATTACCAGTTGCATCATCGGCCATCTCAGTTGTTTGTTGATCAACCAAGATCTCTGGCTTAGATGAATATTCACTCATCAACCTAGTTGGATCGATCGGTTCACTTTGCAAGTATTTGAGCCCGAAAGTCCATTGACGTTATCGGTTTCATGAATCACATCTTTCTGACTTCTCATGGTCCTGCGCACTAAAGTAGCTTCATAAAAAATAATATTGCATGTTATTTCCACAAGCTTGGTGGTCTTATTAAGCACTCTATAACCCTTGTGAGAAGGATGTCCATATCCAGGGAACACTCCTTCGTCAGCTTTGGGAGGGATAGTACTTAACTTCGACTTTCCATTATTGTGAATATAACATGGTGAACCGAAAGCACGAAGATGAGCTAAGGAAGGCTTACGACCATGATATATTTCGTAGGAAGTTTTGTTGAAGTGAAGATTCAATCCACTTCGATTCTGCATGTAGCATGCATTTATTACAGCTTCTCCCCAATATCTTTGTCCTAGATCTATATCGGCGAGCATTGTTCGCACGACCTCCTTTAGAGTCATGTTCCTCCGTTCTGCCAGACCTTTCTGTTGAGTTGTTCTTGCAGTGGACCTTTCATGTCCTATCCCAGCATCGGCGAAGAAATCCATTAATCCTACGTTACAGAATTATGTATCATTGTCGGATCTTTTTCTTTTCACCGTGAGCTCTTTATCATTTTGCACTCAAAGTATCAGCTCCGACAGGACTATCTTCACCTCATCCTTGCTCTTGAGCAGTCTTTGGAATATTCATCAATAACGACTAAAGTATATTGTTTATTACCTAGGTGGGTGGAGTCACTGGGCCAAATAAATCCATGTGCTGCATCTCAAGGCATCTGTTTGATGTGGCCTTTTCTAGGTTGAATTTGAAGGACGCCTTGGCTTATTTTCCTTGTTGACAAACTCTACATACTCCTTCCTTCTTGAAGGTCTCTTTGGGCAGTCCTGTAACAATGTTATTTTTTGTATATAATTGATAGTTTTAAAGTTTAAGTGCGTTAGCCTATTGATACGGTGCAAAATGTG
>JAPKLW010000009.1:1407224-1437424 GCA_026898455.1 Plectranthus barbatus | reverse complement strand
AGTATAACATTATTAATTATATTTTAAAATTGTAAAATAAAATAACATATATTTAATTCGCGCGGTTGTAAGACTAGTATACCATTAAAATTTAAAATTGATTAATTTTGCGGGTTATTCGGGTTACGCGGGTCAACCCAAAACTAACCTGAACCCGATCCAAAATTCAAATGGGTTTGCGGGTTCGACCCAAAACTGACCCAATATTTAAATGAGTTGACCCAACCCGTTAATTTCATGTTAGGTTCAGGTTGGGTTATCAAGTCGAGTTAGAGATTACCGCCCCAAGTTGTTATGCCATCAATTGCTTTAACCCAAGATTTATCCATTTTGTAAGCTTTTTAAAAAAAAAAAATTGGAATATAATATTTCAATAGGAAAGGGGTGTTGTAAATTGTAATACAACTCAAACTCATAATTTTTTTTGTTTTTTAGAAAGACTCAAACTCATAATTAATAATTAATTAGTAATAAGAAAATTGTTTTAACTTCTTGTTTTTTAAGATTGTGACTATTTTGAGAGTTGATCTTTCTTGATGGATCAATTAAATAATTAGAAAAATCCATTTCTCATAGAGATTGACCGAGGGAAGAAAGGAAAAGTGGGCATATGGGTAGTCCCTATTTGCTGCTGCATATCTAGACTACACATGCCCATATCGAAAAGGACATCTTCAATATATTATAAAATAGAAATTCCCTCAAAATGAGATCATACAAATTTTAAAATATCAAAATGTAGTTTGCAAGAAATAAGTGTTGTAAAACACGGTCTTGGCGGCCGCCTAGACGGCGTCTAAACGCTAGGCGGTCGCCGAACGTCTCGAATACCCCTGTACGCCTCTATTATACGTTTTGAAAACTGTACGGTTTCTGTACGGCGTCTAGACGGTCTAGGCGGCTATTCCGTACGGATTGTACGGGTTGTACGGCGTCTAGACGGCCTATTCGGCTATTCTGTACGGTATTGTGCGGTTTTAAATAAAAAAATGAAAAAATTAATTTTTAATTTCATTCCAATACCTATTTCCTTGTTAAAGTTGTCATTCACAAATTATGAAACTTAAAATCGTTAAAAAAGTTAAAAACTAAAAATTGAAAATTAGGATTTTTATTTTAATTTTTCCAATCCCTAATTCCTCCTTTGTACCCTACTGCTCGACTGCTCTCTCTTTGAACAATGAGACTTTTGATGATTTGTACTTATTTTTTTATGGTATTTGTTGATTTTTGAGGTATTTGAACTTTAAAAATAGG
Source organism: Plectranthus barbatus (assembly GCA_026898455.1). Lineage (NCBI taxonomy): Eukaryota > Viridiplantae > Streptophyta > Magnoliopsida > Lamiales > Lamiaceae > Plectranthus > Plectranthus barbatus. The sequence continues at coordinate 1,436,167 of JAPKLW010000009.1, read as the reverse complement.
TTTGTTGTAATGATATTTTATTGTGGGCAAAAACTTACGTTAGGCAGGCCTAAACGGTTTAGGCGGGTTTTATCCTACCCAAATGGGTTCACCCATCCCAAATAGGGTATATTATATGGGTTTGGGCTTGAGTTAATGGATAAAACCTGCCTAAAGATTGGGTTAATGGATAAAACCCGCCTAAATCGTTTAGGCCTGCCTAACCCAAGACCTTCCCTTTATTGTGTTATTTTTATATTTAAGATATATATATATAATATATATAAAAATAGGTTGACCGTCTAGAAACCGCCTAAAAACCGTCTAGGCTCCGTACAGACTGTCTAGGCGCTAGGCACTACCCGACCGTACGACTAGCGCCTAGCGTATTCTACAACCTTGCAAGAAACTTGAAAATTCGATGATGGACGTGTAATAAAGATTATAATGGGATATAACTGTAAATAATAAAATAATGAATGTTTGATGACTTGGTTTCTTTTTATACTTGTATAAAACTATAAATAATCTAGGTGTGGCCACGTTGCCTCCTCTCATCACGATTCTTTCCTCTTTCGTATTTTGGCACATGTGAATTCTATTATGCATGAATGAATAAGTGCAATGAGCCCACAATGAATAATTAGTCATAATAATTTATACATATCTTAAAATATTTAATTATTAAATCGTATTGGATAATAAAAAATCGAGATAACATACCTTAAGCCATAGCTTAATATCTACATATAAAATAAATTTCTAATTTTTTTTACTATCAGTAAAATCTTTTATGGTTATTCTTTTTTCTTTTTGTTTTTTTTTTTTATCAATAGCGTATCAAACTATATAGAGGAAACTTTCGTAAACCATATACATAGTTCCGTATAATTTATAAATGAGATCAATAGTTTCAATGTACAATTAACCTCATCTCAAAAAAAAAAAAAAGAATGTACAATTAACTTAATAAACTCTTTCCATTATAGAAGTTACAGTGATTCAAATTAGTGGTTCTCTGAAAATAGGAATGTGTTTAATAATATTAGAAATTAATCTAACAATAATTCAAATACGTCTCAAATAAACTTCTCAAGAAGTTCTGTTTTTCAATTATAGAGTTTATTGTGTTTTGTATTGCTGCTTTCATTAGGTCTGAATCATTTGTAGGCTTCCACTTTTCAAGGCATAGAGTTTTAACTCATCAGTTGTTTAGGTCATGACATTTCATCTTTTTATCGCTTCTTCAAGTCAATGATTATACATAAAATTCAACCATCATAGTTAGTAGTTACATGCTGATTTAATTGTTAGAAATTTCTTATTTTATGTTTGGTTTTGGTGGTTCAAAGTTGGTGTTTAGATCTAACCAAATATGCCTCTTGATTAATTCCAGTATAGTCTTAAAATGTAAAGTCCTGTATAGATTTTTTATTGAGTTGTAAGCTGGAGCTGATTGAAGATCAGACTAATGGATTAGTCTGGATGCGCAAGATTCAACAGACTAATGTTGAAACTAAACTTACAAGTCTGGGATACATGAGTTTGGAACTGACAAGTTTGGGTCTACACCAAGTATGAAACTGACCAATATGGGACTCATCAATCCAGATATAAAACTCACAAGTTCGGACACCAAATTTACCAGTCCAGGTTACAAGCGTACACTGAATGACGACGTCACCATCATGAACTTGCAAGTATGACAACATCAGTATGGAATTCTAAGTTCCAGTCCCGGCGCAAAGAGAGACAAAGAAGAATGTTCAGAGGAACGTCTTGACAAGTATAGACTTTAATGATTGGAGATTCCTTAAAGACTGTAGCTCAAGACTTCAGTCTTGATACCTCGGACTAATGATAACTCTCTCATGAGAGTTATATTTATGTCTTTAAAATAATAAATTCGAGTCCTTTGAGTCTTGTTTAAGTCTAGTTTAGGTTTAAATAAGCATGTTTATGCATGATTGGTGTTTAGAGGAATAGTTGTTGCAAATTAACTCTTCTGTGTCTAGTTTACTATAAAATAATGCATGAAAAACATCAAGTACAAATTTCAAAAGAAAGTGAACATGTCGAGTGAAGATGCTAGAAAGATGCTACTGCGTGAAGTCAGCATGGATACCAGAGTAGAGAGAGAAAGTCGGGGAGAGAAAAAAAAGTAGTTCAAATGGGTCACTTGTTTACTGTTGACATGAACAACTTAATGTTGAGCTGAGATGGGGGAATTAAAGCTGCTGACTAAGATGCCATACCACTGAGGGTCATTTATGGCAAGTTGCATCTAATTTGGGAAACCTAAAAATCAATTTTTGGAGGAAGAGCCACCATAAAAAGGGGAGAATACATTCGCAGCAAAAGGAGAAGTCTGGTATCTGTGTGCTTGGGGGTGGCTGTGATGGAAGATAGCTGAGGGAGTGGAGTGTGGAGCTCTCAAGAGAGAAGCTTCCAAATTCGCCTTCAATCTTGGCTAACTTCCTTTTATCTTTATCTCTAGTATTTAGATTTCTACTCTAGAGAAATGTTGATCTGTAATTGGAAGATTATGTCTCTTTTTCTCACTCTAGCTAGTAGCTAAACTTATTGACTTGGGTTGTTAACTTGCTATGCATTGAGCTTTCTATATCTGCACTTTAGTTGAGCTGAACCTCTGTTTAATCTGGGTGTTCCGATATGTTTATCTTGTTGTGCTTGATCACTGTGGTTTAGATATAATTTTGGATTTAATCTGGAAGGATTAATCTCAGAAGAGAACCTTGATTAAAGCTTGAATCTAGAGCATAGGAATATGTCTAGATCTAGTTTGCTTAGTAAAACCCCGAGCTGTGGTTTGGCAGTATATTTGTCTGACTTACATAGGAATATGGTGGTGATAAGTTAGTGTTTTCACCAACTTATCTAGTTGTTCTTTGACTGATTGAGTGATGTTCAGACTATTTTTAGTGTCTTTTTCGTGCATGGATTGGTTTTTGTGCTCGTAATATCGTGTTTGGTGAATCATGCAGGTTTTTAGTCAAAAATAGGAAAGAATCGGAAAAGTGCTCGAAGTTCCAGGTCTACGTCGATCAACGCAGACAGCTGGATGGATCGATCGACAAGAGGAAGGAGAGATCGACGGAAGCCGCGAAAACAAAGTTCACGTCGATCGACGCAAGGTGTGCGTCGATCGATGAGGGTGTTTCAAGAGCGTCGATCGACGCTGATCTCCAACGATCGACGCAACTGCGGGATTTCCTAATCTGAACCTGATTTGAAGATAGAGACATATCTAATCCTAGATGTTGTTTGATACATCTTTCATTATTATAAATGGCCATGTAAAATTCGAATTTTAAAAAGGTGGACATCAGTAGAGCAATTAAGAGATTTTTAGAGTTGAAGAATTTAGAGATTTTCTTGAAGACAAAATTTTTTGGGAAGACATTCAGACCCAAGTTTTTATGCAATTCAGGTTTTATTGTTCTATGATGAATATTACTATGAATATGTGTAACTAACTTCTTCCTCAGATTCTAGGGTTTCGAATTATCAATGTATGCATGTTAGATTAATTGAATTATTTTCCCTTTCCCTTCGTAGTTTGTGAAATATGTGTTTATTCATAATCTTGAGTTTGCTGGCCACATCTTAGGATTCATTAGTTGATTACTTGAGACGTAACTGTAATGGTTTTCAATGGAAAGAGATTTTCACAATATAATTTGATTTCTTGTCGTAACTGAAGGAGATAAGTTATAGGAATAGATCCGTAGAATTATGGAGTTAATTAGTTCATCTTGAGACCGAGCAGAGATAGGTAATTAATTAATCTACTTTATGAATTGTCCAACAAAGAAGTTCATAATACTTTTTCTGATGTTTCACTACGAAGAGGAATTAAATTGGAAATTAATCAATTCATTCATCCATGTCATACTTGATAGGTAGATATCCCTGGAATCTGTACCTCTCATAATCTTTCATCAAAAGTATTTCAATTTCCTGTTTAATTTTAATTTGCAATATTACGATTGTCAAACAGCAAAACCAAAATTTGATTTTCCTAACCAGTATTTTGAGAACTTACGTTTTAGTATTTAGGATTCTTCGTTACTTCTTTCCCCTGGGATTCGATAATTTTATTTGCCACTATATTATTAGGTTTGCTAAGTCACTGTTAAATAATTTGGTGATCAAATTTTGGCGTCGTTGCCGGGGATTTAATAGAAATAATCTTACTATTAATTATGTGATCGAAATACTGATTTAGGCTGTAATTTTCGTGTTTTTCTTTGAATTTTCGTACTTTCATTGTTCACGTCGATTGACATGACACCCACGTTGATCGACGCAGTTATCACTTCCACGTCGATCGACGCCGTAGTGTTTTTAGAATTTCAGCTTTTCAAATTCAGTTCGTTTCGTTTTATTTTCAGTCTTACCTCACTACCTCCTTTGTTGTACAGGTAGTGCATGAGTACGAGAGCTAAAGGAAAGGACCCGCTCTATTATTACCCGGACATTGAAGCCACTTGCAGAAAGATTCGAAGGAATAAGCGTGCTCAGGAAAGCTCGAGTAATTAAGCGATGGACGATAACGTACCACCGCCAATTGTTCAACTACCTCCACCAATGCTAACTGCAGAAGAGCAAGTTGTGCTTCTCCAAGAAGTCCAAGCCATGGGCACAACTCCAACAACTAAATCTGGAAAGAGACCTCGAGAGGAACAATCAGAATAATAGGGATTTTCGCCGCAACCCACTGTTTGAGGACAATCCCGATAATGAAGAGGATGACAACCAGAATCAGCCAGAGGAATATGACGATGTGGAAGAAGATGAGGCTATGCAGAACCGATATAAACCCCGGTTCAGGGAGACAGACTTCAGAGTTGGCATCAATGCCAACAACTTTGAGCTGAAAACCGGGTTGGTACAGATGGTGCAGCAAAATCAATTTGGAGGAAGAGCTACTGAGGATCCTTATGCACATCTGGATAAGTTTCTTATGCTCTGCAATACTGTCAAAATCGGAGGAGTCAGCAAGAGTGCCATCCGAATGCGTCTGTTCGCATTCTCTCTGATGGATAAGGCACAGTCTTGGTTCACTGCACTGGACAAAGAAAGTATTAGTACATGGACTGAACTGCGGAATGAATTCCTGGAAAACTTCTTCCCTCCAAACGTCATCAGGAAGAGAAGGAAGGAAATCATCAGATTCGCTCAAAGACCCGGTGAGAGTTTCAGTGAGACATGGGAGCGGTTCAAAGAGCTACTGATATCTTGCCCCGGACATGGCTTTCCACCAGGAGAACAGGCAGAAGCATTCTACGAGGGACTCAATGATAAGACCGTCAAGTTGGTGGACACCACACTAGGAGACACCATCATGATGAAAAGCGGAAAGAAGGCCATGGAATTCTTCCAGAAGATGGCCAACAACACTCAACGGTGGTCCTCAAGTCGAACTCGGCCTGTGAAAGCGGTCGAGAAAGTGGTTGAGAAAATTGCCGAACAACCTGATTTGGCAACCGAGTTGAAAAAGCTAAAGGAAGAGTTCGCTGCACTGAAGCAAGAGAAAACAGTTGTTGCAGTAGAGACAGTGCAAGCTCCACCTGAGGGGGATGGTGCCGAGGTAAACTTCATCCAAAGGGGTGGTTATCAAAATAACTACCGAGGAGGATATCAGCAACACAATCAACAGCATAACCAGCCCTATACTTATAATCACGCGAGGAATCACCCTGGATTTTCCTACGCGAACCCTCAAGCCGCGGAGCAACCACCACCGGGATTTGCCGTACAAGATGGAGCAGTAGTGGAGAAGAAGAAGCCTAATCTCGAGGAGATTCTGGCCAAATTCATGCAAGGTTCCACTGATAAGGTAGCCAAGCTGGAGCAAGAAATCTCGGGCGTGAACACTAAGGTTGATCAGGTGCAGAAGCTTGTGCAGATTATAGAAAACCAGGTCAGCCAGATTGCCGATGCCCTCAGAGCTCAACACAAGCCGGGACAACTCCCGAGCAACACTCAGGTCAAACCCAAGAATCAAAGTCAGAGGAACCAAGTGAATGCCATAACTCTGAGAGGGGAAAAATCGTATGAAGGGCCAAAGCAGGCAGGGAAAGAAGCCAAGCAGGACGAAGAAGCCGTCGCAGACGCAGCCCCGTCGACTGATGTGGGGTCTCCGTCGATCGACGCAGCACCAAAGGCCACGTCGATTGACGTCCACTCCCATTCCGCCACCGAAGAAACCTCCTTTGCCATATCCGCAGCGGTTCGCCAAGACAAAGATGAACGAGAAGTATGCACGCTTTTTGGAAACTATAAAAAAAGTGCATATCAGATCCCAAAATATGTAATGCCTGCAAAATAATTTAAATTATTATTATTATTATTATTATTATTATTATTATTATTATTATTATTATTTTTATTATAGTAATAAACCAACAAACAACTTCAATTATTTATTAAAAAAATTACTTAACTCCAAAACCCAAGGAGGACCATATGTATGCATTAAATTCCTAGCGCCGATTTCGTTCGAAGATGTTGTCACCACTAGCATTTGATACAACAAAATGCTAAAGGACCAAGAACCCTAATGAAATAACTTCCATTTCTCATCAACATTCGCCATGCACACCCACGAATCTGCCAATCGCTTCCCATCAAGACATAAGACCACACGGTAGATAAAGAGAATCTGAGCAATCTTGACGTAGTCAACAACTAAATTGCTCAATACACCTCTTGGGTTCATGAAGTCCTGGTGCAAGACATCTACAGATGGCATTGATCCCTGGTAGTAATAAAGGCAAAAATCACTCGGGATTGGATGTGTGATAGTGGGGTCACAATCACAATCACCAAACTATAGGTCAGTCATCAAAGCAAACTTAGCTACAACAAATCAATGCTGGTTTTGCCAACATGAAACCAAAGCTCGTCCTGGGCTCTCTCCACAATAACCTCATGACAAATTAATTCCCACAATGCTCGGGTCGTACTTGTTATTAGAGTAGATATGCATGAAGATATACATGCAAAAGATATACTTATATCTTATTAGGTTTTCCATTATATTTGTTATTATGTATATCTTTAAAGATTAATTCATATCTTGTAAACTCTATTTATATGTGATCAATAATACAATAATTCTTAAGGAAAATATTGTTGATCTATCATGGTATCAGCTTAACATGGATCCATACATTCTCTATCGCCATTCTCTCTCAATATCTTGTTTCCTCTCGATCATGGCTGACGCCACCGTCGATCCCCTCCCCCTCTCTACCCTTGTTCATATGGTCACTATCAAGTTATCCTCTTCCAATTACCTTCTATGGTGTGGTCAACTTGTTCCGCTTCTCTCTTGCCAAAATCTCATCGGCTATGGTGATGGATTGACTCCATCCTCGCCGACGACCCACACCACCGCTGCTGGAGTATCGTCCATTAATCCAGCCTTTTTCACTTGGCGACAACAAGATCAACGTTTGCTCTGCCTCCTCCTATCCACCCTCACCAAAGAAGCCATGGCCGAAAACCTTGGCTGCTCGTCGTCTCGATCAGTGTGGCTTGCTCTCGAGTCCACTTTCAGTCACAAGTCTAAGACTTGTGAAATCCAACTAAAAGACGACCTTCAACTCATGAAGAAAGGCTCTTGTTCTGTCAAATATTATGGACGCCACTTCAAGGCGCTTTGTGATCAACTTGCCGCGATTGGTCGTCCGATCGATGATACGGACAAAGCGTATTTGTTTCTTCACGGACTCCGCCCTTCTTTCGTCAACTTCTCCGCAGCGCAGATGGCGCTTCCCACCATCCCTTCCTTCAGCGACTTACTGGCTAAAGCTGAGAGCTTCTCCCTATTTCAGGACTCACTCGACTCTTCCTCGCCAACCTCAGTTGCTTTCTACGGTCAACAATCGAATTCTACTTCGAGTCGCGATATTCTTAGCCAAGGACCATCTGATTCTCATCCGCCTTCTTCCCAAAATCGCAAACATGGAGGTCGTCGTCGAAATCAGTCGCGAACTCCTCGTTGTCAGATTTCTCGGGTCGATGGTCATTATGCCCCTAATTGTCCGCAGCGCTATGCTCCACAGGTAACCTCTCATCTAGCCGAAGCATTCGCTGCAGGGTGCTCAATTCCGTCCTCTGATCAATCGAATTGGTATCTTGACACCGGCACTTCGGCTCACATGACTCCCACTCCGTCCACTCTTAACAATGTGTCTTCCTACTCCGGTACAAATCAGGTCATTGTAGGTAATGGACACAAACTTCCTATTTCCCACAACGGTAACTTAACTCTCTCTTCATCTCTTTCACTTTCTGATGTTCTTGTTGTTCCTGCTCTTACAAAAAACCTTTTATCTGTTAGCAAACTCACAGCTGGCTTACCTGTTAATGTTCTCTTTTTCGATACCTCCTTTTACATCCAGAACTGCGACACACGCCAAATATTGGCCAAAGGTCATCGTAGAGCCGGTCTTTATGTTTTGGATGAATATTGCTCAGCTTTCTTTGCCACCGCAACTAAGAAACTCATGGCTTCCATGGATTTATGACACGCTCGATTGGGTCACATTTCTCTTAAGTCATTGTTCCTTCTTAGCAAATTAGGTCATATTTCTTTTTCTAGTCGTTCTTTGTCTCATAATATTTGTCATTCTTGTGAAGCTGCTAAAAGCACTCGACTTCCTTTCCAGTTAAATGAAAAATGATTATTGCATATTCTTGATTTAGTGCATTGTGACCTTTGGGGCCCCGCGTGAAGGAATTTGTGAACTGAATCACTTAATCCGTTAGTCGAGATCGTTAATTGGAATATCAAAAATAAATTGTTATGCCTATGATTAATCCTAGCATGCTCCTTTTGATTATGCATAAAGGGGGTTTTTGCGGAATACCTAGATTGTAGAAACCAGAAGAATGAATGCACAGAGATTTTGATCCTCGATCCTTTTTCCCGCGCACCAAGATTTATTCCTAACAGATCAAGGAATTAAATCTTTGAAAATGAAATAATAATTTTCGAAAACAAAGAGGGAGAGAGGAAAGAACACGATTCTCCTTATCTGATCTTCTGATCTGTATCCCAACTCTAATCCGAATATCTGGTGAAGATTCCCTTCAGATTTATTGCCCGGTTGAGAAGCAGAATTTCCTCCTCGTTCTCAGATCTTAGTCGATCACCACAACTCTCAAAATACTGGTTTGTTGTGTTGCAACATATGATCTTGTGGTGTATTATGTATTTTGCTCTGAGAACCTGAGGCCTATTTATAGGAAATTCTGGACTTCTATTGGGCCTGAGTTTTCATGGGCAAGACCAGGGACCAAAATGCAAATAGCAAATAAGGCCTATCAATTAATTAATTCTCATATTCAACCCAGAATATAATTAATTAATTAATATTGATTCATTCCACCAGAGAATCAATACTGCCCTACCTATTTGCTACCACGTTTTGAGGTACGGGTTGCATAGGCTCGGTATATCCCCACATTTAAGGTTACAGACATTCATAAATTAATTTAAGCTCTGACAAGCCATTTAATTAATTAACATCTTATATTCCTGAGTCAATCCACTCAAACCTTTTCACTTATGCTTGAACTTAATCAACCTGCAGGACTTTAGCATAACGAACCTTTTGAGCTGCTCAGGGAATGTCACCATCCTATACTGGATGTGGTTACCTAGTTCAAGTACCAGACAGTCATACACAGACTGCTATCACCTAAGATGCAGATATACAAGCTCAACTAGAGCCTTTCACTGCAACTCAAAGTGATACACAATCTGCGTATACTTCCGTACCTTCATTTAGGTTTAGGATCTCATCAAGCCATAGAGATCTAGATTCTTTTAATCTCATATAAAAGAATCGATCTCAACTTAGGCCCTTATCAATGCGTGCCCCACACCAGCATACCAAGTCATCCAAGATAAGATGCTTATTACTGCCTATGTTGCAGCCTACAACGACAATTTATCCTAGAACTGTCTCAGTTTTGATAATCATTTATATCTCGCTAGGTCAAACGATCCATATGATCTTCCGTGATCTACTATACACCGTATGATCTCCCTATCGACGAGATAAGAGGATAATAGCGTTTGTGACACATGTTTGTTAATTCAGACAGGAGATGAACATACAACATTTATTATTCCCAGTATATTAACCAATCGACCTTGTACATAATATACCAATCATAATGCTTTCAGTATATAAATCCATCACGGCGCCTGTTACTTCAAATGAAAATTTCCGTTACTATGTCATCTTCATCGATGATTTCTCTCATTTTACTTGGTTCTACCCTCTTACTCGCAAATCTAATTTCTTCGCGATATTAAAAATCTTCATTGTTTTTGTCGAAAATCAGTTTTCTTGCACTATAAAATCCTTCCAGTCCGACGGCGGAACTGAATTCACAAACCATGGTGTGCGTGACTTCTTCCTAGCCAAAGGTATCCGACATCATTTTTCATGTCCCCACGCCCCTGCTCAAAATGGCAGAGCTGAAAGGAAGCATCGACATATCACTGAAAAAGGGTCTCACAACCCTCTTTCACGCCAACTTACCCTTATCATTTTGGGTTGATGCTTTCAGCTCTGCGATGTATACCATTAATCATCTTCCTTCAGCTATTTTAAATGATGTATCACCATTCCAAATTCTCTATGGTTCAACCACCTTGTACTCGACCTTCCATCCATTTGGTTGTCGCGTATATCCCTGCCTACATGATTACGCTTCAAACAAATTCTCCCCTCGTAGTTTACCCTGTGTCTTTATAGGTTATTTTTCGGCTCACAAAGGATTTAAGTGTTTTGATCCCGTCTCTTCGCATACATATATAACCCGTCATGTGCGTTTCGATGAAAACTTTCTTCCCTTTGCATCCCCATCCTCCGCATCTAAACTAGATCAGCTCGTCATCTCCTCCTTCATCGAGCCCCAGCCCCAATCATCTCGTGCTACCCCTCGACAGCACCCAGCCAAGCCATCACCCTCGCTGCCCATTCCTACGACCATGCCCTGCCGCATATGTTCGAATCTTGAACCTCCACTTCCAATCAAATCGCCTCCAAACCCTACCCCTAATCCTCCCGTCACCCCTGCTCAGCCAACGCACCAAATGATCACTCGAGCTAAAGTTGGTATCTTTAGACTGCGATATATTGCTAATTTTTCTAACACTATTCTTCATGATGCTCTTTTGTCTAGTTCGGAACCTCGCGGTTTCAAATTTACAGCTAAACACGCTCATTGAATGGCAGCAATGGATGAAGAAATGGCTGCTCTTCGCAGCAACAACACCTGGACCCTTGTACCTTGTCCAGCAAACGTCAACATCATTGGTTCAAAATGGGTTTTCCGAACGAAATTCCTTGTTGATTGCTCCATTGATCGTCACAAAGAAAGATTAGTGGCTGAAGGATTCACTCAACTTCCAGGTCTTTATTTCTCTCACACATTCAGTCCAGTCGTCAAGGCCACCATAGTTCGAGTCATCCTTACCCTTGTCGTCTATCACTTCTGGCCACTTCATCAGTTAGATGTCAAAAATGCTTTCTTAAACGGGCATTTAACATCCCCCGTTTACATGGAGCAACCGCCTGGGTATATTAATCAGCAATTTCTGAACCACGTCTGCAAATTAACAAAGGCTCTATATGGCTTGAAGCAAGCACCTCATTCTTGGTTTCAACGGCTAAGTGATTACTTGCTTTGCATCGGGTTTCTCTGTAGCAAGTCGGATACATCTTTATTTGTCTTCATCAAAGACGGTGTGATTCTCTACGTCTTGGTATATGTGGACAACATCATTCTAACCGGGAACGACCATTCTACCATCTCCAGTTTCATCAGCAACATGAATCGCGAGTTCTCAATCAAAGATCTAGGAAGGTTAAACTATTTTCTTGGTTTGGAGGTCACTTACACCACTGACGGATTATTTCTCTCTTAAGACATTCTCACTCGCACCGATCTTTTGGATTCAAAACTTGTCGTGACTCCTCTTACAGCTGGAACAACTCTTCAATCCGATGGCAAACCTTTCAACGATGTCACTCAATATCGCTCATTAGTTGGTGCATTGCAATACTTGACCATTATTCGCTCGGATCTTTCCTCTGCGGTTAACTTGGCCAGTAAGTTCCTGCATTCCCCAACCGAAGAGCATTATCAGACGGTGAAGCGAATCTTAAGATATGGTAAAGGCATAATTAATCATGGTTTGATATTTTCTCGCAACAAAGATTGCAACTTAGTCGCATACTCCGATGCCGACTGGGCGCGTTGTCCAGACAGGCGTCGCTCCACATATGGTTACGCCATTTTCCTCGCTGGTAATCTGGTCTCTTGGTGTGCCAAGAAACAACCTACTGTCTCTCGCTCAAGTTGCGAATCGGAATATCGCGCACTTGCAAATACAACAGCGGAGATCATGTGGCTCACCAACTTACTACTTGAGCTACGAATTCCCCTTCATCGAACGCCATCTCTATTTTGTGATAACAATAGTGCCATCTTCCTCACTCAAAATCCGGTGGCGCATAAACGAGCTAAACATATTAACGTCGACTATCATTTTGTCTGTGAGCTCGTCCATGCGCAAAAACTTCACACCGAGTTCATCTCGTCTTCACAACAAATCACCGACATCTTCACCAAAGGATTGTCGCGTCCTCTATTCGAATTCTTCCGCAGCAAGCTTCAAGTTGATGGTTTCCCACAATCTCGCTTGAGGGGGGATATTAGAATTAATATGCATGAAGATATACATGCAAAAGATATACCTATATCTTATTAGGTTTTCCAATATATTTGTTATTATGCATATCTCTAAAGATTCATTCATATCTTGTAAACTCTATATATATGTGATCAATAATACAATAATTCTTGAGGCAAATTTTGTTGATCTATCACTTGTCTTCCACCGAAACTGGAGAAAAGAAGCAAACATGCCACACTGTTGAGAGGTAGAAATTGTGGGGTGAAATTGGTTGAATTAATGCAAAAAATAAATTAATATATAATGAATAAAAAAAATCTAGTTCTCTCCAATCATCAATAATGATTATAAAACTTATACATTTATAAGAATATATTTTAAATTTCTTTTTAAAAGAGAATGACTATACAAATTTATCTGCCATTTCACAATATAAGAAATGGGCAGCTGATGAACTCAATCAAAATAAAGCTACATATCCATTGTTGACACTTTTAACATATGAGATGTGGGGCCACACTGAAATCTGATCACTTACTCGTAAGGACCCATACCTCACTCACCTTATGCTGCACCGCCACGTCCTGCTTTATCTCCCTCTCTCTCTAGATTTTTGATAAACAAAATCTCTCTCTCGCTCTATCTCATTCTCACGCACACATCAACACAATCTCTCTCTCAATAATTCGCAGTCTGCAATAGTTTAGTTTCTCGATCATTCCTATCTTTCTGGTCTCAATATATTCAGCAGTTGAAGAAGGAAATTTTGGATTCTTACGGCGAGAGCAGTTTTGAATAAAATTCGAGGAAAAGAAGAAGATGGCGCAGATGCTACTCCATGGAGATCTTCATGCGACAATCTATGAGATTGACAAACTGCATATTGGAGCTGTTGGCTTGTTTTTCCGCAAGGTAATTCCTTCGTTTTCTCTCTCTACTTTTCACCTCCAATGCTAGCCTACAATACTCCTTTTTCGCTATGGCTAAAATAGACCAGATCTTCTATATTTTCACAGTCATTTTTTTACTTGTGATATTCATCGTTGGATATATTTTATTTTCTTTTTTTTTAAAAAAAAATTATTCGATGAAAAATGATTTGCTAAATCTGAGGCCGGCGACGGAGATTTCACGATCTTTATTTTATTCGACGTGAAACTAGAGTTTGGAAATTTTTATGTTGCAGAATATTAATCTCAATCTCTCTAATAAAATAATAAATACTCCATGTTCCAAATTAATAGTCCTAAAATGAAATGACACAGCAAGTAATTACTCATTTTGTGAAGTTTGAAAGAATTTGATATTTTAGAAAAGTTTGAAAGAATTTGATATTTTAGAAAATTGAACTAATAAATGGAACAAACTAGTGTGGGAGTATAATTTTTTTTAAATTTTCAAGGAGGGATATGCGAGAGTTGCTTTCAATGTCGCATCAAATTTATCTTGAACTAGATGCTCGTTAATTTATAAGGGGACAGCGATGCTGTACTACATAAATATAGATATATTGTTTTGTAACGCATATATATTATTATCTTTATCTATGTATATATATGCGCGACGTATTGATGGATTATTGATTGAAAATCTCGGGCAAAAATATTTATATTGTAGATATGCAACTTATGTGACATACTTTTGTGTAAAATGGAAGAAAAAAAAAAAGTTGAAGAGATGGTTGCTTGAGAAAGCTACCCAACATTGAATGCAGAGGAAAAAAAAATTGACAAATCAATAACCATTACTAATATCTGATTAAATATTCTACTCAATAAGACGTGAGAGAACAGTCAAGCCAAGGATTTAATATCTGATTAAATATTCTACTCTATAATCCACTTTTGCATTTACAAATTTTAATAGCCACGAAAATACAAATTACAATCACGGAATAATCAATTATTATACCGGAATATTAACTAAAATTTGTGATTTAAAAACTAAACTTATCATATATTCTAATTGGATGACATAAATCCTGCTTTTGGTCTTATAATTTTTTTTAAAAAACTATGATACGTCAAGTTAATAGAAATAGAAGTTAATAAATTCAATGATGGAGTAGAAAGTATAGTAGAAAAATAAAAGTAGAGAATTTAAGCGGATTCAACATAATGATAAGAATTATTAAATATTCATTTGTTAAGTCTCAACCACCCAAAACAATAGAATTTATATTAAAATATCAGTTACCCATCTAGATACGTGGTGACAGAATAATTCTTATTCTCTATTAACCAAATAATGAAATTATTATATTTGAAAATGGATCCGTAAGATGTCAATTTTAAGCCTATGCGTAGGACTTTTTTTTCTAACCTATGTAGGAAATTTTGTAATAATTTAATTGATAATCCAGCTGTATTACTAGGGATAGCGACATTAATTAAGGGTGATTGAGATTTTTGTCGGTATTATATAATATCTTGATTCTTTTAAAAAGTTATTAATTTTAATAACAATTAAAGATGAGAAACTAAATTCATTTCCTGTTAACTCTAATCATGAATTAATCGATTATATTTGAAAAAAAAAAAAAGTTAAACCATAAGAAGTTGAAATTGAATAGATTATTAATAAGTTCAGTAAGGGAGAAGATGAAATATCGTCTGGAAATAGATAATTTCTCATAAGGTTATGGAAGTATAGACATTGTATCGAAAAGGTATTAAATTATAATTTGTATCACTATGAATACTCAATATAATATTTTTTTTCATATAAGATACTTTATCTATTTTTGCCCTTGAATATGCTGCAAATTAAAATGAAATATTTTACTTATTCATTTCTAAATTTTAAAAAATAAATTCGAACTATAATATTTTATTTCTTCGCCGATAATTGTTGTATACTTTGTATCACTTTAAATAATATTTTTGTCTTAGAAAAAAAATTCAAGCTTCATATTTATATAATTTTCTATTTTCACTGGGTAAAACCTAACTTTGACATTTAATGGGGGTCACACACAAAAGTGTCGGCCACCTAGTCGAAGTATGTGATTTTTTTTAAAAAATTTACATTTATTTTAATTATATTATTTATATATTTACATATACATATAACTTTATTTTAATCTTTAATTAAAATTTAATTTAACCGTTCCTATCATTTACTTTTATTTTTTTTTTACTAATATGATATTGTCTAAATTCAATTTTTTTTTAATTATTATTATTGAAGATTTGTGTTGATTTAATTTAAAGTTTTTCGTAATTGTATCGAATATATTAGAGATTTTAAGCGAAATGGAACGAAATTAATATGCAGTTTTTTTTTTTTTTTAACCAAGGAAGATTTATTAATAAATAGTATTCCCTCCGTCCCATTGAAGTAGTCCCACTTTCCTTTTTTGTTTGTCCCATAGAATAGTCCTATTTTCCTAAAATGACAACCTTTTTCACACTCACCAATAAAATATTAATTCCACTACACTCACAACTCTTAATTCCCGTGCCGAAAAGAAAAGGGACTACTTCACCGGGACGGAGGGAGTATCTTTTTCAACAATCAACTCCTAAACCATTTAGGAAAACTCTTGGTCCACACAAATTACTCAGAAATATTCCCCTCCAAATCTAGTTAATTTATGAGCAATACAATTAGCACTTCTAAATATGTGATTAATACTAACTAAAAGGCCATTCCAGGGTTTTTTAATAGTATCCACCATGTCTTTAGGAATGTCATCTGAATCTCCATCATTCTCGAGTAACTCACAGACTGCATTTATCGAGTCACTAAGAATAATCAATTGGTCCAATATCTCCTTGGAAACAAATTCTCAGACCATAGAAAGCAACAATAATCTTACCCTCCACAATAGATCTCGGTCTTGCAATTGGTTTTGCCAATGCCACTCTTATCTTCCCCTTCCAATCTCGAACCAGGCACCAACTCCAAACAGACCAAGATTTTCATTATAGCATACATCAACATCCATTTTAAACACATCTTCTTGAGGCAAAATTCATCTGCGAGATTCTAGTTTGGGACCATATCTCAAATCATGTGCAAACTCCATTCTAGCCATCTTGAAACTCCTTAAATAACCCAAAGCTCTCATCAAACAAATCATTATATTGTTCCCTTCTTTTATCATGTATCTCGAAACAAATAAATCTTCAACATATCTTGTCCATAAATCATGATCCTCCATTTCCATTTCATTTTACATGGCAGTTCCGATGCTACCGCAGAATATTGTCTCCTACCACACTTTCTTCATAGTTGTACAAAAATAAAATGTTTGTGCCGTTGTACTCCAGAATAAATGTCTTATGTTCCGTGGTTTAGAATAATGAATTGATATTTATGTGGGATCAAATTAAAATTGAAGTTGGAATTTGTTATTTTAGGAATAGGTTTAAAATAATTAATATATTATTGTTAGATAAAAAATTCTACTCTATTTTACAGATGTAACAT
Source organism: Plectranthus barbatus (assembly GCA_026898455.1). NCBI lineage: Eukaryota > Viridiplantae > Streptophyta > Magnoliopsida > Lamiales > Lamiaceae > Plectranthus > Plectranthus barbatus. Next base: position 1,419,003 of record JAPKLW010000009.1, on the reverse strand, counting down.
AAATAAGATTGACTACATTGTTCAACTAAGCAATCTCGAAAGCCAGATTAATTTCCAAATCATTTGATGAGAGAGTTGCATGGCATATTCGTTTGAATCACTTGCTGAAGATTATCCAAGTAGCATTTCAACCTCCCCTCCAATCCCGCAATAATTGGATAGTCCCTGCACAAGAATTGAATGGTTTTAACTTTGTGGATTAATTTGAATAAAGTTGGAAGATGATGAAAGAGCGGAGTGTTTTGTGTAAAATGCAGGTAGCTGAAGGCATCGAGTCAGCTCTCGGGCTGGACGAAACGGCATCAAAAATGTACGCAACGATCGACCTCGGACAAGCTCGTGTGGGGCGGACCAGGCTGCTGGAGCAGACGGCCAACCCTCGCTGGTTCGAGTCATTCCACATCTACTGCGCTCACATGGCGTCCGAAGTTATCTTCACCGTCAAAGTCAACAAAGCAGTCGGAGCAGAGCTGATCGGACGAGCTTACATCCCTGCCTCCGAACTAATCCGGGGCGACGAAATCGACACGTGGCTCGAGATCCTCAACAACAGCCGCAAACCGATTGACGGCAAGCCCAAACTGCACGTCAAGCTCCACTTCTTCGACGTGACGCGGGAGCGCTTCTTCGCGCGCGGGCTCAAGACCCCCAACTTCCCAGGGGTACCCTACACCTTCTTCTCGCAGAGGAAAGGGTGCAAGGTGACCCTGTATCAGGACGCGCACGTGCCCGACCACTTCATTCCGAGGATCCCTTTATCTGGTGGGAGAGTCTACGAGCCTCACCGTTGTTGGGAGGATGTATTCGATGCCATCAACAAGGCGCAGCATTTCATCTACATCACGGGGTGGTCCGTGTACACGGAGATCACGCTGGTGCGGGACATGCGGCGGCCGAAGCCCGGCGGCGACATGACCCTCGGGGAGCTTCTCATCAAGAAGGCCAACGAGGGAGTGAGGGTTCTGATGCTGGTGTGGGATGATAGGACCTCTGTTAGCTTCTTGAAAAGTGATGGATTGATGCTCACACACGACGAGGAGACGGAGCAGTACTTCCGCGGCACTCAGGTGAACTGCGTGCTCTGCCCGCGGAATCCGGATGATGGGAAGAGCTTGATCCAGGACATTGCCATCGGGACGATGTTCACGCATCATCAGAAGACGGTGGTGGTGGACAGCGAGATGCCCAATGGGAACTCGGAGACGAGGAGGGTTGTGAGCTTTGTGGGTGGGATTGATCTCTGCGATGGGCGGTATGACACGCAGTTTCACTCCCTTTTCAGGACTCTAGCCACCACCCACCACGACGATTTCCATCAAGGGAACATCGAGGGCGCCACCATTCACAAGGGTGGGCCGAGGGAGCCGTGGCACGACATACACTGCAAGCTGGAAGGCCCTGCTGCGTGGGACGTTCTGTTCAACTTTGAGCAGAGGTGGAAGAAGCAGGGTGGGAAGGACCTTCTTTTGAATATGAATGAGCTTCAGAGCATAATCATACCTCCATCCGCAGTCACATTCCCTGATGATCACGAGACCTGGAACGTGCAGGTGTTCCGCTCCATTGACGGTGGTGCGGCCTTCGGATTCCCCGATGAGCCCGAGGAGGCGGCTAAGTCTGGCCTAGTAAGTGGAAAGGACAACATCATTGATCGGAGCATACAGGATGCCTACATCCACGCTATTCGCCGCGCAAACAGATTCATCTACATTGAGAATCAGTACTTCCTAGGCAGCTCCTTCTCATGGAACTCCAAGGATATCAATGATGCAGATGTTGAGGCTTTGCATTTGATCCCAAAGGAGCTGGCGCTTAAAATCTGCTGCAAGATCGAGGAGGGACAGCCCTTTAGAGTGTACGTCGTGGTCCCGATGTGGCCTGAGGGCTATCCCGAGAGCCAATCAGTCCAAGCTATCCTGGACTGGCAGAGGAGAACAATGCAGATGATGTACACAGACATAATTGAAACCCTCAAAGTGAAAGGGATCATAGCCAATCCCAAGGATTACTTAACCTTCTTCTGCCTCGGCAATAGGGAGGTCAAAAAACCCGGTGAATACGAGCCGCCCGAGAAACCAGAGCCAGCAGACTCGAACTACGCCAGAGCTCAAGCAGCTAGGAGAGGCATGATCTATGTCCACGCCAAGATGATGATAGGTACGTACATTGTTACAATTTCTTTCAAAATTAATGTAGTAATGATGCTATATAGTTAGTAGTAATAACTAAGTAAGTAAGAGTTGTGACAGTGGATGATGAGTACATAATAGTGGGGTCAGCCAACATCAACCAGAGATCGATGGAGGGGTCGAGGGACTCAGAGATCGCCATGGGGGCGTACCAACCGCACCATCTGTCGAGGGGCCGGATGCCGGCGAGGGGCGATGTCCATGGCTTCCGGATGGCGTTGTGGTACGAGCACATGGGGATGCTGGACAACTCGTTCGCCCTTCCGGAGAGCTTGGAATGCATCCGGAAGGTGAACAAGATAGCCAATGCCAACTGGGACCAGTACACCGCCGACGAGCTCGAACGAGACCTGCCGGGACACTTGCTCAGCTATCCGATAGGGGTGGCGGAGGATGGGACCATATCACACCTGCCGGGGACTGAGCATTTCCCGGATACCAAGGCTCCGGTTCTTGGCACCAAGTCGGCTTACTACCCTCCAATTCTCACCACTTGATTATTGTGAGGCTTTATTTGTGATGTTGCTTTGCAGTCGTGTGATCACTAATAAGTGGTGGCTGCTTATCGTTCACCTTCGTCTTCGATCCGACTGAAATGTTTCTCAAGTATTCATAAGTTTTTATTACAAGATTTTATGTAATATTAATCCTCAGGCTTTGGTTCATCATCTCTTCCTAAGTAGCAAACTCAAATATTTGTGTTGGTTAGTTAGTTTAATAGTATTTGACGTTATAATTTTTTTGATTCACAATTCTATTGTGAATTGGGGTTATGAGATCGGTGTCCACGGTTTGGCCAAAATCTGACGGTACCAATCAAACTTAATTAATTTATTTGATTTGACTAGTTTAAGAGAACTATATTGGCTGGTTTGAGATTTTTAGAACTGGATGATTTGGTTTAACTGAAATTTTGAATGGTGAAATCAACCGTTTTGGTCGGACCAACCGATAAAATTATTTTAAAAATAATACTCCTACTATTCCGGGTCATTAGCCCTATTTTGACCGGTCACAGTAATCAATGTTTGTAAGTGTAGTGGAATTAATATTTTATTGATGTGAGGAGATTTTTTTCCATTTTAAGAAATGAGACTAATTACATGGGACAAACGAGAATGGAAAATGAGACTAATAAGGCAGGACAGATGGAGTAATAATTATTACTCCCTCCGTCCTGGGACAGTCGCAATGTTTTCCTTTTTGGTCCGTCTCGGGACACTTGCAACGTTTCCATTTTGGGTAAGTTTTAACAACTTAATTACTCACTAATCATACTTAATTAAAACATTTAAATTCCATTTTTTTTTAAAAAAATTAATATTTTAATTTTTGAAAATAGAAATAAAACTAAATTACCCTACCCCACCCCAACCCACCCACTACCTACTCCCACCCCAACCCACCCTCTTCTCATTTTCATCCAACCCTAATCTTGCGCCGCACCTTCGTCTTCTTCGTCCATGTCGTCGATGGCTTCCTCCGACGGCTGGTTCAGTGCACGTCGGAGACGAAGCAATGCGCGGCCTAAATACTGCCTCCCATCACCCCGTATCTCCTATTTCTCGTATTCGGGCTCCGAAAACCCTAAATCGGAACCAACACTACAAAAAAAAACTATGTCTACTGACAATAATATCAGTGACATTTAAATTTTTGTGGCTAAAAATACATTTATAGTAACAACTATGCATTTTGTCACAAAAAGTACAATTTGTGACAATTTTAGTCGCGGATATTTATCGTCACTAAAGCTAGTGACAATGATATTTTTGTGACTAAACATATATGTATTGCAACAATAAATTCTTTCGTCACAAAAAATATGATTTGTGACAATTTTATTAGCTGCGAATATTTATTGTCACTAAAGTTAGTGACAATAATATTTTTGTGACTAAACATATATCTATTGCAACAATAAATTTAATCATCACAAAAAATATGATTTGTGACAATTTCATAAGTTGTCAATATTTATTGTCACTTACGTTAGTGACAATAAATTTTTTGTAACTAAAAATATTATTTTAGCTACAATTAATTTTTTTCATCACAATTTCTTTTAAATTTGCGATAATTTCATATGTTGTTAGCATTTAACGTCACTAAAACCAGTGACAACAATATTTTTTTGTTACTAAAATAACTTTATAGTGACAATAACCAAATTAGTCACAAAAAATTATAAATAGTGATAATTTAATATATTATCACTGAATTCGACAACAATATTATTTTTGACGATGTTTTAACAAAATTTCAAAATTTAATAAACTTCATTAGTTCATTATTAATGACTTTTATAAGCTATCAATTTGCTTTTGTTTACGTAATATCTAAAACTTTTAAAATTTATGAAAATCTATTTCAAACCTCCAAATTGAAGAAATTATATCCTATATCATGTTCTATTAAGTAATTTGATCTCCACCAACTTAACACTATTAAGATTTCATTACATTTTTGGTTAAGACTATTATTATATTTACCCATTTTAAAAAAAATTCTTAATGTGGCAATTAAATAGCAATTGAATATTGACTTTATATATTTAAGTAATTAAATTATATAAATATTTGTATATAATTAATAAATATTAAAGAAAATTTAAATTTAATCATATTTAAAATATAATTGAAGATTATATTACTATATTAAAAATTAATCTGTTTAAAGGTAATAAGATTCAAAATGTGTAATTAAGTTAAAATCAATTTGAATTAAAATTTTAATTATATAATTTAAATAAATACACGCAATTAACTAAGATTATTAAATTTTTAACGAGTTTACATATTCAAAATATTAAATTATTCATAAATTTTAAATTATTTAGTTAAATTATAATTTCAATTCCATAATTATGTAAAATTTATTTTAATATAAATTAAAATCTTACGTTATAAATTTTTTATTAAAATTTATTTTTTATTCAAATTTAATTATTACTATTCTCATAAATTAAAAAATTACTATCACTTCGACACATTCTAAATAATGAAAAAAAAAATATTGTGTAGCAGTTTTTAATATAAAATTGTATAAAATTTTATTTTATCAATAATTACATTTTACTTTTATTTCTTAGAATTCGCTGATGTGGTAGTAGTTTTTTAATTTATAAGATTGTAAGAATTAAATTTATAAAGTGTGAAAGAGATTTCATAAATTTATTAAGTTTAGATAGATAGACACTATTTCCTTATATATATTAATTATCCAAAATATTAATAATTAATCAATTGGTGCAGTGGATGGATATAAAGGATTGAATTAAGAGGTAAATGGTTCGAATCCTGTTAGAAGCATTAATTATTAATTTTTTCTATGATTATGAGCAGGGTCCTAATTATTCATAGGTGCGGCGCGGTGCGATGATGGCTCGGTGTTGGCGGTCCTGATGGCTCGTGGGGCGGCACAATACCGGTGGATTCAGCTGATGGTTGGTTGCGGCTCGGTGGTGGTAGGCTAAGTGTGGTTCAATGGTTGGGTGTGGTGCGGGTGGTTAGCTGTGGCTCGATGACGTTGGCGGGCTAGGTGCGATGAAATAGTTGGGTGCGGTTCAAGGCATTGTGGCTTGGTGGTGTGAGCGACTGACGGTTAGGTGCGGTGTAGGTGGGTTCAGACGATCTGGTCATTGTGGCTAAAAGATGTTTATTTAGTGACAACACATATGTGTGACTATATCATGATATTTTAGTGACGACAAATTATGCTACTATATTATAAAGTTTTAGTGATAATTATTATAGTGGCTAAAACATGTTTATTTAGTGACAACACATTTGTGTGGCTATATCATGACATTTTAGCGATGATTATAGTTTGTAACTAATTAATAGTGAATTAGTGAAGAAAATTGGAGTCACAATAAAATAGAGCAATAGTGGCAACTATCGTAGTTCGTCGCTAAACCCTTTAGCCACTATTCAGTAGCCACGACTGTAGGGTTTTTACGTGAACCGAATCACCAAAACCAAACTGAACCGGATCGATCTATGGATATTGCCCATAATTAATTTCTCAAAACCCTAGCATGCTCCTATGAATTTAATACGAAGAATTGTGGATCGAGAGATTTACCGAAGTTCTGTTCTCCAGATCAGGTCTTCAGATCTGTGTCCCGGTGCTGTTCAGATCTACTACTGGTGAGGACTCCGTAGATCTGTGGCTTGAGCAGGACCAGAATTCGAAAATTCTCCTCCTTTCCCTTCTCAAAAACGGCGCCCCCTCTCTCTCTTAGGTTTAGGGTTTTTCAACTATATTATGACTTATGAGAGAGAGCTGTCTATTTATAGACCTAGGGTTGGAAACCCTAATGGGCCATTTTGGGCTCAATTCAGAACACTTGTTGGGCCAGACCTGAGACCTAATGCAAATAATAAAGTGGGCCTATAAATTAATTAATTCCCATGTCCACAACCCAGGACACAATTAATTAATTAATATTATTAATTAATTAATATTAATTCTTTTTCACCACAGAATTAATACTAACCTACCCCTTTATTACCACGTTGTGAGAACGGGTTGCATTAATTGAGAATCCCCATATTTAAGGTTACTGGACATTCATTAATTAATCGGAGCCTCTGACAAGCTCTAACTACAATTAATTAATATCTTATTATTCCTGAGTAGTACCACTCAAACCTTATCACTCGTGCCTGAACTTAATCAGCCTGCAGGACTTTGGCACGATGAATGTTATTGAGCTCCTCAGTGAATGTCCCCATCCTATTACTCGGATATGGTTACCTAAGTTCAGTCTCAGGCGGTACTACACGAACTGCTGTTACCCAAGATGCGGATATACGAGCACGTTACTTAGGCTCTCCACCATAGCAAGTCAAAGAAATAGTTAACCCGTGCAAACCCCTGAACCTTCGTTAGGGTTTGGACTCAATCAATATAACGAGATCTTTTATTCGCTGATGTCAGACAGACGAATATATCTCATTGCGGTCCATCAATACGCCACCTCTGCGTACCAGCATGTCAAGTAACCAAGACAGACTACTTATTCCGACAATGCCGCAGCCATCCGGACAGACGTATCCTCATACGCTGTCTCGGCTGTGATCAAGGTTTATGTCTCACTAGGTCAAGTGATCATACTATCTTATGTGATCTACAACACGCCGTATGATCGTCCCTATCGGTGAGACAAGAGGATACCATTGTTCATACATGTACGATTGTTAACAAATAGGAGAAATAAATCGTTGTATACTCATTGTAATAAATGCTTTCAGTATACAAAACCCATCAATCTCCCACTTATACTCAAAGCATAACTAAGCTATTATAGAGTATACAGTCCGTCTATCTAGTCTGTTGTCTTTAACCACTATCAGTGGTCGGCATCCACCTCAGACCCAGCTCACGAATATGTCTTTCGTAAACTTTCTGCGGCAAGCTCTTTGTAAACGGATCAGCAAGATTGTCAGCAGTGTCAATCTTCTTAATCAGCATATCGCCCCTCGATACGATTTCTCGTATGATATGGTACTTTCTCTTTATGTGATTGCTTGCCCTGTGAGACCGCGGTTCCTTTGAGTTTGCCACCGCACCAGAGTTATCACAATAAATTGTGATGCTCCTCGGCAAACTCGGGATCACGCCCAACTCTAAATGGTAGTTCCGGAGCCACACCCCCTCTTTCGAGGCGTCGGAGGCGGCGACATATTCCGCCTCCATGGTGGAGTCAGCAATGCATTTCTTCTTTGAGCTCCTCCAAGATACAGCTCCACCTCCCAGGGTAAACACATAACCTGAGGTCGATTTCTTCTCATCCTGGTCCCCTTGGAAATCCGAGTCTGTATAACCCACAGGGCACAGATCCTCACTTTGATAAACTAGGCAGAAATTCCTAGTTCTCTTCAAATACTTGAGGATATGCTTTACAGCAGTCCAGTGCGCCTGTCCAGGGTTAGACTGATATCTTGCTACCATGCCAACGACATAACAAATATCTGGCCTGGTACACAGCATCGCATACAATAGACTACCCACTGCCGAAGCATATGGTACAAGACTCATCTCGTCTTTCTCCCGCTGTGTCTGAGGACACTGCCCACTAGAAAGACGAACGCCATGTCTGAAAGGTAGTAAGCCTTTCTTGGCGAGTTGCATGCTGAACCGGGCTATCACAGTATCCACATAGGATGCCTGGGATAAGCTCAACATTCTTCTCTTACGATCTCGTAAGACCTTAATCCCAAGAATGTAGCCAGCTTCTCCCAAATCCTTCATTTGGAACTGTTCGGATAACCAAACCTTGATTTCGGACATCACTCCCTCGTTGTTTCCAAATAAGAGTATGTCATCAACGTATAGTACAAGGAAGACCACGCTCCCACTGACACAAAGTCGGTAAACACAACTTTCGTTTTCCAACTGTGCAAATCCATAGGATTTAATCACATCGTTGAAACGTAAGTTCCACGACCTTGAAGCTTGTTTAAGTCCATACAAGGACTTCCTAAGCTTCCAGACAAGATGTTCTTCGCCCTTGCTTATGTAACCCTCGGGTTGCTGCATATAGATGTCCCTACCTTCTTAAAGGTAACCGTTTAGAAAATCGGTTTTGACATCCATCTGCCAGATCTCGAGGTCCATATGCGCAGCTATGGCAAGAAGTATCCGGATGGATTTGAGCATGGCTACGGGTGAAAAGGTTTCGTCATAATCAATGCCCTCTTTCTGACTATAACCCTTTGCCACCAGCCTGGCCTTGAAAGCCGTGATCTTTCAATCCGCCCCTTTCTTTCTTTTGTATACCCATTTGCACCCTATGGCCCTAAAGCCATCCGGCAAATCAGTTTTTGGTATACATCCATAGCAGTTATGGATTCAATTTCAGAATCCATGGCGACACGCAATTTGGCAACATCCTTGTCCTGCACTACCTCTTCGTAAGTCAATGGGTCAAAGTCCTCATGTCCGTCTTCCGGGCTCAAGTCCGAAGACTCACCCACAAACATGTACCTTTTCGGTTGGAAAATAACTCTCCCACTGTGACGAGGCATCGGTGCCGTGTCAGTAGTAGGTGCAGTGACTTGTGGTCCTGCACCTTGCACTGAAGAACGTGCCTATGGTGTTGTACCTCTCACAGGTGCACCCACATCTACACGTTCCCCTTCCCTTGGAATTGCACTCTCGTTCTCAATTTCTTGAAGAACGATATCACTCCTTGACCTGTGATTACTCACATACTCGTCCTCCAAGAATCTAGCGTTGGTGCTAACAACAACTCTTTGACTCTCAGGACAGTAAAAGTAACCACCTTTCGTTTGCCTGGGATACCCTATGAACAACATTACTTTTGACCTGCTTTCTATCTTATCAGGTTCCTTTGACAGTACGTGTGCCGGACAGCCCCATACTCTAAACTTGCACAAACTAGGTTTGCGACCAAGGAAGAGCTCAGAAGGCGTCTTAGGAACTGATTTAGAAGGCACCACATTAAGTACGTATGCTGATGTCTCCAATGCGTAGCCCCAAAACGAAATTGGTAAGTTTGCATAACTCATCATTGACCTTACCATCTCTAGAAGAGTCCTATTTCTTCTTTCAGCTACACCGTTTTGCTGGGGAGTACCCGGTGCAGTCCACTGGGATGTAATCCCATTTTCTGACAAATATTGCAGGAACTCGTTACCGAGGTATTCGCCACCGCGGTCCGATCGCAGCGACTTGATAGTTTTCCCGACCTTCTTTTCTACCTCAGCCTTGAACTCTTTGAATTTCTCAAAGCATTCAGACTTGTAGCGAAGCAGGTAAACGTATCCGTGCCTTGAGTAATCGTCAATGAAAGTGACAAAGTACTCGTACCCTCCACGAGCCTGAGTGGACATCAGGTCCACATAGGTCAAAATGGATCAATTCCAACACTTCCTCTGCTCGAGACTGACTAGCCTAGAAAGGCCTAGTTGAAATCTTGCCCTCGATGCAGGATTCGCAGACTTGATAAGGTACAGCCCGGACTAAGTCCAATGTACCGTCATCTGCAAGTCTCTGAATCCGCTTCTAGCTGATGTGACCCAGTCTCAAGTGCCAGAGATATGTAAGATCCTCATCAGAAGAAGTAAGTTTTCTCTTCCTAGGATTATCAATTACGGATGAATTACATGCAATAATTGCGGAAGACTTATGATTACAGTTAACAACATAGAGAGAATTATTCAGCATTCCACGACAGATAACACCGTTATTACCAATGATAGAAACACCACTATCAAAAATAACTGAATATCCATCAACATAAAGTTTGGAAACTGAAATAAGATTCCGCCAAAAATCCGGCACATACAAAACATCTCTCAATGTTAAAATATAATCGTCAAAGTACAAGGTGAAATCTCCAATGGCAGCTGCACTCACTTGTGCTGCGTTCCCCATCGAGATGGTAACCTCGTCATTCTTCAGCACCTTCCTCGGTGTGAACCCCTGCAAAATGTAACAAACATGATCAGTAGCTCCAGTATCCACTACCCACGAATGAGTAGAAACCGATGCTAAACATGTTTCCGTTACAAATGCAAATGACGTACCTTGTCCCTTGGCATTCGGACAATCCACCTTTCCGCATTCAGCACACTCGTTCTTCTTTGGAGTGACCTTGGCTCTCTTCCCCTTCCTAGACTTGCTACCACTACCTGCTTTCCTGAACTTGCTCTCAGCACCGTCATCTCCAACCCTAGAGGTTGTTGAACCAGTGCTAGAACCAGACAGAACAGGTTTCCATGTTCGCATGGTAGACTGCTCCACTACAAGATCCTCAAGCAGCTCATGCAGAGCATACTCTCCCTTTGCAGCAGCAACTACCTTAAAGTCATTAAAGGATTCCGGAAGAGAATTTAAGATAATATCAATCTCGCCTTGCGCACTGATATTACCACCCCGCACAGTGAACTGTCTCATGAGATCAATCACAGACATCATGTGCTCCGTCACCGAACTATCTTCAACCATCTTCTTGCACACAAGATTGTGTACAAGCTTATAGTCGATAGTTCGTTCCACTTTGCCAAAAGCTGTCGAGAGTTCCTTCCAAAGCTCTCCAGCCCTTTCGAGGTGTTCATACTTATGCCTTAACTCTCTAGACAGAGAACCCGTGATGAGCCAAAAGGCAGACTCATCAGCATCCTCCCAACTGTCATAGAATTCAAGCTCAAGTTCGCACACACCTCTTTGAGAGCGCAATAGTGGATCCATGTAAAGAACATGTGCTTGATTTTTCAGATAAAGGATGTGTTTGATGCAGAAACAACCAACCAAAAACACAAGCCATCGCGATGGGACAGCAGCAGACGACGATGATCGAAGCCGCCGCCAACCGCCGACTGCCGCCGCCGCCGGCCAGGCACCGTCGCGCCCAGCACGCCTCGCGCTCGCGCGCGCGTGCGCCCCGCGCTGGCTGCCAAGCCGCGCGGCGCAGCACTGCACCCACGCGCCTGCCGCGCCCCCGCGCCCGCCGTACTGCGCGCAGGCAGCGCGCATCGAGGCCGTTGCTCGCGCCCTGGCCGTGTGCGCCTGCCGCGCCGCCTGCGCCCGCCGTCGGCCCTGCGTTGGCTCCGTCTTCG
>JAPKLW010000009.1:1355574-1382224 GCA_026898455.1 Plectranthus barbatus | reverse complement strand
GTTAATGTAAGAAATGAGAATAAATCTCAGCCTTTGATTTCACAAGATCTGCGGTCATACTTTAATAATTTCCGTCTTCATTTTAACCTCCACGAACTTCATTATTACATATTTAAGGGTATCATTGTCATTTAGCCTGATGGTATCTCCCTCAAATAATTTTCATTTTCATTTTATCCTCCGCGAACTTCATTATTACATATTTGGATCTGTAATTCTTTTTCTTTTCGATTTTTCATAAGATTTCGATTGCCTTTTTGAGTCATCCAATACTCTAAAATTAAATTAAATTTTATTATTATTTAATTAAAATTTCTAATTTAATGAAGTTTTAAATAGATAAAATGAACTTAACATATTCTTCTGAAAAATTGATTTTATTTTTATTTAATTTAATTTTCCTATTTAATGAAGTATAGATGATATAAAATAAAAAGATACGTTTCTAAAAATTTGATTTTTTCTTTTAATGATGTATATAGGAGATAAAATGAAGAGAACTGAAATACTTTTTTCGAAAAATTTATTTTATTTTTACTTAATTTAATTTTTTTCATTTAATGAAGTATAGAGGAGATGAAATGAAGAGAACTGTTTCTAAAATTTGATTTTTTTCATTTAATGATGTATATAGGAGACAAAATGAAGAGAATTGATATAATTTATTCCGAAAAATTGATTTTATTTTTATTTAATTTATTTTATAATGAACAACAATTGAGATAAAAGAATAACTAAGATATAATGAAGAACAGCTAAGATAAAATGCATGTCACGTGTAACATCAAAATTCACATCGAATTTATTTTATAATGAATCACAATTGAGATAAAATGAAGAATAACTAAGATATAATGAAGAACTGCTAAGATAAAATGCATGTCACGTGTAACATCAAAATTTGAATCGAATTTATTTTATAATGATTCGCAATTGAGATAAAATGTAGTATAACCAAGATAAAATGAAGTATATAATACATAAAATGAACAAAACACAACTTTTGCGCCCTGTACGTTCGTAATGACTATGCTACCCTTTAATGAAGTAAAATGAGGATAAAATGCCGCATTTTTTTGTTAAAGCTCTTATGTAATCTGGATCGTTGATGTTGTCAAATCTATGGACGAGATTTATTCTCATTTCTCCTGATAAGGGCTATTCTCACCAGTTCAGCCCCATATATGGGGCTGAACTGGTGAGAATAGCCCTTATCAGGAGAAATGAGAATAAATCTCGTCCATAGATTTGACAACATCAACGATCCAGATTAAATAAAACATTCAACAAAAAATACGGCATTTTATCCTCATTTTACTTCATTAAAGGGCAACATAGTCATTACGAACCAAAGCGCAAACGTTGTGTTTTGTTCATTTGACGTATTATATACTTCATTTTATCTCAATTGTGGTTCTTTATAAAATAAATTCAATGTGAATTATGATGTTACACGTGACATGAATTTTGTCTTAGTTATTCTTCATTTTATCTCAATTGTTGTTCATTATAAAATAAATTCAATGTAATTGTACATCCCCGTAAAAAATGTAATTGTACATCGTTATTTCGTGCAACGAACGAGAATCTACAACCTACATTTTATCTGCACCTTACTTCCTTAAATGACAATATCTTTGCATTTTTTTTACAATACTATCATCCAAATTCTCTAAATTTTCTCCCTTTGTGAGGCTTCATCGTATCAGTACATTCTAGTATAAATAAACCTGAGAACAGATAAAATGAACATCGCATCACCAAACATGAAATTCAATAAAAAGGTTGATGAAATAATCGAAGGTTATTTAAAATGAAGCTAACAAACAAAATAATGAGCGTAATACCAAAACAGATAAATAACACAATACTAAAACTGAAAAACTTCCAAAATTGTTTAAAACAAAAATTCTCTAAACAATATATCAAAAACAGTCTCGTGAAATCATAATCAACAAATATCATCCAAAAACTTCAAACAACTGAAACATATATGATATTCAAACCATAAAAAAATTAACAACCAAAACACACACAACAATTGTCTATGTGTCTCAACTTCTTCTAAAATGCTTCACAATTATTAATATGTTGCTAATATTCCACACCCGATCTCTTAAGTTAATAATGTCTTCTGCCACTTGCCGGAATTCTTTAGCCGCCCTGTTGCTCTTATTCCTTCCTTTGATTTTCAACGCTATTTATGCACAAACAGACTTAATAAATGTCGATCAAACCATCAGAGACAACGACACTCTGGTCTCATCCTTGGGCAAGTTCGCGCTGGGTTTCTTCAGCCCAAGGAACTCCAAGAACCGCTACGTCGGCATGTGGTTCAACAACATTACCGAAACCACAATCGTTTGGGTAGCTAATAGAGAAGCACCACTCACAGATTATATATATGCATTAATGAAGATAAAACGAATACGAAGATGAATCAATATTGAAAAATCTCCAAACTTATTCAATAAGAAATCAAAATCTCATTGCAAATCGCCCAAAAAAAAAAAAGAGGAATTATAGATCCAATCGATCGCACGAAAGAAGGTAAGAAAAATCTAATTGTTGGAAGACATAAGGTAATTAAAACAAGTTAAATGACAATGATGCCCTTAAATATGTAACAATGAAGTACGCGGAGGATAAAATGAAAACGAAAATTATTAAAGCATGACCGCAAATCTCGTGCAATCAATGGCTGAAATGTATTCTCATTTCTTACATTAACATCTATTCTCATTTGAAAAAAAATCTCAGCCATTGATTGCACGAGAATAAATGAAGGTTTTTTTAGAGGATGTTATTTAGATAGAGGTGAGATCATTTGAAAAAAATCTCCATGTGAGAAAAAATAATGAATCTTAACCATTAGATCTAAAAATATCAATGGTTAATATACAATCAAACAACAACTAAAATATAATCAAGCAACAACTAAAACACAACCAAGCAATATTGTAATCAACAATCTGAATACAATGAAGAAATTTTCTCATTTTCTCACAGCAGAATCTTTTTCACTGGATCTGCTCCATATATGGTTTATATTATAATGAGAATAATGCATAATATAGATGAATTCCAAATATTTAATGACGTTTTGAAATAATGATAGTGGTAAAAGTTATACAGCCATACAAAAGTAGGTTGACATTTTCACTTTAAAAGACTATTGGAGTAACTAAATTTTCTTATCCTTACTCACGCAACCACTCATTTCCGACATTCACACCTACTTTTTCTACATTTAATAAAAAAGGGTTACATTTTAATTGATTAGTAATAGACACCATTCATTATACATTTTAGCAATGCATTCAGTCTAAGTAGCCCGTGAAGTCAATCTTCGAGTCCAAGACAAAACCCACTCGAGTTGTTTCTCGAAAACACCCACTAAGAAGCCCATCTTCAATCAAGAACCAGCATATCATAAAGATTTATATCGTGTATATGTAAGATATTTATTAGGTATACGTTCACATTTTGATGGAATAATGTATCGAAACACATTATAAAAGGTCTCCAAGGCTCACAAGGTATTCATTTATTATCATTCATGCTTTCGAGATTTACATATCCTCAAAGCACTCTTATAAAAACACATTTTCGTACTCATAAAATAATTATACTTCTTTATCTTCGTGTTTTGACCTCGATATTTCTTTAGATTTTTGTTGCATACAAAATCATCAAAGACAAGAATAAATATTCTAGCAATACGTACGAATTTGGACTTGTGATCAATATAATTCTTTTTAAGATTTTGTCTTAGATGGGAGAGATTTGTAGTGTTTTTTAAGAAAGTGATTTATAGGGTTTGATTTCAATACTTTACATCATTTGGGTGTTTTGAGAAGAACAATATTATCAGTCCATTTGTTAACATGTTTATGTATACAAAAATAAATACATAATTTAATGCTAAAGCAAATGCTTTCTTTAGTGACAATGTTAATATTGTAACTTTTTGAGTGACTTTATATAAATGACCTTTTTCTCAAAAATAATTAGGAACAATTCATCAAGTAGTGGCGGAATAATTCGAAAATTTACATGGAACGTACATATATAATTATCACATAATATATATTTAATTCTATTCAATGTATATTTCGAAAATTGAATAACATTCCATTTTTTATCAACGAAATTATGATGGTACGTAAGAAAATTTGAATACTATATTTATTTTCTAGTCAAAAGATACTAGTTAGAATCTTGTTGATGATTGTATAATCAAATATATATTATATGATAATTATATATGCATTATTTATTCAATGTACATATGAGGTCTTAAAATGGTTAGTAACTAAAAAAGATCACGCATATTGATTGAAGTTGCACATTAATATCTAATTTTCAAATGTAGCAATAAACAATCTTTAATTTGATTTATAGCGAAGTACACAATTGTGATATTTTATACAATGGAAAATCTCGTGGCCATGATTTCTCTTTCTATAAGAGGAAAAATTAGTTGGATGAATTTATTAATGTTGGTAACAATGTTTATTTTGAAAAAATAATGTGTGGTGAACGTCAGTGGTTTTTTGATAATTGACAAAAACATAAATGCTGTTTCAAAGGGAAAATACTATTCATGATATCCCTATTTATCAATATTAAACCAATAATAGCTTATTAAATAGACATTTATTCATTTTTCCTTTCTGTCCCAAATTTGCTCTATTAATTTAAAGAAGCGTACACATAATATAACCACACATAAGTAGAATTAAAGACTAGATTTAGATAATCTGATCGTTCAAATTTTGAAAACAAAAGTTTAAAATCGAGCTCTATTCCATGTATATTTCGAAAATTGAATTACATTCCATATTTTCTTTTTTATCAACGAAATTAAATACTAGGTAAGAAAAATGTGGGTTCATAAAGTAGAATGAATTAATAAATTACGTAGAAATGAAAAGCCAATGAAAATAAAATACTAAAAAAAATCCTGAGACAGGCAACTGCATCAGTCATCACCCCAAGCCAACTGCCGCATTAAATAAACAAACCATTTTTCTTCTTCGACTCTTTCCCATCAACAACTATTCTCTCTCTCTCTAAACAGTAGAAGAGAGACAAAAATTGACAGATCGTGAGCCATCATCATGTCTTCGATTCTGTCATCACAAGGAGTGGTGTTGGCGACGGCCATGGCAGTTTCTGGCACAGTGATTCTGCTGGCCCTCCGCCTCCAGAAGCCTCCTTCTTCAACTGCCCATTTCTCTCTCCCACCATCTTGCATCATCTCCTCATCAGGTATGATTATCAATCATCTCTCCCATTTTCTCATCCTCCGCAACTTTGCATGGCCCCAAAAAAAAAGGAGAAATTTCAAGTAGATTTCTTTCATTGATCATCAAGAATTATCACTAGGCCTATTGTATATTTCATGAATTCGTCTGTAATATTCCCATGAGAGCTGGTTAGACTTAGACTAAAAGCAAATCGTGTCACACGAGATTCCCTTTTTTTAAGTTTTATGATTAAACTAATACGTGCATAGCATGTATTATTATTATTATTATTATTATTAGTGTGAATTCATTTAATATAAATATAAAAAATTAATATTGGGTGTGGTGTGGTGTGGTGTGGTGTGGAGCAGATGAAGGGAAGAAAAAGGAGAAAAGGAAGAAGAAGAAGGTGCACTTTGCAGAAGACGTGGTGGACCCAATTGGGAATAGTGAAGAATACAGGAAATTGCATTTCAATAAATATTATTCAAATTCAACCACTTTAAAGAAAGGCAGGAAATTGCATCAACAAATGCCAGCCAATAGAGTGGCCCTTTACAATGGAATTCTTAGAGATAGACTCCACAAGCATGCTTTTTCATGTTGATACCATCTTTTTTATTTATTTAAATTAATATTTTCTGTTTTTTTTCAAGAATTTGGCCCCAAATTTAAGGTACGAATTCTCCCGTTGTTAATATGATTTGGGATCGATTCAATCATTAGCTAGTTAGTAGTTATGATTGTATGATATGATATCAGAGTCTGGCTTCGTTTGGAGTCGACACGATAGCAAGAAGTAGGAAGAAGTCGAGAATGATGTGAGGAGGTTGTTGCCCCATATATCTTTAAGAGTTAGGCGACTTCACGTCCGCATTAACTGTTGGAGAGTTGCATATATGCAAGAAAATGAGTTTGGGATTACATGTGATGTGAAATCATATCATATAGATTGCACATGAATATTTTTTGTCATCTTTCAAAACACTTTTTTTCTTCTCTTTTGCTTAATTGGTACCTCAAGAATATGATTTAAATTATCGTGAGAATAAGTTTTTTGGGCAAGTTTGAATGGAACTTAAAATAAACAAATTATTTTGAGTAATGATATCGTGATCAACTATTAAACGTTACTTTTAGTCATATAAAATAATAATAATAATATATACTATTGTATCTTGTTTGGCTCTTGGAAATCTAAGAAGGCCCAATCACATGAATATGTTATGGCTACTATACTTTATGCCAAAACAATTACTTAGTGTGTACATATATATATAAATATAGACTTTAATCTTCTACTAAAGTTAAAGTTTATGCTAAATGAGAATAAATCACAATAGTTGAAATAAAAAAATGTTATTGATTAAAAAAAGCACAACAAATGATAAGACAATTAAGCACAATATATTTTCAGCTTAATTCAGTAATTAAGCATAAAATTTTTGAAAAAAAAATTAATTTGGACCATTGATTTTATATATTGTTGATTTGATGTTAAAATTCATTTTGTATTGAGTAGGAATAAAATCACACCTTTTGTTTATAATTGATTAATGGTCCAAAACTTATTCATACATTATACTTTTGTGTTATATTTTATTTTTATATTAGTTTAGTTAAAAAATATATTTTATAATAATTCATTTTCTTAATTTTAACTATTTATATAATCAGTTTTAGGGCTCAAATTTATTCTTAATTAGTAGACTTAGTTTTAGTATTGTAGTTTTAGAGTTCCATATAAATAGTCAACATTTTATATTTTTTATTGTTAGTTGTTATTTTGAGTCTTATTATTATTAATATACTATATATATATATATATATATATAAAATTTTGGCACGCATGATGTAAGCTAATAAAAGTGTACACACCACTATAAAAAACAATAGTGGCTAGGTGTAATGAGCCAATTCCTCTACCCTTTAACAAATAACAACCGATCTCAATATAGGCCAATTATTGGATGTTGTACATTTTTTAAGATTATATTCTAGTTGAGATTTTTTATTCATTTACCGTCTCCACCACTAAGCTTCCGACACGTGGAATCACCATTTAGTTGGACATTGTCCAATGCAAGAATGGGTTAGGTTTCATTTACAATATTGAATTTCTTACAAACTTTATACATGAATTTGTCTTCATCTTTGTCCTTTGTTATAATTTTAATTATTCTCTTTTCCTCATTTTGACTCCTTCAAATAAAAAATACTTCATATGATTTAAATTAAAAAATGACTATGGAATTTCGGATTTGGTCAAGAAGAAAAAATAGAAATCTATTATAACTTAATACTTTTATCGTAATATATGTACCATTATCTAAATTGAATCCCAACAAATCTGTCATTTGTATTTCAAAAATTGTTCCTGAATCGCCTCACTGCGAACATTATATGTAATTGATTGTGTTCTTTTTTGCCATCAATTTCGAAAGTGGTGAAATACTTTGTGATTGACCAATTTATTAATTATAAATTTAAATTTGTTAAGAACACTTCTTCCCGTTTTAAGAATGTATCCAATTTAAATAATTATGCTATTTTTCATGAATTTTCAATTCTAAAGAACTCAATTTTATGGTAATAGAAGTATACTCTTGTAAATTGCTCATTCTGATACCTCAGATGGGTTGTTAACTAATATTATATATAATATATTTTATCCAACAAGATCGATATTTTAAATTTCCCTTGAATGAAATAGAAGATATTGTCGATTAATAGGAGTACGTCTTTGCTAAATATTGTGAGAAAAATAATTACAAAGTAAGAAAATTGAAAGGATCTCAATTTTAAAATTGGTTTTTGGCTACTTGAAATGAAAATGTATAGATAGAACTTCTATTTTCATTTGTGAAAACAAAACTATAGCTAATTTTCTTTAGTTTGTACTCTTTTCTTTGATTAAGTTCGTGTATTACTTTAACTTGTGAGAACTAAAATGATTTTTTTTTTTCATGAAAACAGATGCTAATTAGAGACCCATTATATTTGAAGAAACTATGACCTCCATAGGAGTCGAAGTTCCTCTAAACTTGTAGCTTTTTTCATATTTTGTCCGTTCAAAATTAGAGCAATTGTAGTGTAAATGGAATTAATATTTTATTGTTAAGTATAAAAAGTTGTCATTTTTAAAAATTGGTAAATTTGATTGGGACACCCGATTTAGTAAATGAGCCAATTCTAATGGGGCTGAGGAGTATTTTTAATTTTAATTTATTCATATATTATATATATTAAAAAATTTAGTTTTTTATTTAAATTTATTTCAAAAATGTAAGTATATTTTTATCTTATCATTTAAGTTAGATTAGTTTTATATATCAAAGTACTATTTAGAAAATTTGTGTTTGCTTTATTCCTTCATATTATTTCTTAGATTTATGTACGAAATCAAAGTGTATAATAACTTATATGTAATAAAAATGAAGTTATACTTTTGTAAATGTTAAATATATTAAAAAGTACATTTTATTAAACATTTATTTTGAACAACTACTAAAATGTATACAAAATTCACATTAAGGCAAAATTAAATTCTTTCTTTCCTTTTAAGTTGGATTAACTTTATATGAGTATGTTATCAATATATAGTTCGATGTTATATATAACTCATAATATAATTATGTTAAGAAAATAATATTGATAGATATAAACTAAATACATTAACCAAAACTTATTTAAATACATATAATCATATATGTGTATTATATAATTATAGATTAATTATTAATTTGCGCAACGTACGTGTGTAAAACTAGTTAAACTATAAATTAAAATCTGAAAAGCTGCCTAATTCATGCATTTCAGCAATTTACACTTGAAATTATTAATTTAAGCTAGGAAGGGAATATGACCAATGAGCTAACTTGTGCTTAAATAAGATGTTACTTTTTTATATAATTAAATAACTTTTATTTTGCACGACTCTAATGTATTTAGTATTTGAGTCGTGCGTCTGAAGCTACATCACTGCACAAAAATGATTAAAAATTGAGAGTTAGGTTAAAATTTAGCAATTAGGTATACTCATTTATATTAAGTCGAATTTCGGAATTTATAATCAAATCAGTCAAGGCTTGTGAGTTTAACCGAATCTTAATTGAGCCTGAACGAGTGTTTTAAAATTATATTTACGTTAAAATGTTCATTTTTTAAATAATTTGATTTGATGACAAAAAAAATATCCTATCAATAATATACTCAAATCAATTTCTTCTTTATAATTAACTAAGTCCATAAAAAACGTGTACGAGTTTTACAAAACTAATAACTTTATATTTCGTTATTTATTAATGAATTTGTTCACAAATCAAATAAATATTAAACAACGTAATTAGGGGTGGATATAAGTCAAGCATGCTCGCGAGCTACTCGGGATCGACTCGAAAATAATTCGAAATCGACTCCATATAAATTGAGTCGAGCTCGAACTACTTGAGTAGTTGTCGAGCTTGAGCCTGAGCTTCATGATATTCGAGCCTTACTGAATTTGAGCTTAATTCGAGCCCAACTCGAGTTTGGCCTCAAGTTAGGTTCACAGACCTTATCTAACTTAATATATTTAAGTTTTTATTAATAAATTTATCATTGAACAATAAATAATTTCATATTTTTATTAAGATCTAAAATAAATTAAAAAAATCGAGCTTGATTGAGTCGAGTGAACTTAATGAGTTTAACACTGAGTCGAACTTGAACTTAAAATTTAAACTTAAACTTGATTATAATTAATTCGACTCAGTTCATGATCACACCTTAACAGAATGGACTGATTGTTAACTTTTTTTTTTTTTTTTAACCGGTGATGGAGCAAAATGGAAAAGTAAAATAAAAAAATTGTTAACAAATACAATAACATAAGATCATCTCAGTGTAGTGGAAAATGACAAAATGGTGCATATTCATGAAATATGCTTCAAAAATTAAAACAAGAAAACATGACATATGCGAATCCAATGTTTCATTAATTAATTTTCATGACCTCACATCTTAATAATATATTTAAATAAGGAAAGCCATTTATATTTTTACGAAAGCCATATTTGTTTAATAAATTTGTTGTCTCAGTCTTGCCACTTTTCTTCTTCTTCACCAGACAAAATTAAATTTATCTTTTTGATAGTGATCATGTGCTCACAATCACTAAATTAATTATTCATAATTTCTGCCAAATAATGGAATAATTTATAATCACTCCATCCACAAAAAATCTAGCAAATTAATAATTAATAAGCTTTTAACCCTTTCACTTCATGACTTGAAATAGAATAGCTTATCATTAGCATTTGATTAGCAATTCAAGATGGATTTATTGGATGATAGCGAAAAATGGTAGGGCTCATGATTTTATGTGTTCAGCCTGACTCTGAAAGATTAAAAAGAAAAGTGATTAAGATAAGGATGATAATAGTTAACCAATAAATATATAATGTTAATCTTTAATTTCATGATTGATCAGTGGTGGTGACGTTCATCGATTCTATTTGTCCTAATATTTGTTTTGTTTATTTAGGAGTTACTATCATTTCATTTAAAATAATTTCCTTAAACACGTACGCTAGTGTTCCTCCACCGCCAAACAAAATCGTACATTTTATTAATATAATAGAAATATTTGGAATGAATTGTAATTAATGTATTTTATTTATTATGGTTCAATTATGATATATAATGGTGTTATTAGAATAGTTAAAAGAAAATAACAAGTAATAATGAACGAATAAGGAGATAATAAAGATAAAATATATAAAATACAACAATAAGATTACATGAGCAAATCATCAATAATTGGAAAATTACAAAATACCTATTATGCCTTATATACATATAAAAAATACCCACTTCTTATAACACATCACAAAAATACTTAAAAATATATTT
Organism: Plectranthus barbatus; assembly: GCA_026898455.1. Lineage (NCBI taxonomy): Eukaryota > Viridiplantae > Streptophyta > Magnoliopsida > Lamiales > Lamiaceae > Plectranthus > Plectranthus barbatus. The sequence goes on along the minus strand of JAPKLW010000009.1, from coordinate 1,371,080 downwards.
ATCTGCCAAAATTTGTAAAATTCAGATTTTTAGGTGTCCTTTATCATAAAAAAATAATTTCGAATTAAATTTTAAAATTTATATTATTTAAGTAAGTTTTTGATCGATTCTGATTTAAAATCTTTCAAAATACCTATAACTTGAAATTTTGGATTTTATAAATTATAAAAATATGTAGGATTTCATTTCCTTTTTCCCAAAAAAATAAATTTTGAATTATTTTTGAAGATCCTATATGATTTAATAAATTTTGAAATATGGACCTAATTCCTACCCAATTTTGACCAAGTTTGAGTTTGACCTAATTCCTACCTTAATATTTATTACCCGATTCCGATCTTAATAATTTATGATATTGATACAAATAAATTGTATTTAGGGATAATCCGACCTCAACACATTTTTACTTTATTTTTTAAGATTAAAATTATATTCTTGCGGTAAAATATATTTAGTATATATATATTTTAATAATCTCATCATCATTACAACAATGATTGCATCCATTTCCGGCTTAAACAAATTCCAATGCTAAAAATTGTAGTTTTGAATATTTTTGTAATGTGTTATAAGAAGTGGATATTTTTATGATGTGTTTTATAAACTTGGGTATTTTAAAATACTTCCACATAAACAAAAACAATAAGCTTATCAGAGCTAGGCAATGTTATTGGTCCCAAATTAGAGTTAATTATAATGCACAATGGAAATTTTATGTAATCTTGGACTTCACAAGTTGGTTATTAGTTACCAGCTTGTGTTTCTCAAAATTGGTTGTTTAGTGAAAGTTTATACTCAGTCCGTTTTCAGTTATACTCTAACACTTACAATTTTTTGGGTTTTAAATCCAAGAAAATGAGTAAATGAAGCAATATATTCAAAATAATTTCGGTGCCATACATCCTACGTCCTCTCTTCTAACAAAAAATCTGGAATATACTATGTCATTGGTTATAAAAGTGTAGAATGATATGTTGCTAGTTGTTAGAGGCCAATGTCTGCCAGTTCACAAGCGCACTCACCTATGGAGTGAGGACGCACCTCACAGCCTTCTAGAAGGTCGTGGGGATTTTGAGTTCTTATCGAAACTTGCCAGCTAGCAGTATACACCTGTGAGAGTTAAGTACAGGAGAAGTAGTTAAACCTCGTGAAAGTAAAAAACCAAGAAAATAACACTAGCAAGAATGCTAAGTGTCTCGTGTCTAAAATGACACACGGTAGCTGGTAAGTCAACTTAGATTACTTGAAAGCTTTGAGTTGTAAATCATGCAGACTTTCGTTGCTTTCGTGAGTTTTTGGTTTTAGTAACCTTCTCCACTTGAATGCTTCCTCTATTTGTAGGCAACTTGGATAGGTTTGAAATAAGAGCCCTTGCCAGACACGAGAGATCCATCCAATTAGCGTGTCTCTCTTTTTATGAGTTTGCGCGTCATTCTACAACTTTACTTACTGTTGTGGATATTTTTTTGTATGGATTTGAGGAGACCAAGAACAATTTAATCAGTGATATAGAAAAACAATACGAATTATAGTAGGCGGAAATACTGATATTGATTGTTGAGACGAGTACAATAAAATGGAAATAGAAGAATCGAACAAGAAATGAAATAAACAAGGTGGATCGTGCTATATCGAACTATGACTCGTTTTAATTCTCACTTTGCTCATCGTTCCCAGATTATGTTCTTCCAGAAATATATATAGCCATTTTTGGAATAACGCTTCCTTTTGAACTCCGTGATTTCCGCCGAACTTTATTATTGATTTATCCGTTTCACAATCAGAAGATCCGTTCTTCCTTATTTAAGCACGCTTTAAATGTCGAGCCATAAATTCAAATCTTCACAGCTCGACGCCATAACGTTCGACCCGTATTGTCGACCTATCATAGTGGGCCTCATCCTGAGTTTAGGCCCAAGGCATCAAAACAGGCTACTTTTTAATGGGCCGCTTTCGGGCTTCAAAATATCGACCTCGACACTTACAACGATAGGTAGTCTCGCAGGCTTTTGTTAGAACTGTCATCAACCAGTCCAAGGAATATCTGCTGGTTGATTTATTGGACGAACAAGGTTTAAGGATCCGCAACTTAAAGTTTTCATTACTTAAAGTCTGGGCTTGAAAAGAATACACTTGTCTTGTGAGTAAAAATAATTCCTTGCCAATAATGAAGGTGGGTTCTTCTCTTATAAACACAAAGATAGGACCCGTTCCAACATTCTAAGCTTATCTAACCCTTGAGGAAAACTCGATGCCTCGGTCTTTTTTGTAACAACTCGTAAGATTGTTGCTCAATCCTAAAAAATCTTAGATTTGGTTAGGGCTGATGTGGCGAGTGGACGATATGCTGGAACTTGGTGGCCATGATTCGAATGGGCCTGTACTACTGCTGGTTGTTCTTAACGGGCTTGCTTGATGGTCATGTAATGTGGGTTGTTATGCCAGATTTGGACAAGTGGACTGGGCCTATATTCAACATTATAGATTATATATATTAAGAAAAAATTCATAAATACTCTTCCATAATTCTATAGAAACAAGTGATTGAACTAAAATATTGATTATACTCGTGATATTTTTGTAATTATTAATCCATCTATGTTGTGTGATGTTGTGCCTGTTTCACCAATCACATTTCCGAATATTAATTCATATTTAATACATATCTTATACAAATCAACTATATCAAAACTAAGAACATTATAAAATTCTAATAACTAATATGTATAAAAGATACCAAAATTATGTAATTAACCGATAATAAATTTAATAGAACAACACATGTTATTGATACAATTCATAATATATTATCTTTTAGTAAAAAAAAACACATTTGCTTATTTATTCAATTAGATTTATACAGTTTATATTACATAGGTATATCCTTATTTAGTTTTTTTTATATATAATTTTAAAATTTAAAATACTTTACTCATATATGTAAAATAGATAAAAATATAATTTAAATATAATTACATTCTCTTATATTATGATTTTAAATACATATAAAAATTATTTTGGTGCAACGTACTATAGCAAAACAACTACTTAGAATAGTTACTCTTAATTTTTCATATTTAAAATATTATCATGGATCCGGTTGAGTCGAGTCGGACTTCTTTTCTTTTAGAAAATATTTTTAACAAATGATAGTATATATATTCCATTGAGGTACTATTTGAGATGAAAGAGGGACTCTTGGAACTTAAAGAAAATAAGATTAAAAACTTATAAAGCAATATAATAATGCAATTAGATTATGAAAAACAAAGCGTGGATATTGATATTTTGCAGAGTACAAGTATAATAGAGGGGAAACTCGGGTTCAAAATGACCTACCAACTCCTCTTTTATAGTTCAAGAGGAGTCGTTACAACCCTAGAGAGTTCAGGGGTTAGTTCCTATTTCTTCGGAGGTCGTTGCTGGAGGTTGGTGTCTGCGTCCTTTTCAGAGGTTGTTACTGGAGGTTGGCGGTTGTGTCCTTTTCACAGATTGTTGGTCTAGGATTCCCCAACGATCCTCAGATTTATGCATAATACATTTTTTATCACTCAGCTTCCTCCAATTTGCACGCAATCTGATCCTTATCTCCTTGGCCTCCTCCGGGTAGGTTGCACGTATTGGCTTCGTGGCTCCTTGCTATGGGGAGGACTGGGTCGTGTTCTATTATGATGACGGGTAGATTGTGGGGGTCTTCACTAGGACCCTTGTTTTAGGTATTGATGTAGAAATCCCACATTTAATTTGATGTTTTGATGTGTCAAGAACTGAATACCAAGGTTAGTTCTTAGAGTTATTACTTCATGTAATCCTTGTATAGGATAATCGAGTTGTAATAGTTTGGGTTAGGAAAACCACCAAAAACTGTAGAACAATTTTTGAGGACAAAACTGTCAGGACAGAGGGTCCGAAGAAAACTGTGAAGATAGTTCAAGAAGCGACATGCGAAGAAAACTGTGAAGACAGTCTTATGAAGCAACATGCGAGAAAACTGTGCAGATAGTTTTAAACTGTCAAGGAGACAACAACGATGAAAACTGTGGACACAATTTTCATAGAGAAACTGTCGAGAGGTGCTCACAGTTTCAGACCAACATAGTTTCACACCAAATTGAACACGTGAAAAGCAAGAGGCAAAACAGTCATAAAGAACATTGAAGACTCAATGATAAGGAACAAAGATACACTCAGTTATGATTACAGTACAACGTTGTTCAACTCTGACACAACAGGACAAAACTGTCTCTGCAAAAGTATGTCAGTGTTCAGATGAAGGCAGAGAAACAGGTCTGCTTTACAGAAAAGTATGATCATTGATTGGACACCATTCGAATTGTCTCTACCGGCTACTTTCTGAAGAATTCAACTACAAATAGCAGAAGGACCAGAGAGACAAAATATACAACACTTCCGAACCTTGCCATTACTCTGCCGAATTTAAAGCTCAAAGCATTAAAAGCTTACAATCGAGAAGGCATTAAATCTGTGGTTCATTTATTGAACACGAGACATTATTGCTTAAGGAATCATCTGTGATTCACCGTGTGACCTTGAGAACACGAGGATTAAGTCTTTTGACTTAGTCTATTTTCTTGGTGTTCTTACTTTTCAAGTAAGAACACAATAGCCTAGTTCTTAGTCGACGAATAGCTTCTTACGGGCTTTTGCAAACATTCGAGTGTTCTGGAAAGAACTCAACCATCCATCCACCGGAGAAGGAGAAAGGAGGATTGTCCTCAATCCATTTCCGATGACTGCCAGTTCTGAGAAGACTTCAAGGTGCTACCTAGCTTCGAGGAACTGAAGAAGGAATGAAGATCATCTACCTGGGCGAGTGATCCAATTTGCTGCAAACGGTGGTTTTCGTGGTGATTGGCTATAGATCGTGAGGAGTGTATACTTTATTTTCTTAGTGAATTACCGGATTAAATTCTGAAGAGTGGACGTAGGACTTAAGGCTCCAAACCACTATAATATCCTGTCTCATTTACAATTTTTGTTAACTTTATCTTTACACAGTTTTCAACTGAGTTTTGAAACCTCAACACTGATCACTGCTATTTCTAACAGATTAATTATAATAACAGCGGCAAATAAATTTGTAAACCCTAAGGTTATTAATCCAGGGGAATTGTGTGGGGAAATTATCCTATGTACTAATTATGATCCTAAGATTCATTGTTTGAGAGATCCAAAATCAGGGTTTTATAAAAGTAAAGAAAACAATGCAGAAAATTAAAGTAGTTTGGAAAGCAAATTTAAAGGAACACAGATTCTAGGGAAGAATTCTTATTATGGATGACATGTAGGAATCAATTAATTTAACAGGTGGAATACTGCAACAATGCTATATTTCCTTGTTTGGCAAATATAACCTAGATTACTAACTGTTGGGAAATTTGGCTAAGTTTCCTCTCCCCAGTAGCTACTTGTTTAGATTCTAGTTTGGTGTTTTGGTGGATCAAATCCTAAGTCCTACCAGCGTCAGTTGTCTCTAGATAGCTCTAGATCTCAAATGTAAAGTCCTGTTTAGGTCTTTTGAGTTGTAAGTCGCAGCTGATCAAGACTCATGCTGGCTACTGTTCACCAGCATGAGATGTACTTACCAGTTGAGAAAAGTCTCACCAGCAAGCGACTGACAAGACTCGTGCTGACACTGTTCATCAGCATGAGAAGAGCTAATGACTGGCTACTGTTCACCAGTTGGGAAGGTTTTCATCAGCAGGGAGCTGACAAACCTTATCAGCAGAATAGGTGTTCTCACTGACACTGTTCACCAGCGGTGAAGCCACCAGTCATGGGAGATTCCAAGAGTTAACATCAGACAAATTGGTAGACTTAGATTGTACCAATGCAAGTCACCAGCAGAGACTTGCCAGTACAAAGATCACCAGAATGTTCTACCAGTCGGATGTTACCAGCAGAATTCAAGATTCGCTCTCCCAGAGTCTTAGAGACAAAAAGAAGATTCGTCTGAGGAATAAACTGACAAAGTATGACTTTAAGGGAGGATACCTTAAAGTCTATCAGTTCAAGACACCAGTTCCGATTCCTCGTACTGACGAATAGTGCCGTTCTGACATAAAGAGATCAATGTCAGATAAAGTGGACAAAAGCATGGCGCTTTCCGGAAATTCCTACCTGCCGCCGTCAGAAGGACATGCGACGACAGAGACCTTTTCCGGATGAGTCCAAACGGCTAGAAATTTGAATGGGATCCTGCGTCTATAAATAGGACGGAGCTACCAACATTTAAGAAGCTTGCTTCATCAACATTCAATACTCTTGACCTACCTAAAGACTCAGAATTTATTACGCTCAAGCAAGCAAGCAAATCTTTCGAGGCTTTACTTAAAGCTTTTCCGTGTGTTGATTTATTCAAACACGAGACTTCAAGCTTCCAGCTTGTAAGTTACAGATCTCGTTGGTGTTCTTTCTCTTCTGAGGAAGTTCACAGCAGCTCTTGTGCCAGCCAGCACTTGAGTTATTACGGGCTTTTTGCCGTATTGAGAAGACACGTTCTTGGGAGAACTAAACACCCACGCAGTCAGCTAAGGAGGTTGAAGTGACGTGCTCGAACTCCACCAGCTGATCAGAGTTGAAGAAGGACAAGGCCGGGAGCGGTTGATCTAGTGAACTGGTGGACGAGGCATTCACCAGCTAGAGATAGATCGTAGGACGCTTGTACCCGATTACTCTTAGTGAAATTTCCAGTGCTACGACTGGAGAGTGGACGTAGATCAGTTGATCGAACCACTATAAATCCTTTGTCTTTTATCAGCTTTCTGCATTTCATACTGATTTAAAACCCAGCACCCAAGTGCTGGTGTATATCATGAAAACTGATATAACTGTGCAAACAAGACCTAAAAATATTCCAAGTCTTGAGCTACCAGCTGACGAGCCAGTTGCCAGTCAGCTGAGTACTCAGAGTGCCAGTTGACTTACCAGCTGACAAGGTCCCAGTCAGCTGAGTAACCAGCAGAGCGCAAGAAACGAACTAACACAGTTTAAGCTGCCAAGTTATACCCTGATAATCCGGGACCAACAAGTGGTATCAGAGCGAGGTTCTTATAGACCGTTCGTATCTGAGTCGCTTAGGACCGTGATCCACGTTTCCTTGCGCTCTCTTCTTTTTGCTTGTCTGTTTGATTAGCTCAGGTACATCAAGATGAATATTCCGAAGCTACTCGACTACAAGTCTGTGAAGCATGATACATGGCGAAAGAGGACTCTTATCTCTCTAAAGAGCATTCATCCAGAGATGAAAGATGTGCTAGAGACAGGGCCGATTGAGATCACCAAGATTCAGCACCAGCTAGGAGATCGTCCAGCTGCCGTGATCCCAAAGCCCCAAGACGAATGGAATGCTGAGGACAGGAAGCGGAATCAGTTGGATTCCATTGCTCATGAACTGATCCTGGCATGTCTTCCAGAGTCATTGATGGAGGATTCACTCCAGTTCAACAATGCCAAGGGAGTATGGGATTATCTTGATAGTCTATGTCAAGAAACTGATCAAATGAAACGCAACAAATTGCAGGTTGCGGTGGACAAGTATGAGTCCTTCCAGATGCTGCCTGGAGAAACCATCAAGGAGATGGAGGCGAGATTCAACGCCATCGTCAGCGAGCTAAAGTCCCTGGACAGGAAGTATTCAAATGAAGATCTTAATGCCAAGATCCTGTCCAAGATGCCCAAGGAGGACTGGTTCGTGAAGACCACAGCTCTGAAGGAGAAGGACCTGTCCAAGATGACTCCCAAGGAGTTATTTGCTCAGTTGCAGGCACACGAGTGGGACATCCAGATGGTGAACAAGAATGAGGCCATCCGGAACATCGGATCCCCCAGCATCAAAGCTCAAGACGAAGCTTATTTCGTCAAGAAGGACTTCAAGTGGAAGCACAAGAAGCCCTTCCATGCTGATAGATCTGCTGCCCAGCACAACCAGCCGAAAGAGATCCCAATCACATCGGGATCTAACTCAAAAGACGGCGAGAGCTCTATCGCAGATCTTGAGCAACAGATGAAACGACTGGCTTTCCTTCTGGAGAAAGCCAAGTCAAAGCAGGGAGTATCTCTGAGCTCAACTGACGGAAAATTCGTCAAGAGAGCTCCCCGTGCTTGCTACCAGTGCCAATCCCCTGATCATTTAAAGTTTGAATGTCCACAGGTGGACAAAAATGAGCGGGAAAGGCTAAAGAAGCTCTTTGAAGAGCGCGCCTCCAAGGCCGTTGCCAAGGCTATGCTGACCAGGACTGAAGTGCCTGACATACCCGACCATGATGATGGGGAGTATGCGTCAGACGAGGAGTCAGAAGAGGAAGCTCTACTTGCACTTATGGCAGCTTTTGGCGAGGAGTCAGCTGAAGGAAGTGCTGACAGTGAAGAGGCACTTGCAGCTGATGATCAGGTACAATCATCAGCTTCCCCAATGCATATCATGCCTTCTATTTGTTTAGACGACTCTGAGTCGCGTTGCTCCGACTCAGAAGCTGTCACTATAGACATTCTTCAAAAAGAATTTTTAAAATTTTATGAAATAAAGATTGTCTTGGCTGGCGAAAATGCTTCGCTGAAAGATCAAATTTCTGTTTTGACCAAGGAGATTGAAAAATCGAGGTCAGTCAGTGAAGAGCTAGCCACTTTGAAAAAGAATCACTTTGAGTTGCTCCAAGATTTTCAAATTACAAAAACTGAGCGAGATAATTTTCACGATCTCGTTCTGGAGCAAGAAAATAGAATAAATTTTTTGAATAAAGGCTCAAAGGATTTGGAAAAGGCTCTATCTCATTGGAGAAAGCCTTCTGATAAGTCCGGGTTGGGATTTACAAAAGATTTGAGCATAAATCAGCCCGAACGAATCAGTACTGGTAAGGGTAAGGGCAAACTGGTAAATGCATCAGCACCAGCTGGTAATACCAGTCAGTCCCGTGTGGCTGATCAGCATAGGAACCATAAGTCCAGATACATAGGTGAGTCATCAAGACAAAATCCTCAACTGGCAAGATCCTCTGCTGACAGGACGCCAGCATACCCGAAGACGCAGACTAAGCCGAATTATTCTAAGGCAAGGAAGTCAGCGTCAGCTGCCAGTGGAATCCGACAGCCAGCACCAGCTGTCCAGAGATTCCACGCCCAACCTTACAAGTATGCCAGTTGCCAGCATGCTTACAAGGGATCCAAATCTCAGCGGAATACTGAGAGAAGGATATTTCCCGATAGGAGGAACACCTATCGGAGGCCTGAGCCCAATCAAAATCTTTTCTCAAGGGCTGGGAAGGCTAATCATCGTGGTCCACAATTCCAGAGACCACCAAGGCAACACATGCGGTCGGAAAGAAATTTCCGACACCCTCGAAGGAAGAATACTTCCAGAGGAACTGCACACACAGCCACACCTTCCCAAAACAAATCCATGCATTATTTTAAAAGGAAGGGAAAGGCCACAAGTGATGTCAGCAAGGCTAACACCGAGCTGAAGATTACTCAAGTCTGGATTCCAAAAGGAATGATCCAGAGATCTAACCCTGCAGGACCCGCTGATGATCGGGGACCTAAATAATTTCATTTTCTTGCAGGAACAGGATCATGCAACACAGCTTCAGAGATCGAGCGAGTGGATCATAGATAGTGGTTGCTCGGCTCATATGACTGGTGAGGAGTTTCTATTTTCTGAGCTCACCAAGGTCAGAGGACCTCCAGTTATTTTTGGTGATAACTCCAAGAGCAGAGTTATTAGCAAGGGCTGCATCGAGAAGGATGATGTCAGAATTGTGAATGTATCCCTTGTCACCAATCTGAAGCACAACCTCCTGAGCATCAGTCAGCTGTGCGACAATGGTTATACCATTGTGTTTGACAAATCAGGGTGCCAGATCAAGAATGAAGAGTCTGGCGAGACCAAGCTGAAAGGTGTCAGGAAAGGAGGTCTCTATGTTGTTGACTGGCAAAGCGGGAAGACTGATACATGCTTTGTAGCCACCAGTTCCATGGAAACTAACTGGCTGTGGCACAAAAGGTTAAGTCATCTAAATTTCAAAACTATTAATTATCTAACCAAGCATGATCTTGTAGATGGTCTTCCCAAGGGCGGGTTCAAGAAGGAAGGAATTTGCAAAGCTTGCCAGCAAGGCAAACAAACTAGGAAGTCCTTCAAGAACCAGTCACCAGTCTGCCCCAGTACCAGTCAGGTACTCGAGTTGTTACACATGGACCTGTTTGGACCAGTAACACCGCAAACCATTGGAGGAAGACGATACTCGCTGGTGGTAGTCGATGACTACTCGCGCTATACCTGGGTAAAGCTTCTCAGAACCAAGGATGAGGTGAAGATCATTCTTCCAGAATTGATCATCCAAGCTCAGAAACAGAGAGAAGTTGTGGTAAAGCGAATTCGATCAGACAATGGGACTGAATTCTGCAACAGTCTGCTGATGGATTTTTGCGCGGAGGCCGGGATCAAGCATGAGAGATCTACTCCAAGGCAACCGCAGCAGAATGGACTGGCAGAACGTAGGAACAGGACGCTGAAAGAAGCGGTCCGGTCCATGCTGGCTGAGTCCGGCTTGGGACAGAGTTTCTGGGGAGAAGCGTTGGTGACTGCCTGCTATACTCAGAATAGAAGCGGGATCAACGACAGACTCCAGAAAACTCCCTACGAAGTGTATTTTGGTGGTAAGCCTTCTATAGCTCATCTTCGTGCATTCGGTTCACCATGTTATATCCATAATAATGGGAAGTCGAAGTTAAATGCTTTCTCGCCTAAGGCTGATGAGGGTGTGTTCGTCGGATATGGACATCCCTCTCACAAGGGCTATAGAGTATTTAACAAGACTACCCAGCTTGTGGAAATAACATGCAATGTTGTTTTTGATGAAGCTACTTTAGTGCGCAGGACCTTACGCCAACTGGCTGAAGATGTTCCTGAGGTCGAGGATGTCAGCGACCAGTTGGGCAGGAATTCTTCCGATGCTCAACCAACTGGTTCGACTAGACCTATGACTGGATCATCTTCACAACCAGTTCCCTCAGGTGCCCATCAGCAACCTGAGAGGGTCGGTGATGCAAATGACCATGCTGAGACCTTACACTCAATCTCCCTGAGTGGATCTGACAACAATCAAGGGGGAATTCCGACTGGATTCTTTGAGCCAGAAGACAACGATGAACCAGCTGGAATGGAGATACCAGCTGATACTGACAACGTTGGTGAAGGTTCGGGAAGTCAGTCAGACAGTGGAGCTGAGGAAGATGTTCCGACTGGCGAAGGTCAACCACCAGTTGAAATTCCAGTTCCGACTGGTGAAGGTCAACTGCCAGTTGCAGTTCCAGCTCCGACTGGTGAACATGTGGAAGCACCAGTTATCAGGACAAAAGAACCTATTTCACAGCCGGCACCAGCAGTCGCTGGTCCTCCCAGATGGCTGAGGGATCACCCAACTGATGCTATTCTCGGTAATCCGGAAGGTTCTGTCCAGACTCGACACGGCAGTGCGCTCCTGAGTTGCTTTATTTCTCAAATGGAACCTACTTCCATAGGAGTTGCGCTAGAATCTGCTGATTGGATTAATGCCATGCAAGAGGAGCTTGCTGAATTCACTCGCAATAATGTTTGGGACTTGGTGGAGAGACCATCACATCAGTCAGTGATTGGCACCAAGTGGGTTTTCAAGAACAAGCGAGATGAGAATGGCACCGTGGTCAGAAATAAAGCTCGTTTAGTTGCCAAAGGTTACAGGCAGTGTGAAGGGATCGATTTCGATGAGACCTTCGCACCAGTTGCCAGAATGGAGGCGATACGGCTGTTCCTTGCGTATGCAGCGTATCACGGCTTCACAGTATTCCAGATGGATGTGAAGAGCGCCTTCTTGAATGGCGAGCTAAAAGAGGAGGTTTATGTTGAACAACCTCCAGGCTTTGAAGTTGGCACCAAGGTGTACAAGCTGAGAAAGGCCCTGTATGGATTGAAACAGGCGCCCTGGGCTTGGTACGAAACGCTGTCACAATTCCTTATCAGCAATGGATTTCGGAAAGGGAAGATTGATAGAACTCTTTTCCTTCTCAAGGATGGAGGTGACATGCTGATGGTGCAAATCTATGTTGATGACATCATATTCAGATCAAGGAATATAACTCTCTGCGAGAAGTTTTCTCAACTGATGCAGACATCATTTCAGATGAGTATGATGGGCAAGTTAACATACTTTCTCGGACTCCAAGTCCAGCAGTCAGCTGATGGAATTTTTATCAGCCAGCGAAAGTATACGAAGGAGTTAATTCAGAAGTATTGCCCAGAGAAAACTAAGTCCCTCAGAATACCTATGAGCACCAGTTGTCAAATATTTCTTGATGAGCAAGGTGAATCAGTTGATCCTACCATCTACCGAGGAATCATTGGATCACTTCTCTATCTCACAGCCAGCAGACCCGACATCTCGTACTCAGTCGGAGTGTGTGCCAGATTTCAAGCCAATCCGAAAAAGTCACACATGGAAGCTGCAAAGAGGATAGTGAAATATCTGAAGGGGACTGAATCTCTTGGAATATGGTATCCCAGAAATGATGAACTTACACTCATTGGATATTCAGATTCAGATTTTGCTGGATGCCGTATAGATCGAAAGAGTACCAGTGGTACGTGTCAGTTTCTAGGACACAAGCTAATCAGTTGGTTTAGCAAGAAGCAGCACTCAGTTGCTACATCTACCACTGAAGCTGAATATGTTGCCGCTGCCAGTTGCTGTGCTCAAATTATTTGGATCAAGCAACAACTGGAGGACTATGAAGTGGACACTGGCTGTGTTCCAATCTATTGCGACAACAACAGCGCTATGTGCATCACGAAGAATCCGGTTCACCATTCTAGAACCAAGCACATAGATATTCGACATCACTTCATACGTGATCATGTCGAAAAGAAGGATGTCAGCGTGGACTACATCAGAACTGAAGATCAATTGGCTGACATCTTCACCAAGCCACTACCAGAAGCAAGATTCAAGGAGTTGTGCATCAAACTCGGTCTTCTAGAGATTGATGCGAGCCCAAGTGTTGAGGAAGAATGAGTCCCAGCTCTCATTCTGTTCTTGGTCTTCAGGAGGATGCTGATTACGACTAAGTCCAAGCTCTTAGTTGTTTTCATTCAAGTGGCATCTCTAGCTCACTGATGGTTACTACTGGCGGAACTTATCCCTTAATTGTCTAAGGAAATGAGTCCCAGCTCTCATTTCAATTTGCCAGCATAAACAATCAGTTCAAGCGAAATTGGGTCCCAGCTCTCAATTTCAAGCGATGATAAGAAGTGGATTTCTTGAAGAGAAGATGACGCGGAATAAAATTGAGTCCAAGCTCTCAATTTTCTTATCCTTCGAGTTGTCAGCAGACAACTGGCGATTTCCTACGACTGACTCGGGTGCCAGTCGTAAGTACCAGTTGTCAACTGGTAAGGAGGCCATGCTGACAGGGGGAAGTATTCAACTGGCATATAACTGTTGACCAGTTATACTACTGATGACCAGTTGAGTCCCAGCTGTATCAGAAAAGGATCAACTTCCGGGCGACCAGCAGCATTTTCTACACCACCAGTTAGGCGTGCACGAACTGAAAGGCGCCCTTATATGCTCTGCATCCAAGAGCATCAACTGGTTGATGAGGATACCTTCCAGGCTCGAGTGACAGGGGTGCACCGGTAGGAGCAGCGCGGGGAGATGGCATTTCATAATTCAAGAGTGCCAGAGCCATCTGCATTCAACATCATACCCTTCAGCGGACTCCCACACCAGTCGGTCTATGCCTCCAGAATCACTGACTGGTGCCTGCCCCTGCAGCCAGTGGAATATTACAACTCCACTCTCTATGAGTATGCTGAGAACATCACGGTGGAGGTGGAAAATGCCGTCAATGACGAGATGATATCCAGCTACCGAAGGCTCTGGAGGGTGGATCCGGAACTATGTCTGGAGTTTCGAAGGTGGTGGATTTTTGATAGATGCCAGCGCCTGCTGACTGTGGAGAAGCGGGCGGTTCTCTATGCCAGGCTGGACCTTGGCTACTGGAGAGCGGAGGAGGAGTGGGCTAATGCTTTCATGGGCACTGATCCTGAGTACCCCCAGCAGCTGTCTACAAGGAGGATCAAGCGACGCTTGATGAAGATTGCAGAGTATAGGCAGCTGACTGGAAGCTCCGGCCTCCCGCCACGGAAAAAGGTCAAGTTACCTTTCCTCCAGTTCCGAGTCACCAGTCGGGGGTACCAGCTGACGTACGCGCTCCGACGCCTCAACGTGCTGGTTACCCTCCCGAGGATCCCTCCCTATCATGCTATCCTGTTCGACATGGCTGCCTGCGCCTTGCTGGTAGACCACATTGTGGAGGAGGATCCTTCTAGTGGTTTGTGGCTGACCCTTGCCGTCCCTCCTGTTCCTATTGTCTCAGGCGATCTCGTCCCTGATCATATGGACTGGCAAGTGGTGGATTTCACAGCCCCACCCGTTTTTGACGAAGTCCAGCCAGCTCCAGCTGCGGTGCCAGTAGCAGAGCCAGCAGCTGCTGTATCAGCCGAGGAGTCAGCAGCAGCTGATGCACCAGTCTTGGAGCCAGCAGCAGCACCAGCGGAGGAGCCAGCCCCGATGGAAATATCAACTGCATCTGAACCAGCAGCGGCTCCTTCCGCAACTGATGTCCCTTCTTCTTCCCTTGAAGTATCAGCACAGCCAATCTCCGAGATCCATCCCCCTGCGCAGCTTCTTGCAATCATTGATGCCAGGATGGACCAGCGCTTCACCAGCTTCCGAACCGAGATGACTCAACAAATGGAGTCATTCACCGCTGGAGTGTCCTCCTTTTTGGCGCGGATCCAAGAGGGGGAAAGTGCGCGAGCACGTGCTGAGGCTGAGAGAGCCCGTCTTGCTGAAGAGGAGAGGAGGATAGCTGCTGAGGAAAGGGAGAAGAGCAGACAAGATATGGCAGTGCTCACTGAGATCCTGAGGTCCTTAACCAGCAGAACTCAATCACCAGGATCATCTTCTCAGCCATAGTCTAGCTTCTTCATTTTGTTGTAAGTACTTGTATCTCTAGACTAGTCAGTTTTCTATCCTGTACTTGTAACTGCAACATATTAATGGATTGATTACTGACAAGTTGATGACAATTCCTCATTGTCCAACAAATTGTCTAAGTATTTACTTACCAGCTGAACTTACACTTCCAGTGTAATCAGCACCAGCACTCGTATCACACACTTTAAATCTTTTTTGCTCTGATCTCAATTCTCATATTTTAAACGAGCAATATCCCTCTTTGTTTGAGGGGGAAGATTTTAGTTAGAGCTGATGTGAGGAAGTGGTTTCATGGGTTTAGATCTGATAGGTTTATTTTGTAAAACCCTGAAATAATTTGTAACTTTCCTCATCAGCTGAGTGCTCGCTGGTTAGGCTTTGATCGCACCAAAAAGGGGAAAATTGTTGGGAAATTTGGCTAAGTTTCCTCTCCCCAGTAGCTACTTGTTT